>JAYEPQ010000002.1:12901339-13438839 GCA_036321105.1 Dracaena cambodiana | reverse complement strand
ATTGTTCTTTGGTAGGTAATTTTCTAGCGTCATGTTAGTAAGTACTTAACAAAATAAAATTAAATAAAAATAAAAATACAAATGTTTATACCTAGAAAGAAGTATCTGGGTCTTTACTCTGAGTTTTCTGATTTTAATCAATTAATAAATGGACATTGCTTGGAGCCATTTTTAATATATATATATATATATATATATATATATATATATATATATATATATATATATATATATATATATATATATATATATATGAGGAAACGGGAAATACACCGGCGGTGAAGGGAGTTTCTTCACCGCCGTTTAGGTGGTCCAATAAAATTATTACACGGGGCGTCATTCAAGATAACAAATAAATGAATACTCTTAAATGACACCACGTGTAATAATTTTATTGGGCCACCTAATCGCGCCGTTTTCTATATATATATATATTATAGCTTCGGGATAAGGGGCTGTTTGATTTATGAAGTCACAATCAGAAGGTCAAGTGACTAATGAGAAGAAAAGTGGGGTACCCCAAATCCACTTGCCTTATTTTATTTTACCAATTAAAAGTATTTTTGTTTTCTTCTTTTTATGCTAATAAATATTTTGTAAAAAATAAGATCTAGAAGGCCCATAGTTCCATTGAATTGGAGTGGACCGATTTGCCCATGAGCAGGGAACTTCTATTAGAGCACACCACTTTGCTCACTGAGCACCTCCTGAAATTCAAAAAAATTTACAAATTTGCCAATAAAATATGTGGACTAAATTACCTGTCTTATTTCCCAATGCAACACAGCCCATTTTCCTCTATCAAAGTCCATTTTTTAATGGTCTTTCCCAACCCAACATAACCCGTCTCTCCCATATTCTTTGAAGGTCTAATACCTTCTCCTTGTTTAGAGGTAAGAATGAAGTTTCTTTTTAGGTCGTTGATTCAAGCATTTTAGTGTTTTTTATTTTTTGTGCATTTATTCCAATTGGCAGTTCGTGGCTTGGTCAGGCATTACTATCCTAATGGGTTAAATCCTTTTGAGTAGTAATATCCGATCAGATTTTATACTATTTGGGTCATAATACCCGAACGACTGTTATGTTTATTTCCTTCTATAGAAATAAAATGTTTTATTTGGATACTAAAACCCAAATAAAAATATCCCGTCCTGATATTAATACCTAGATGGGACATTAGTGGTTCAGTTTTAATATCGTAATGGCCAAAAATTAATTTAATGTTAAATTTTCAATGGGCTTGCAGTGGCGGATGGAGGAGAAAGGAGGAAGGAGTTTCACAAGCGATTTCGGGGGGGGGGGGGGGGACCGTTTTATCATCATTTGTTTTTTTACTCTTTTTTTTCTTTTTCTTTTTAATCATAATATTTTCTCTATTGTTGATGCTACTCCCTAGCCTCGCCATTGCTCCTCTCTCCTCCTGCCTCGTTTCCTCTAATCTACACTTACGGTCCGTTTGGTACTTTCCTATGAATTTAATTGGATGTAATTAGATTCACGTGAAAGTAATTACATGCAAAATCTTTCATGTGAAAACGAGATTACAATGTTTGGTATCCCATTGTAATCTGCCAATTAAATTACAAAGAAACTTTTTACATTGTTTGGTTTGAAAGTGCTTTTCATATGAAAATAAAAAGACATTTCCTAAATTATCCTTGTTTTAAATTTACTCATATAATTTAAAATAAAACATCAGCTTATAAACACTAGTACCTTGAATAAGCATGAGCAAACCTAAAAAACAGTAGCTGGTCATAACAGAAACACTAGAAAAACACCATAACATATTCAGAAAAGAAGTGAGAGAAAATAAAAGGGAGGGGTATCAGAAAACAGAGATGGAGGAGAAGTGAGAGAGTATCAGAAAAGAAAATCGAAGACAAAGAAGAAAGATTGAACCCAGTTTTCAGAGGAAAATAAAAGGCAAAACAGCTTACCAGTGGACAGTAAAGTAGCCAAAGTAGGTTGAGAAGAGAAAAAATAGAATAAATATCCTGGAGGGAGGCCAAAATTGGGGCGTGAGCATTTGGCGCCAGAAATGGGAAAGAGGAAAGATGTGGCGCCAGAAAGGGGAAAAGGGAGGGAAGAGGGGTAAAATCGTATTTTAGTCTAACTATTATTTTCACATGTAGCCATGAATCCTGTTTCACACCCCCCTGCCTATGAATTCCATCTCCCATCATTCAGTGAAATGGTTTCACAAGTGCAATTAAATTCACAGGTAAGTTTAACATACCAAACATGTGAATCAGTTTCACCCCTTTCAGTTTCCTATGAATTTAATCTAATTCACCGGTACCAAACGGGCTGTTAGTGAAAAAGAAGATGGGAGAAAATAGAGGGGTAAGGATTGAAAAAAGAATGGGGTTACTGAGTTAAGTTTTGGGGAAATTCTATTTATGCACGACAATTTATTCTTGACACCCAGATTAGTCTTGACACCAAATTTGAAATATCATCAACTTACTCTCTGTACCTAAAATTTATTCCAATTTTAACCCTCACTCCCTCTATCTCTATGTTATGGATCGCGACTATCTTCTTCGTCCCCTCCTCCATCTCCTCAACCTGCTCACCATCACCGGTAACCTCTTGAGTCTTCTTCGAAACTACTATGGTTATTTAGGTGGGTTCGTCTCTTCTGTTTGTTCGGTGTTTTTTTTTCCAGAGCCTCTTTGGTCTATGAGACAGTTGCTGGCATCGCTTTCTACAGGTGCCTTCTCCTCTTACTATATATTCCATCATTTTTGCCAGTGCATCCTTCATCAGGTCCCCGTCTAGGTCTTTGAAGGTGGCCAAGAGGGTAGAGTATTGAGTGTCTTGTCCTACCATCTCAATGCGCGTCAGGTCTGGTTTTGCAGCACCCACAATTTTTAAAGTTTGCAGTAATAACATTGGAATCTGGGGATTTTTGCTTGCTGCTTGCAAAGTTAATCAGAAATTTGAGTTAACAAAGTTGGATTTGGATTGACTGTTAGAGATAAAAACGAAGAGTAATCTGGTTGGATATCACGTGCTACTTTCGAATGTTTATGCTGCTAAGGAAACTCAAACTTTATACCCTAATTTTTCTTATCACAGTAAATTCAAAAAATTTAAATTTCTTCCAAACTTTTTTAAGAGTGTGAAAGTAAAAATTTTAGGGAATCAGAAAATCAAATCGTCGAGTTTGTGGAAGATGTGTTTGTATTTATATTTAAATACAAAAAAAGAGTTTTTTTTTTTGGATTTTAGAAACAATAGATGAGGAAGACGATGACAGTTTTCTAAACTTTTAAAAAGCAATAGAAATTTAGGATTAAAAGTGTAATTAGTAAAAAAAATGACAAACTTATAATCATTTGTAATTTTAAAACCTATGCAAAAAAAGTAAATTTCCGTGCGTAAATAGAATTACCCTAAGTTTTGGAAAGGATAATGGGCTCACTTAGCAAGGTTAACTGGGTGAACAAAGGGTGTGCTCAAATAGAGTTTACCCCATGAGCACGGACTTGGATTACTTCTTTGGTCTTTAGCGAATGGACAAGAACATGGGCATAGATTCAGTAGTTTTATTTTTTATTATTAGTCCCTCAAAATGTTTAGTATTTTGATATTAACTCTCTCAAATTTTAAATATTTTAAATTAATTTTTCTAATTTTTAGCATTAAAATTTTGGGGTAGTTACAGGTTTGTCCCTTAAATCTCTATAAATTATAATTTAGTCTCCCAAATCTTCATATTTACGATTTAATCATCTAAACCTCTAAGTTACTACAATTTAGTCCCTTCGTTAGTTTTTCCGGCCAAATAAACGGCAGAATTTAATTTTTACTTTTTTTAAATAATGAAATGACTTAAATACCCATATGAAGAAAAAGGGAGGAAAAATAGAGATAGAAGAGAAGAAGAAGGGGAGAAGCCAATGAACCCAATAAAGAAAAAGAGAAGAGAAGAGGAAGAGAGAAGGAGAAGAGAGGAGGAAGATGGAAGGAGAATAGAAGATGAAGAATAAAGAAAATGAGAAGAGAGGAGGAAGAGGGAAGGAGAAGAGAGGAGGAAAAGAGAAGAAGAAATTAAGAAAGGGTAAAATGGAAAAATCAGATCAAAAAATAAACTGAGCTAATAAAAGTTAGGGAGGGGGACTAAATTGTAGTAACTTAGAGGATTTGGGAGACTAAATTCTAAATATGAAGATTTAGGGAACTAAATTATAATTTATAAAGATTTAAGAGATAAATCTGTAAATACTTCTAAAATTTTATACAAATTGACTATTTTGAAATATCTGATTGGCTCATAGTAGTATGCTGTATGTATAATCAAATATTAATCTTTCACGAGTTAGCTTCTTACTCAATAATGCTTTTTGCTCTCTGAAAAAAAAAAAAAAATCAGAGTCTCAATTGAAAAATTTTATACAAATGATTAATCAGGCCATGACATGCAAAATAAAAATGCAAGTAGCTCAACTTTGACACATAAGTAAAGCTCTTGTCTATGTGCGATGTCTCTAGTGGTATCCCTCCGAGTTCGAGTTCCATCGGAGATTCAATTTTGATAATATTGTAAAAAAAAATATATGTATGAGTTTGAGTAGAAGAAAAAAAAACAAAAGTATTTGCTCCTCCTTTATTTGGTCCCATGGAATATAGAAAACTAAACAACAAAACCTAAAATTTCAATATTTGTATCAATTTCTCAAATGAGTTTCAACAATGTATTTGTATAGAGATAATTTTACCGCTTATAAATGGACAAATTAAGATTTTAAGGCATTTTATAAGGAAAGACTTGGCTCCAAGGGGAAGAATTTGGAGATAAATTATAATTCTTATTAGAATATTGATTGGCTGCCAAATTGAATTATTAAGAATGTGTATTTTGCCTAAATATAAATAAATTCTTTTCCTGGCAACTGAATATAGATTTTTCTCGCCAAAAAATGAAAAAGAAAATTTAAATAGACAATGGAATGGTTGATAATAGGAGGTTGCTTAGATAAATGCTTTAGATTTTTCTTTTGTTTCAGTTATTGCTTTAGATTTAAAGTTTTCCATCCTCTAGTCTACTGGATAAGCATCACGTAGGGATGGTGATGAACATGTTTACGGGTCAAATTTTGGCCCTCCCTATATAAAATTTTAAATTAGAAAAATAATTTAAAATTTTGTATAAAACGGACTGAAATTTGGCCCATGGGCGCGTCCATTAACATTCCTATTACGTTAGCGTTTGAGCATTTTTTTCCCCCTCTTTTGCTAGAAAGGTTTTGAGCAAATTAATTTATGATGGATCTATTTACCATGGTACGGACATTGTAATCTTGACGGTAAGTCTTCTTTATTGTTTATCTAATTAGAGAAAACTCCACATTCTATGTGTAAAAGTTTCTTTTTTAATTCAATATTTTGGATAGGACGGACAAAAATTTGGATATTGGACTCGCACATCCTCATTTCTAGTTCTAGATCTATGTCGAGGCGAACAAATTTCTAACAACAAAAAGCAAAGATTAATTAAACATGATTTAGTATGTAAGAGAGTAGGATCTATCAACAAAACTTGGATGGAGGCAGTTTAGTCCAATCTATAATATTCCATACATTTAGAAAATGATATTACATTTAAATTTTAGCAATAATATTGATTGGAGAATTCAACTTGAATAATTAATTAAGCTATAACATTTATTATTAAAAAAATAAAAAAACAAAGAAGAGAGAAAATTTTGCCTCAGACTCAAACAGGGTTGTCAGGTCCTCTTGCCACCCATGAACCCACTATCTTAAAATCTTTTTTGGGATTATTGGAATTTAGTAAAGGGAGTAGTTTTGGGAGTTTCTAAAGGAGCACACCAATTTTTCTAGTGAGCCCACTTCTCAATGTATTTTTTGTCCGGACTCAAAATCTGGACTGTTATTAAGTGGGTTCACTGGCTTGCTTCTTTAGAAACTCCTAGTAGTTTGGAACTGTAGTTGTTGCAGATTGTGAGTTTTTCGCCAATGAGTATTTAGCTCAAGTGGCATCACCTTTCTCTAACTTGCGAAAAGTTTATCTTGTCAAAAAATATGTGTATGCGAGTTTGATTAGCAAAAAAAAGTTGTGAGTTTTTCCTATTTGGCTTCGGCTGTATTTGGAAAAATTCCATTCACGCACACCACTTTGATCAAGACACCAACTTTTCTTTCTCATACTCCCACTATTAATTTGAATAATCTCATATTTACACAACATCTAGCTTTCTTTTTTTCCCCCTCCAATTCTAACCCTACCCCTCCTTCTTTTTTTCCATCATATTTCATCTTGGTCGCATATTATTATCCGACACAAATAAAGCTTGTTCAGATATTATGATCTGAGCGGTATTCAATTAAATTGGGTATTAATATCTGATCAGTGGATTGTAAAAAAACATCTTAGTTTAAAAAATAACGCTGGCGAACTTATAACTTCTTGGAAGTTTCAAAGGTGGGCATCTTGAGCAAAGTGGTGTGTGAATAGAATTTCCCTTGTATTTTGTAAAATTTTGTAACTACTTGTTATAATCAATTGCACCCTTATACTTATTGCAGTTGCATTGAAAAATGCTTATGACACTTTTATACTTTCGTATATTGTTGATAATTGTGTTTTTTATAAATTGAAAATTTGAAAAATTTTGCAACTCTATTTAGTACTTGCAACTCCCAATCCAAATACAATAATACAAATTGCAATAACTTAATTTTTCACAAACATTAATTGTAATAATATAAATTGCAATTTGCAATAAGAAAATTCTAAAAGTACACCTTAAATACTTAGCACACACCCACAATGTTACTTCTGATTACAAGCTTGTTTTAAAATATAGGGTTAATCACAGTCAGACCCCCTATAGTATGGAGGGTGTGTAACTTAACACCCCTGAAATTTGAAACTCTCAAAAAAATTTCTGAACTGTTACCTCTGTTAGTGAACAATTAGTTATATCACCTCCTTTTAGACCAATGTTCATTCATTTTTTCTAATTTCTATTTTATCCCCACCCATCTACTTTAAACAACACTCTTTCTCCTTCATTTTGTCATTCCTCACTCTTCTTCCTGTCCCCCTCTCTCTATCTCTCTCTCCCTCTTTCTCCCTCACTCTCTCTCTTCATCCCGTCCCCCCTCTCTCTATCCCTCTTTCGCCCTCACTCCCTCTCTTAATCCTGTCCCCCCTCTCATCTCTCTTTCCCTCTCTCTCTCTATTTAGCTTCATAACATTAAGTGAGAAATAAGATTTTGTTGTTGTGTTAATCATATTTTTTGTGGTTGATTTTCCTAACTAATATTGCTCTTTGATTGGACAATAATTATTTCCTTTAGTTTCATATTTGATGGAGAATGACGTCGAGTTTTTCCTCTTCTTCATCATTACAAAAAATTTGACTTGTAGATTGAAAAATTGTGGAAGCAATGTTAGCTTAACTATTTGAAGTGGAGATTCCAAAGTGTAAATGCGGTGTAAAAATGAAGGTGTTCATGGACAATGAAGAATCCTCGCAGACATTTTGGGTCATGTCCGCTCCGAACGTGCAATGATTGGATATTGATCGACAAAGGAGTACCCTTGTATGTGAAAGAGGTTTTGAATATACTCATAGAATTCTATGGACAAGGTAATCTTGAACGGAATCTGATGTGAAATATCTACTGTAAGTATACAGTATCGGTTGTAGCGCTAACAGGTTGTTCCCACAGGGATCTAGGGTGTTTTTGCGTTCTCACTAATTCTTTAGTTCTAGCGGATTAATTACGATTTCTAAGTTGGATTTGAATTAATCTATTAGCCTATGATATAGAATCCATTAGTTTCTAGCCATGTATTACTTCTATTATCTTTTTTCTATCATAAAAATTAATCTTTTAGTTTTAATCTTTACTTAAAGTGTTTTAAGCATGTGTTATCAAGTGGTGTGCAAGCATAACATATCAAAGATACAACTTTTCATAAAAATAAACTAAATTATTAGATAACTCTATGACAAAGATGAAAAGTAACAACCCCAAATTTTAACTAAGAATAGGCTATTAAGAAATCTAATTCAAGTATAACCTATCAAAACATTAATCTACGAGTTATTATATTTTAATATTTTCATTGAAAAATCTTATCTTTATTATTTTATTTAGGAAAAAAATATTAGAGAGCAACTACATGGTGGATTCATAGTTTCATCTACATTCTACAGCTAAACTAAATTAGCTAATCATACTCCTAATTAAAAAGATCATATTTTTCCTAAAAAGTGATTAAACTTTTACACTAGAAAGTAAGATAAATCTATTTAGAAAGCAATTAGAAGAAAATTATCTAAAAAATAATAATGAACAGAAAGGGTATCTCTGGAGTCAGTATGACGACCGTCACCCCTTGAAAATCCTAATTTTATTTAATAATTTTTTAGTACAAAATAAGATCATAAAATCCTAGATTATAAGGATACGACCAATATATAGGCTTCGAAGAATTAAACCCTAATTCGAGTACAAGTGAGAAACTACAAAGTTACATTGAAGCCCCGTAAAAAAATCAGGAGAAGCAGGTCCCAAAGTGCCACCAAACGGTGGCAAATGCCGCAAAATGGCAGCAAAAGTGAGCCATCCCTACTCCAATTTTCTTCTGCATTAACTCTGATCATTTTCGTTGTATTTAAATGACTGTATTAATATTTGGGTTTCTTGTAGCTTCATGATCTTATAAATTTGCTCACTTTTAACTCTTTTCTAAACTTGATTTCCTAACCCGACTCTGAGTTTATACCATCTCCTTATAGGAATATGTTTACCTGAAAAACATACTAAAAATATCCGAGTAGTATTATTTAAATACAAAAATAGATAATATGGAGGTTATAAATATGCAATATATGAAACTCATCATAGTCAAAAGTTAGAAACTTCGAATAAAATGATTCACGAGAGAAGTTTGTTGATTGGTGTATTGATCGAGGTTTTTTGTCGTGTTGTCTTGTGTTACTAGCCAAATGAAACTCTCATTGTCGCAATATAATAAAGATTCACTAATATCTATGATCAAATATATTAGAATATTTCTTCTCCTTGAGTTCAATATTTATAAGTGTGTGGACATAATGGTTATGTGTTTACTACACTGATTTACTCCCAAATAAGATTCTACTATTTTGTTCATACCAAAAACCCTACAATTCTACATTGGTGTTCAGCAGCTACAGCAGCAAGCACAACAGCAACAACTGTTGTGCTTGCTACTGGTGCAGCAGCTATTGTGCTTGTTGCTAGTGCAACAACTGTTGCTGCTTGCTTACTACTAGTGCAGCAGATAGAGGTGTATGACCATGTGCCCTTGCACTATATCCAGGCAGCAGATAACATAGCAGATAACGAAGGCATGTATAGCAGATAACCAACATGCAGTAGAATGTCTTTCAGTGCACACACACACACACACATATAGTTTCAACAATAAAAGGATTCATAATGTCAACAAAGCAACAGTAGCAAGCAACAGCTACTGCTAGTAGGGAACAATACAGTTGATACTTCAACAATACAATTGCTACTTCAGCACTATAGTTTCAATGATAATACATAAGATTAAAAAAAATTCTCCAATCAGTAGCAAGCAAGTAGTAGCAAGCAGGCATCAGCAGCAAGCCACAAAAAGCAGGCTCCAAATTTGTGAATTTATCAATCTGCATGAAAATCATAAAGTCAGCTCAATATAACATTAAAATCAACTTGAAAAAAACTTAATTCATTATATTTCTTTCATCGCAAGTTAATAAAATCTTCCTTCCCTCGCATTAATTTTTTTTATCTTGGCTTGACTTGTGCTTTGACCTCTCTGCAATGATAATAGGAGATGTTATAGATGTGTTTGACATGGGATAAGAAAAATAAATAAACAAAATATTTGTATCAACACTACTTATCCGAGCTACAAGCCGTCCTGCATCGCCTGTCCCTCCAATTGCGATTCCACTTCTAAGAGGAATAACCGTTGTTCCACCAAATCCTGTCTTGATCTTGAAAGAAAAGCTACCTTGATTTTTGACCGTACTTTTGAAGCTCCACCAAGTGTCGTACCTCATTGGTCAGGAGTTGCCCATTTGTCTCGTTGAGGCAGCATTATTTGTGGTTGACTTTGTAGTTGATCTGACTTCTCTTGCTCTTTTGTTATCATCGTTTCCTGTTTTCCCATCGTTGACTTCCCCCTTCGTGAAACTGGAATCTTCCTAGCAGGCTTTCTTGCTCTTTTCCTACAAGACTCCTCATTGGGTTGTTGATTTTTTGAGAGGTTATCCCATTGAATTCCTAGCCCTATGTCACCCTTGCCTCGTAAGTCAGCCATAGGTGTTTCGCTTTGTGATTGGCCTGCTTATTCATTTCGTGCCTTCATCTTATCAACTCCATCATTGACGCTATCATGCCTTGCTTTCATGCATGTCCTTGCATTATGGCTTAGGCCCTTGCCTACTGCACATCTCATCTATTCATATTTTTGCCGAATCGGCTATGTCATTCTCTTCTCCTCCTTTTCGTCTTCCTTTTTCTTTCTAAGTCTCCTTGGTCTTCCAAGTTGTTTGCGCAGTTTTGGAGGCATAATGTACTCTTCTGCTAAAATTTTAGGCCACTATTATAAATCGGGAATCAGTTGCACCGTCCATTCATAAGCCACCCTGTATCTGTCGACTGAAAAATATGGAGATACATAGTCCTCAATATTCCATTTTTGTTTGTTGATTGCAGCAGTCGCATGCACATGGGATCCCGCTCATGTCCCAGTGCCGGCAACCACAGGTGCATTTATCCAAGTCAACTATCCACGTGCTTCCAGTTGGATCAACTTCAAACTTGCCTAATAATACAAAGAACATTGAATGTTAAACATGCGTAAAATAGTAAATACGTGCAATAGAAGATAAAAAATTAACGTTAAGACTCTTACCATCACCTGCAAAACTAACTTCACATGTTCTACTCATTTCCTCCACTATCTTAACCTTCTCGCTTATTCTTGGACATAACACACTGTTGGCAGTGAAAATTTCTAAGTTAAAAAGATTTTCCACAACAGAACGTGGAGCTAACTCCGCAGCCCCGCATTTGGCTATTTTAGCCTCGCGTTTGAGCAAAATGCGGAGCTAATCCATAGCTCCGTGTTCTGATGAATTTAGCTCCACGTTTACTCCGCATGAACAGATTTCATTAGAATCCTAAATTGATTGTGATTGAGATTTTGGCTTATCCAATACCCAAATTGAGTCCAATCAGAATTCCAAATCAAGAGATTTAAATCAATATTAAATATTTGATTAGAATCCTTGATGAATACAAAAATCTTGATTCCTATTCCTATGGATATCTTGATTCCTATTCCTATGGAAATTCTCATAACCACTAAAGTTTATAAATACCCTTTTTGAGGAGACTTTAGGAAGGATCAATCAATAATAGATCAATCTTTTTTGATTATCGGTCTTCTTTTAGGATCCTTTGATAATTCAAGTACGCGAGAGAGCCTTGAAGTAGAGGTATTCTTCTTCTTCCTTTCGGTTCTTGGAGAATTCAAGTTACGCACAGAGCCTTGAGTTCGGGAAAGACCAGAGAAGATCGTCTACAGTCGGCCGTTATCTTCAAGAGAGAAGAGTTCGACATTCGATCGTTCAAAAGAACTACTATAGATCCCATCGCCACTGATCCCACGTTTTATATTGTAAAAGAGAGAGACTGAAATATAAAATCCTCTCGTTTGTTCTTCTTTTTATCTTGTTCACTTCTATTATAATTTAAGTTAATTCAATAGGAGGAAGGCAAATAAATTCTGCTGCGAACAAACTGGCGACCACAGTGGGAGCCGTCTCTTTCACTAAAGAAGAGATTGTGGCGCAATCGGACGTCGATATGATCGGATCCGACGTAGACATGCTCGTCGTTGAAATCGACCAGCAGAAGTATAAGGAGTACCTCTCCTCTGAATAATCAGGTAACCTGAACGACACACGACACTATCGTCGCGTGTGCTCTAATACCCGAGCAACAGGTAAAAAGGAATCCATCGAGGAACGGGGATCCTTGGAGACCGCAGCCATAGAGCCGGTGTTCGGACAGGAAATCCTAATAGAGGATGACCTCTCTACTGCCGAAGAAGACCTGAGAACTGGATTGACCGGAACCCAGCTCCGAAATAGAAATCGGAGAGCGAGGCGAAAAGCCCTCAAAGCCCGCCTTGGACGCGAGGCTAATGAATGCGAGGCTATGGTCCCTCGCAGACTGGCTCGCGCTAATCGCGAGACCAGCCATTATCGCATGAAACGCGAAGTTACAACTTGCGTTAATCGCAAGGAAAAGCCAGCGTGTAGTACTTCGCGCGAGGCTAGTACTGAGCTTAGCGAGGAACGCGAAGCCAGTAAGATTTGCGCTAGTCGCAAAATTTCTGACACTCGCGAGAAACGCGAGTATAAAATCTCTTTAAAGCCAGCATGTGATTTTCCATGCGAGGCTATTATTGGGCTTAGCGATAAATGCAAAGCCAGTAGCACTTGCGAGAACCGCAAGACTTATGACACTGGCAAGAAACGCGAGAATAAAAATTTCTTAAAGCCAGCATGTGATTTTCCATGCGAGACTATTACTGGACCTAGCGATAAATGCAAAGCTAGTACAACTTGCAAGAAACGCAAGATTTTTAATACTCGCGAGGAACGCGAGGATAAAGTTTCCTTACAGCCAGCGTATGATTCTCAACGCGAGACTAATACTGAGCTTAGCGAGAAACGCGAAGTCAGTAGTATTTGCGAGAAACGCAAGATGCCTCACCTCCGCGTAAATCCCGAAGATGATTGGCAGATTGTCGTCAATCGTAAAAATCGCGCTAGACGCGAAGTTATGACTTGTGTTAATCACAAGAATAAGCCAGCGTGCAGGAATTTTCTTCCACGCGGGGCTAAGATTTCAGAAGAGAAACTTCTGAAGACATGCCAAGCCAGCTTAAAACTCGAGGCTAGCGTAGCAAAACGCGGAGCTAGTTTTCAGCCCCACGAGATAAAACGCGAAGCTAATTTTCAGCCCCGCGTTCCAAAACGCGAAGCTGTTTCTAAGCCCCGCGTAGATCAACCCGACTATAGAATCAGGGCTGATAGTCGCGTCAGTAGACCAGAACTGGGCTCCAGTGATCCTAAGAAGCTTCAGTGGGCCCCTGGACCCTCTCAACAATCAGGTGGCCCGCACGATTCTTCATTATCTAAGGTCACCAATATCAGAAATTACTTGACAAAAATGAGAAATATGACTGAAGCTCAGCCACACTCAACATGTCATTGTGAGCAGCTCATAACAGC
Source organism: Dracaena cambodiana (assembly GCA_036321105.1). NCBI lineage: Eukaryota > Viridiplantae > Streptophyta > Magnoliopsida > Asparagales > Asparagaceae > Dracaena > Dracaena cambodiana. The sequence continues at coordinate 13,425,505 of JAYEPQ010000002.1, read as the reverse complement.
CATATCTGCTGTATTGGATAATTGTTGTTGTAGTAAGAAGAGAGTATCTGTATTTAACAGAATAACTGAGTCTCATCAAAATACTCCAAAGAGGAGAAAGAATGATCTGAGATACAAAATTAAAGAAAAAGAATTAAACGCAGTGACCTCAAATATGGTCGGCAAAGACAAAAAGATTATGGAAAAAGAATATGAGTCAGATGCAGACGATGAAGAACCTCATCATTTTACCCGGCTCAAATCAGGTGCTGTCGCTCCTCGGAATTATAAGAAACTTTCAAAAGGTTCTTATGATAATGACAACGATAATTCAGCTATAGCTTCCCCAAAATCTCGTGCATCTTTCTGACCATGAAAATCAGCGTCACATATGGTGGACAGATCCGATGACATTGACCAAAGGATGGAAGCCCAAGAGCAGATGATTCAAGGTCAGCAGAAGGCCATTGATGACCTCAAACTAATGCTTCTAAAAGTGGTCGAAAATACCCAGAAGATAGCCGATGATAAGGCTAAAACTTCTTCGGAACCGCCACCTAAGATAAATGAATAAACTAAAGAAGAAAAGGCTTATTCGATGCATGAGGATGGTGACAAATACTCTTTCCATGATCTTCATGGAGAAAAAAACGAAAAATTGCAAAGCCAACTGGATGCCTTAATGCACAAGAAAGAATTGAAAGAATCGGGGGTTTCAAGACCATACCCGCCTGAATGGGACTTCGCCCCTTATCCAGAAAAATATAAACCCCTCAAATTGGCGTCATATGATGGGAAGCGGTCCCCAAGCCAACACATATATTACTTCTTATCGCAGGCAGGTTATCTAATGGAAAACGATCCCATAATGACCAAAGTATTTGCGAGCACCCTGCGAGGGCCTGCTTTTACATGGTTTATGCAGTTGCTCTCGGGAACCATAAACGCTTGGTATGATGTCGAGAAACAGTTATTGGCACGTTTCTTCAAGGATGATACCGAAATATCGGTTCATTCCCTCCTTGCGACGAAATAAGGGGAAGAAGAAACGGTTAAATATTTTATTGAATGCTTCAGGGAAAAGTCCGTGTATTATCGACACGGTATGACCCAGGAAACCCTGGTAGAAACCTGTAAGTATAATTTCAGGACTGGCGTGCTGATAAGAATGGGAGCTGTAGAGTCCAAAACTTGGAAAGATCTGTAGAGGCAGGGAGAGCAGGCGGAAGATATAATTCGCCGGATTGAGGAATCTCGTAGCACGAGAAACTCTGTGAATAACATGCCATATCCACAGAATCCTGAAAATAAAGGGAAGGTTGTGATGAGGTCAATTGCAGGTCCGAAACCAAAACCTCACAATCCGAGAGGTGCAGGTCAAAATAGGCCCCGATAAGATAAAACTTATACATTCAAGATTGAGCAGACCGGTACTCTATTCCATCTCCTCCTCAGAAAGGGCTTGCTAAAACTTCCGAAAAATGGAAAACTAGAAGACGTTGGTAAAACCAACGACCCTAACTATTGCCTGTACCATCGGAACGTCGGGCACCCAACTAAGGATTGCTATCCTCTTAAGAACCGAATTCAGGCATTGATAGAAGCCAGAGTTCTCATACTTAAAGAGGAACAAAAAAAGTTTCTGTAAATATGGCAACTTTGGTGGTAGGAACCAATGAGTTCCCTACCAGAGCGATCCCTGTACCAGTAGGGAAGTCAATATCGACACCAAGCATGGGCAGTCCGCACTTGCAAGCTAGCCCCTTGGATATGCTCCGAACCACAGCTGCGATCGAATCGTCCTAATTGGTTAACAGCCGGATTTGGCTGGGGGTGCCGAAAATATTGACAATGATAAACATCATGCTTCTGCTATTCTCAACAGCCATTGGAATGGCTAATTGGGTGCTATAAATAAAAATATTTTATTGCCCACTGTTAAAGCAGAGGGAAGAGGAGATCAACTTCCTCGCCAACCCTATCATACTGGTGGTAAAAGTATGAAATTTATTGCCCAATGCTGTTAAAGCAAAAGGAAGAGGAGATCAAGTTCCTCGCCAACCCTATCATACTGAGGGTAAAAGTATGAAATCAATTGCCCAATGCTGTTAAAGTAGCGGGAAGAGGAGATCAAGTTCCTCGCCAACCCTATCATACTGGGGGTAAAAGTATGAATCAACTACCCAATGCTGATTAAAGGCAAATGGGAGAGGAAATCAATTCTTTGACAACTCACCATGCTGAAGGAAATAGCATGGCTAGCCCAACACAAACGGCAATTGGTAAAGGCTAATCAAATCCGTTGATAGCTAGGGGTTTGCTAAAAATCCCATAAACCCTATCATGTTAAACTTTTACCTCTGACAGTATGATTTGGATTATTCCCATCTTCGTTCAAATTACGCAGATGAGCACTTAGACTTCTTTCTCAGGCATGCGCATTTGGGCACCTCTGCCAAAAAATTTGATGAATCCGGACCCGATCACCTCGGTACTAACAGTCTAAGTTACACACATGAGCCTTGGATTGTTTTACCGAAACTACGAACCATTTATTTGTTGAGCAAGCAAAATTCTTGAAGCCAACAAATAAAGAGGGAAAAAGAATTATCTTTATTTTGCAAAAGATTACAGAAGAAGAGGGAGTTATAGCTCTCCCAAAAACTTCAATAACCCGATAACGAGTCTTCTCCATGGAGTGTTGAAATTCCCTGGTTCACATGCAAAAGATCTCCTCTGCAAATGTCAACTATGATCTATTTAAAGTCCTTAGTTGATCATCTGAAGATACTGCTACAAGAATCCTAATGAAGATGCACAAATTAGATTCGACATGCTACAAGCCCTTAGATGATCATCTCTATTGCTTTGGAAAGCAACAGAGATTGTCATCTAACAGAAATGGTTCTCAAGAAAACTTAATGAGCAGTTACTCACTGAAACGCGAAGCTATTTAGCTCCGCGCAAGTGAACTAAACGCGAGATAAACTTGGTATTTTAACTCTGCGTTTCAGTTTAAGTATCCAAAGTATTTCAAAATTTGCTAAGTTCTAAGCCATTTTGAAAACTTTGGAGGGGGTTCTGTTGGCAGTAAAAATTTCTAAGTTAAAATGATTTTCCACAACAGAACGTGGAGCTAACTCCGCAGCCCCGCGTTTGGCTATTTTAGCCTCACGTTTGAGCAAAACACGGAGCTAATCCATAACTCCGCATTCTGATGAATTTAGCTCCGTGTTTACTCCGCGTGAGCAGATTTCATTAGAATCCTAAATTGATTGTGATTGAGATTTGGGCTTATCCAATCCCAAATTGAGTCCAATCAGAATTCCAAATCAAGAGATTTAAATCAATATTAAATATTTGATTAGAATCCTTGATGAATACAAAAATCTTGATTCCTATTCCTATGGATATCTTGATTCTTATTCCTATGGAAACTCTCATAACCACTAAAGTCTATAAATACCCTCTTTGAGGAGACTTTAGGAAGGATCAATCAATAATAGATCAATCTTTTTTGATCATCGGTCTTCTTTTAGGATCCTTTGATAATTCAAGTACGCGAGAGAGCCTTGAAGTCAGAGGTATTCTTCTTCTTCCTTTCGGTTCTTGGAGAATTCAAATTACGCACAGAGCCTTGAGTTCGGGAAAGACCGGAGAAGATCGTCTACAGTCGGCCGTTATCTTCAAGAGAGAAGAGTTCGACGTTCGATCGTCCAAAGGAACTACTATAGATCCCATCGCCACTGATCCCACGTTTTATATTGTAAAAGAGAGAGATTGAAATATAAAATCCTCTTGTTTGTTCTTCTTTTAACTTGTTCACTTCTATTGTAATTTAAGTTAATTCAATGGGAGGAAGGCAAATAAATTCTGCTGCGAACACACACCAGTTAACTTGCTAATCTTTGCTTTCTTATCTGTCATTCTACGCATCACCATCTTCCTTGTAGCCTATTATTGGCCTACATACAGCCTTAAAGCCATCTATGCAAGCTTTCAACGATACAAATAACCTCAAAATTGGGGCGTTCTACCCTCATAAGGCCTTTCAACCATCAATTTCACAATACTCCCAAGGTTAGTAAATTTTATCATACTGCAGTACTGCCTAATAACCAAGTACTGCTTCCCCATCTCACCATGGATCATCTCATTAGCTTTTTGTTTAGTCCTATAAACTTGACTCCTTCTAATAATAATTCCCGTATCCCTTCTAATTAGATCACTATTTGGATTCATATAATTTCGGGGTCTTCTGTAATCACATCTAAGTATTTCTTTGCAAAAAATGTGAAGGTTGCATTTCTATTGGCCTTCGCCAACGTACATGTTTGTCTACCATTGTACGTCTTGATTTGAAACATTATTTGGTCCCGGTCCCAAGAGGCATGCACCCTCCACTTGTATGTCTCATTTATACATACCACAGTCACACTTATCCTCTCATTTTTTACAAACTTGTATGCATACCCTTTATTAAGAGAATCATACCTTAGGGCCTCCCAAAGCTCACCCGGATTGGCAAATTCCAATCCAGCACATAGTTGGGGATGGCGCATGTTTCTCTCAACATCGAACTCTGGATAACAAACACGCTTCTTTCTATGATATTCATCATCAGAGGAATCAGATGGGCTCCTTAACTAGTGGCTATCAGAGGCCTCCAAATCATTATATCCTTCTCCTGTATCAGAATTATCACCTGCATCTGATACACAAAAATAAATAATTATTTGTCAAGTTTAACATGAATATAAAGTTACAAGTAAATTAAAGGAATCTACAGAGTAAAGAAAAGTTACATGCAGTCTTATTTTCAGCCCCTACGTTACCCTTATATTCTTCATCAAGGGTACAATTTTCTTCACTGAGTCCCCAATCAAACTAACAAAACTGCCGCTCTCTGAGGTGTCACTAGTACTCATCCCATCGTCCTCCTCTTCTATCTATTCACCATCAGATGTACTATTCTTAATATCCTTTTCAACATCTTTCTCAGCTTCATTAGTGGGGGCTTTCACGACTAGTGTGTTATCAATTAAATGCTCCACATATACATGGACATCTCTACCAGGTTGATGCACCATAATAAGTTCCAAAATTTCATTATCACTGTTTAGGATTTCCATCTATCATCCGGAACTTTATAATGTAATAAGAACTCATTCCCTATTGCAATCTTGTAACAATACCTCAAAATCAAACCATCCAAAGAAATCTTCATCAATATTCTCAACAACATCTACTGTACCCCCTTGATATTCTGTCGTGCTACTATTTACAAATTTGCCCCCATGGTGAATATGAAGGTCAAAAACAGTACTTGTCATATTTCAACTGCATATAATATAATAATCACACATCAAGATAAATAAACAATAAACATATATAGCGACAACTATAAACTAATTAATCAAGATTAAGACTTGTATTTTGCTACTATGATTTTTCTACTATCAACTAATTAATCAATCATAAACTAAAATTTTGACCTTCATGTTAATCAACTATAAACTAAAATTAAGACTAAACTAATTACTCTACTATAAACTAAAATTTTGCTACTGTGATTAATCAAATATAAACTAATTAATTAACTATAAACTATAAAGGGATTAAACCACTGTCACTGTCCAGACAATCCAAAAAAATCCTAAAATTCTGACACATGCGCACCACTCTACAAATACGAAAAATTCCCCTACAAAGTTCACTTAACACAGTTAATGGTCCCCCCCACCATGCCCAACACATTCGGTTCAAAATAAATCCACAACAATCACACCGACAGTAACACGTCATCACTATGCAAATTTATCGGTAAAATAATCTATTAAGATAACAACTTCACATCTATATACACCCTTTTTCTCACTTCTTCTCTGTCTGAATCTTGCCGAGACCAGGTCACTTGAGAACAAGTCTGCGCCCAGACCAGGTCGCAGTCACCCGAATCCTGCTAAGACCCCGCCCTTACGTATCAATAGCTTCACGTGAGATCAAGTCGGGGGCTCCACTCTCCTCCCGAGAACGCCCACAATTACCCGAGAGCGCCCGCAATCACCCGCAAAATCGACCAGTAATAGCTTCGCATGAGATCAAGTCACGGGCTCCACTCTCCACCCGAGAACGCCCGCAATCACCCTAGAACGCCCGCAATCGCCTGCGAAATCGGCCCGCAAACGCTCCCTCTGTGCCCTAGCTTCACCTAGGAAGGATCCCGTTGTGCCCTAGCTTCGCCTAGGAAGGATCCCGCTGTGCCCTAGTTTTGCCTGAGACAAGTTCTCTTTCTGCGATTCCTGGGGGCATTTTAGTCTTTTCAAGGTACGTGCAAATCACGTGCCCCACTCACTAATGTCCCGTTCACTCTGTTAGGATGTCCCGGAAGTTTTTTGAGAGTTTTAAACTTCAGGGGTATTAAATTACAGACCCCCCATACTATAGGGGGTCTTACTGTGATTAACTATAAATTATATTCTATTTTTCATCTTAGCTCTAAAGGGATTTGGATTTGGGTTTTATGAGGACGACAAAGGGAGGGGATTTTCCAAAGGAGCACACCAATTTTCCTAGTGAGCTCATTTCTCTGTGTTTTTTCTGTCCGGACTTAAACTCCGAACAGTTATAAAGTGAGCTCACTAGGAAAGATGGTGTGCTCCTTTGGAAACTCCCCAAAGGGAGGGGAAATTTCAGAGTGAGCCGCAACATGGAGGTTGAGGGGTTTCGAAGGACCAAAGAGGGAGAGAGGAGAGAGAGAGAGAGAGAGAGAGAGAGAGAGAGAGAGAGAGAGAGAGAGAGAGAGAGAGAGAGAGAGAGAGAGAGAGAGCAGGTTTGTAGAGGCGGAGGAGGGGTTGGCAGAGGGGGCAGGCGACGTCAAGTGTGGAGTGGGCGGGGATGAAAGATGGAGGAGAGGATTTATTTTTTGTAGGATGAGATATTGGATGTGCAAAATGGTAAAGCTTTAAGAAATAAAGGAATGTGTGGGGCGTGTCCCTTAAATATTTGGAGTGTTTTAGTGAGCCTCATATAACTTAAAAACTAGATAGGTTTTTTTTTAGTGAGCATCATTAATTTCCCTAACCAATCCTTTACCCTCTTCAACAGTTTTTCTTAGTGAGCACCACTCTCTATTTTTCTCAACCCCTCTTCCCCGTCCCTCTTCTTTCTAGGTCCGGTCGATTCGCCCCCATATCTTTAATGAAACCGGCCCTAAATCATCGCGATTTGCTCCCAAACGCTATCAATTAACATTGCCAGACTTCGCCAGGCTCGTGCCCTCGCCCTCGCGCTTACAGGTCTTTGCGAGCATTTAACCTACTTGCTTCTGGATGTTTATTGGATTTTTGAAATTAAAATACAAAGTGTTAGTGTTTGTTGAATCATCCAAATAAGTTATTTTAAGGATATTGTCTAACTCCACTGTCTGAGTAGCCAAGTTCAAACAAATTATTTATTGTCCGGGATGTACACTCTGGACAGTGTGCTTTATGTCCGGAGTAGGAGCCCCGAACAAAGGATTTAGGCACTCAGCTCTCTTACAAATTATTTAGCAAAATACATAGATTATTTAATGACAAAAACTCATATATATATATATATATATATATATATATATATATATATATATATATATATATATATATATATATATATATATATATATATATATATATATATATATATATATATATATATATTTCTTGCAAGAACAAGCTTAAATAAAAAAAAATTATGCATGCATCAATGACTATGGTAAATTTAACAAAATAATAATTTACAACATATGAGATATGGGGATCTTAGTTTACAAGAAGCTTAATAACATATAAGTTTTAAATAAAGAACAAAAAAAAAAAAATTCGGTAAATTTTTAAAAATATTAGTCTACAAGATATATGGAAATAACATCATTTAAGTTTTTAAAAAATGACCAAAAAACCTCCTTGGTGTGGTCGCCACCCCCAACCAAAGAGTCTTCCGTCCAATTCAATCGAACCAGACGGTTCAGAAGTTGGTTGGGTGGCGACCTAAATCGACTTCGAACTTAGTTCTCAGCCACAAAAATCCCTTTTCCTCCACAAATTTTTTACCTCCCAATTGCTAAATTAAAATATATTAATCACAAATTGATGGAAATCAGATTTGATTCTATATATTAGATTTGATTTTATTTGGATCACGTTAGGATTTTGGAATATTTGATTGGGCTATGATTTTATTAGAATTTCGATTTTATTAGGATTTTGAATTCTATTAGGATTTCGTTTCAACTCCAATTCAAACCGTTTTCGAGCCTCCATGATTCTTGGGTATTTTCTAAATTTTTTGAACTAATATTTTGAGTTGATTATATATGGAGTCATATTTTATAGTCACTACATTAACATCAATGCTAAAATATCACGACTTGAGCGTGATATGTATGCTACTATATTCATTTTTTTCGGTTTTGACGATCGGCAAAATTATGAAGATTGGGAGAATCATCTCGAAAATTTGTTTAGATATTTTAATCCAACATCAGCACAGAAATGTCGTTACGCCCGACAAAAGTTGGGTGGAGAAACTTATATTTAGAGTAGAGAGTATAAATTATGCTTGGATTGAGAGATCTTACGACGTCTACTTCGTCATTGGTATACTCAACACCACACTCCAAATTTATCATTTCATCGGTTTCAATCGTCTGAGCCTAAAACAATAACCACTGATGAAAAAATTTAATATATGATTGATGAATTTGAAAAGTGTAACCGAATACTTGATAGTTTCAACAAAACACTTAAATATAGGGATGAAAGCAGTCAAATGGTTAACGATGATAGTATCGCCAACAAGATTGAAGCAAATATTCATATTTTTTATTGTGAATTGCAGCCTATACTGGATACAGAAGTTCATGATCATTCACTATTAATACCAGATAGAACTTCCTTTCCATCCATAGAAGTTGAAAATTCAAAAGTTCAGATTTCTGACGATATCTCAGTGGAACAAACTGAGAAGTTTCAACCACATAAAAATACATCTGATGATCATATTCATGAGCAGAAACCAACCGAAATACCTCCTACTCTCCTATATCACATGCCCATGAAATCGACAGTTTCTTTAGAAGACCTTCTGCTAAAATTTTATAAGAAATTTCGTCGACAATTCGTGTTTACTGATAGTATTTGCATATCAGTTGCAGATGTACAGGGAATACAGGAACTTTCAATCCAAAGCGAGACTTCAGATAGAAAAGAATTTATTGTTGATGATGAGGTAAAAACTTCAGTACCTCTTGAGAGATTCATTATAAGAATTATGAAGAAATTACCGACTCAACATACAGATTCATATGAAGTTTCGAAGAGATTTGCTTCTATTGTTCATGACCAGAATAATTTGTGGTATTTACGATCATCTGAAACTGATTTACGAAAATAACCAGTTCCACCTCCACCGCCTTGGTTCAGATGTGATGTACTAGATATGGTTTTTCGACCACCATCATGGCCCAATTGGGATACTTCGTGAATGCCAACCAGTTCAACCCGGACGTGTTTATCATTTTTTATCTCCGCATTCATCGGGGATGAATGCTTTAAAGCCGGAGAAAATTTATGGAGATCAGATTTGATTCTATAACTTAGATTTGATTTTATTTGGATCATGTTAGGATTTTAGAATATTTGATTGGATTCTGATTTTATTAGAATTTTACTTTTATTAGGATTTTGAATTCTATTAGGATTTGGTTTGTTATACTTTTCCTATATATATGGAATTTGTATGAAGTATTAGAAAAAGATGAATAATATTTGAAAATTTTGAGAAATTTCTGGCGTGGATTTCGAGTAAAATATTTTCTCGTAGATTCGTGGAGAGTGGACGTGGATTCGCTTGGGTCGATTCCCAAACCCCTGTAAATTCTTCCTATTCTTTCCCAATTTTTCAAAAAAAATCCTAATTCTCAAACCCTAACCCTAATTTTGCCTCCGTCCCGCGTCACAAACTTAACTAAATTGCCTCAATAAAATTATTACACATACCTCAAAATAAAAAGAATCATCCCACCAAATTTTTTTTGAGATCACTATCTTCTCCACTTCCTTAACTCCACAAACAATGGATTCCACTTTTGCATTTGCAAACAAAATTAACTTCTAACGCAGAATTTAACAATAATGCTACAGAAATTGGATGAAAAGAAAGTTGAGATTTAAGATTTACTCTCACCGAGTCTCACAATTTTTTTTTTTTTTTTTTTTTTTTTTTGGCTATGCAGAAGAATGACATTTGCAAATGGGTTACAAATGGTTTTTAGAGGAGTGATGCTCACTGGGAAGAAGCCATGCCCTTTTTCATCCAAAAAAATCAAACAGCAAACTTGAAATTTTTGGGGCCACTACCGCACGGTAAATTACTTTTGATGTCCAATTACTCTTTACATCAAAATAGATGAGCCCTAAAACTCTCAAACTTTCCTCCAAGCTCCAAAAAAAAATAATAATAATTACAAACAATTGCAAATAAAAAAGTATAAAAAACTAAGAATAATTTTATGGTAGTTTTTTTTATTTGCTTCAAAAAATTCAAACTGTAAATTCTAATTCGCTTGTCACAATAAATTCAAAAAATTTAAAATTATTTCTAATAATTTTAGGAATGCGAATGTAAAAATTTTAAAAAGTAATGAAATCGATGAGTTTGTAGGAAATGTATTTTTTTTTAAGATTTAAATAGTACATTTTTTTTTTTTTTTTTTTGTTTTAGAGAGATCAGAAGAGAAAGACGATAACATTATTTTAAATTTTTAAAAAAATTAGAGATTTTGAAATTTTAAAAAATAACTTAGTAAAAAAAAATTCACAAACTTATATAATTGTTTGCAAGTTTCAAATCTTACTAAATGGCGTGGGTAAATAGAATTTCTCTGCTCACTAACGCTACTTGCAACCCCCCCTGGCTGTGCCTTCACTAATCATGGGTTCTGCTTTCTCTTCAAATCATTTTCTTATTAAACTTAATTAATTAAGATTTAATAGCACGAACCCGTGCATTTGCTTGCAGCAAAATCTATGTCGACAAGTGGAACCCTCAAAGGACCAGAAGGAAACAGAGACGAAGAGACCGGACAAAATGGTGCTTTGGGATTCACTAACGCTGTCTGTAGAAAGAAAACCAATAGAGAACACAGCAGCAGAGAAATTGCCATTGTGATGCGGAGAGAATGAGCAGCTCAATGATGCGAGAATGCAAGAAGAAGAAGAAGAAGAAGAAGAGGCCCTTCTCTCCATTTCCTCCCATTTCCTCTGCTATCCCCAGTTTCTTCAAGATCATGATTGGCAATTTTCAAGACGCCATGGTATCATCTCTCTCTCTCTCTCTCTCTGACGCCATGGTTCTCTCTCTCTCTCTCTCTCTCTCTCTGTGCATGCTATTTGTCCAAAGATATGATCTTTATACAGAATTTTTGTGAAAGTTTGAATTTTGCCCATGTTGAAATCCAAAGTTATAGTCTTTTTGGTGAAATTAGGTAAAAGTTCAATTTTGCTGGGTTAATCAAAACACTCATGCTGTTAATTGAGTAAAAGTTCATCCTTTTTTGTTTGATCTGCTTGCATATTTTTAAGACATTGAAATGAATGGAGGGCTTTGTGATGATTCCTCTTTTTTTCTGTGACATTGAAATCAAAATACCCATCTTGTTATTTCCTTTTCTTTTCCTCCACTTTTGATATGTGAAAGGGGTTGCATGTCCATAATTTTGTATTTTCTGCAACATAATTAATTTGATCAATGTAGAATTAAGATGGCTATTCACATATTGGTCACATTTGTAATGTTGTTAAAAGCAGTAAAAACTCTGAATTTATTGTGATCAACCTGTACAAGCAATCACCGAAACTGCATTTGGTGGGTTTTTAATGATTTTATATGACATGCGGGTGAATTTATAATGATCATTCAGATCCATGTTGTTATCAGTGAAATTCTAGATTTTTATGATATACTTGTTTATCACATTGATGTGAGGTGGAGCTTTATGATGAGTTCCAACTAGCCTGAATTTGTTCTTTTTTTGGATTTTTTTTTCTTTCTTTTTGCATTTGGAAATGTTAAAAGGGGTTGCATGACTATGACCTTATACTTTTGATATCTCGGCAATTTGGTCTTTTATTTGCCTCATGATTCTGCCTTGTAAAAAGTGGCCAAATATTTTTTTTCATTAGCTTGTTTGTCTTAGTTTAATCCGTGCATGTTGCTCCTTTCTTTGGTATATACGGTAGGATCTGTGATTAAAGTTAGCTTAACTGTTTTTTGATCTCTTTTTCTTTTGCCCAGCCAACATTTTGTTATTGTATACTTTTATTTATCCCAGTTCAGGCCTTTTATGACCCTCTTACTTGTTTGTCTACTTTTTGTTCAAAGTTGAAGTAAACTGATTATTTGCATATTGTTCACATTTTTTTTTTTTGTGCTTCTTTTTGTACACGTCTATATTTATCCAAAATCAGGCCTTGTATGAATATGGCCCTTCTACCTTTTGTGTCTCGAATACCCCACAATGAAACTGCATTCGAACTGCCTTGGGACGTTACCGCAAGAAACTGAAGGCACTCCCGCCTTCTTCTGTTCAACATGCACGATAGAATCCATGTAATGCCTGCGTCTCGGATAGATATCTGGACTCAGTGTGTGTGTGTGTGTAATCCCATATTTCACTCTGAAACAAGATCATCAGGCCAATGCCAGTCATCTTTACATCGTGCACTTATTTTTTGCTTCTAAACCCGTCTAAGTTTATATTGCTACTTATATAGAATAACATGTTTTCGAGTTTAGATTATTCCGTTGTCTTGAGGAAAGAAAAACATTTGGCCGCAGTCTTTCTAGGGTTTTTCTCTGCTGATTTTGCTTGCACAAAACATGTGTTCTTAAAAAAATGGGGTAGACAAGGATTCATTTTCTTGTTTCTTGTTCGGAAAATCAGTTATTGATACTTTGATGTTCTGAAAAAAAAAAAGTTAAAAAATGGTACTTTGTATTTTTCTGTTAACTCTGAAAAACCATCTTGTGAAGCCTTATATTTCTTGAAAATAACATAAATTCCTTAAGTGTCGTGATGTCGGGATACCTCAATAGACCCAGAACTCTTTACATCAAATTTGGTATGTGATGCAATTCTATACTGTTCGGCCTTATTTCGTGCCTGGCTGCTCTATTTGACCACTTAATTCCATGCCATTTTTTTTTTCGCTGCTAGTTAAAATAGTCACATCATAAGCTCAATATGTTAGACATTCTTGAGCCAATATTGCTAGGGCTGAGTATAAAACCGAAAAAACCGAACCGAACCGCAAAACCGAACAGAACCGATCGGTTTGGTTTATTCGGTTTTCAGTTCAGCGAAATTAATTAATGATTTCGGGTCAGGTTTCGGTGGCTTTAGCTCAAACCAAAACTGATCGAACAAACCGAACTTTTAGAATTGTAACTTATTTTTTTTCTTTGATTTATTTTCAATATGTTTTTCTTTTAAATTTTTAATGAAAAACATGTGATTGCTATTTTAATAGGTAGAAAAAGAAAAAAATAGAAAGAAAATTATTATTTTTTCTATAAAATACACGCGTTTATCACATAATTAGTTTCAAACCCTGAAAACTGAAACCGAACGGAAAATTCGGTTCGGTTTTCAGTTTTCACTCTTATTCGGTCGGTTCAGTTTCGGTTTTATATGTTCGGTTCGGTTTTCGGTTGGGTTTTTTTTTCAAAAACCGAACCGAACCGACCGATACTCACCCCTAAATATTGCTTCTGTTTTGCTGTGATTTTGGATCTCCGAATTTGCTATATGTTGGTATATTGGTTTATATTCCATAAGAACTCAAGTATTTCAACTTAATATGCACTTCGGCTATGGTATATTCTCCCAATTCATTTCTTTCCCCCTCCCTCCAAAAATTATTTGCAGTTCATACCGCCGAAATTTGCTAGAACTTTAGGAGGCATGGCCAATAAGAATTTTTACCTTGAAGATTGCGCTGGAGACTGTTGGATGGTAAAATTAAGAGAGAGAGACGATGGTTCCTTGGTGTTTGAAGAAGGCTGGCGTGATTTTGTATTGAAACACTCCGTATCGGTGGGAGAGATTGTGGTATTTAAGCACATCAGCATCGCTCTGTTTACTGTGCAAATATATGGCACCAGTGGCTGTGAGAGAATGGAGTTCCAAGGAAAAGAAAATGACTACAGCCTCAAAAGGAAGCGAACTAAGAATGAAACTACTCCTATTGTTTTGTGCCAAAATAAAGCTCGGAAAAGTTATGAAACATCACAAGGAAAGCACAAGTCTTCTGTTAAAGAATCATCTAAGAAAGATGCAGTGGATAAAGCTTTTCCGTGTCGTTTGGCTGGGAATGAAACAGCTGTTAGAAAGTATGTCACTAGAAGTGCCAGAGAGCATAGTTATTCACCTGAAGAATCTCCTCATCGTGATGATGGCCATAGAAAGCTTCATAATTCATCAACGATGAGCCACTCAGAAGCACCAAACAAGATGATCGATCGGGGCAAAAAGATTGAAGAATCAGGAATAAATTCTCCAATTGTCTTGTCGGATGATGATGGTGAAGAGATGGAAGAAGTAATCATGATCAAGGACTACTCTTATGTCGACAAGTCTAACGGGGGTGCAAAAAGTTCATCAAAAGAGCATTTCAGAAATCAGAAGGAGAATCTGACTGTAGATAAAAGATTGGCCAACAGATGTTTTCTTACTACCGAGAGAAAATCTTCTATGATGCCCAAGGAAGTAATGCAAATGACTCCTAATGTTTCTGTGTATTCTCAAACATCTCAAGTCATACATAGCTTGAGAAGTACAAACATATCAGCGGCCAATGAACAAAAGATGTCAGCGCATGAGAAAGCAGTCTCTGTGGAGCATGAGAAGGGTGTGGCTGGTTGCGATGAGTCAAATGACGGATGCTTGTCTGCTTTAGATAAAGAATGTTTTGATGCCGATAAGTTATCAGTTTGCAAGCAGGAAGTAACTGAAATAACTCCGATCATCTCAGCTCCCCACCAAATATTAGAAACTGGGAGTTCTCAAGATGCAAACAGATTAGGAGTAAATGAAGAAAGTACCAAAGATGAAACTAGAGTCACGACTGAGGACAACTGCGAAGTAGTTGCACATACTCTTGCTGATGAAAGGTTGCCTGCTGTAGGTTGCTCACAAGGACAGAATATAGCTGTCGAAGGTCAGGTGACAAATGACAAAATCATAATAAACAATGGCTCTAAGCCTGAAGAATTTACGAGTAACTTGCATGAGCCCGAAGGTGCAACTCCAAAATTTGCTGAGGATGCAGATGGAAATCTTGTTTCGAAGGAGTTTGCTCGCAATGCACTTGTCATGGGGGGAGGTATATGCTATACTGCTGTTCAGGATTCAGAGAATAAACTCGAGGCGAATGTTGATGCTCATGTCGGTGAGAATACTGAAAATGAGGGTCAACATCTAATTCTAGCAGAGAAATTTGTTCAGAATCTTCTTGTTAATGAAAGGATGCCTGAAGGGTTTACTGATAATTTGGACGATGACGAGTTTGCTGGAAATAGCAATGGAAGGCCTGAAGGCTTAACTGCAGAATTTGTTGAAGATGAGGATGGAAACCTTGTGGTGAAGGAATTTTCGTGCAACGCTCTTCTCATGGGAGAAGGTATGTGTTATGATGCTGCTCGGGTTTCCAAGGATAAATTTGGGGTGAACTTTGATGCTTCTATTGGTTTGGATGCTGTAGATGAGGGTAATCTGATTCTAGCAGAGGAATTCGCTCCGAATTGTCTTGTTTTGGGAGAAGGCTCATGCTACCCTGTTAATGCGAATTCCAAGGATGAACTCGAGGAGAGAATTGATTCCTATATCGATTTGGGTGCTGAAGATGAGGGTGGAAATCTAATTGTACCAGATGAGGTCGTTAGCAAGTCTCTAGTCAGAATCGAAGATGTTTGCTATGCAGCTGTCGATTCCAAGGATGAACTCGAAACAAGGATTGATGCTTCTATTGATTTGCATGCTGCAAAAGAGGATTGCAATGCTTTCGACGCTGAAAATAGCTCTGAACTACATTCACGTGTCCTGTTGCTGAATTACAATTCTGACAGTCAAGGGAATCTTCCACCACCTTGTATGGGACTTATCGACTGCGATCAATCTGAAGGGAATTTGGGTCAGTATTTTCAACATTTTTTTTTTTTCACAATTGCAATTCCATTTTGCTCTCGGTATTCTTGAGTTAGTATGATAACTGAAAAAGTGACTTTGCAGGAAATGATGCTGATCCTTCACAGGCTACAACCGTCAAATATTCTCCTCCTCCTGTCATGGCTGATGTGTCTGATTCCTTTAAAGAGCCCACGACCATGGAGGGGGATCCTCTCCCATCTGGTTAACTTCAGACCGCTTGTTCTGATTTTCTAAATTCAGGGTATCTTTTTACCGTTTCTAAACCGATGATGTTCTTTATATGCTAGGGATAGTTCCTGGTGAACTGCCGGAAATGGATGCTGAAAAGTTTGATCCCTGCTCAAAAGGAGAAGTTCTAACAGTCGTTAAAACAGAAATAATAGATTCAACTGATTTTCCATCCCTAAAGAATGTCGAATTCAGCACTACTGTATCTCTGGTTTCTCAGTCTTGGCTTGTGAGCAACTCCTCACCATATTGCAACTTAATACAAGTTTTTAATTCTTTAAGTTTTTTTTAAAAGTTTTTTTTTCTACAGTAGTATGTTATAGTTACCAACGGCTTTCTAATATGATCAAAGAAGCATCGGACCTCTACCTTCCATTTTCTTGGAAAGAACTTTCGCTGGTTTAGGTTTGAAACGATAGCTTTTTTTTTTTTTTTGTTTATGCAAGGGACACTTCACTAGTTGGGCTTGGGTTTCGAAGATTATTTAGTTTCTTGCTTTTTCTTGTGTAGATAATAATTTCTCTTGTATTGTTCTATTTACTAACTTATACTTTATGAGGAACCACATAATCTTTTATAAAATGATACTTGCAGTTGTCATATCTACTTATGTTTGAGCTCAGCCACTAGTAGTCGCATCATGTATTGCACCAACATGTCAAAACATTATACGTAGTTGTGATTTTCTCTGGTGGTTAAAATTCATATTAAAACTGTCTTGAAAGCATAGTTCTTTAGTTGTAGTTCCCTTCAAATGGATTATCCTCGAAGTTCATTACTTAATAATAAGGAATATTCTTCGTATTTATCCATGTAAATATATCTTATGGCATCAAAGCAAACTCCTTCTTATATCTCATTTTCTGTTCCAGAGTTTACCATGAATTTTTGTTTAAATTTTTATTTATATTTCACTTGGAAAACGATCAAATTAGATGGTGAGCTAAGATCCTTATTGTGAGCTAGACCAGTGGTACTCAATTTGTTGACCAGTACCTTGCACCTTGATTTACGTGTCACAAGATCAATGGGTAATACAAATTTGTACCGTTTTGAGATTTCTAATTAATATATCCACTATTAGCAAAATGGACGGCTTTTAAACTGCCTGAAAATTTTATCCATGCTGTAGAAGTTAGGATGCTACACATTACCTAATGATATATAAGAATCTTACTTAGCTCATCTTCTTATTATATCGTCAGGTTTATTTCTGTGATAAATATATTTATTCCTGCTATTTATAGATAAAAGAAACTAATATAAAATGACCTATAAACAACATTTACTTTTGTCAAACGGGACACATGATACTCCAGCCTAACCATAATTTGGAGGTCAGTTCACACATTTTAGCTTTGGACATTAATGGACATGTGTTGTATATATCATGGAACCCATGGCTATATATCAAATGGACATATATCAAAAGAATGGTGTTTCTATTAATCTACTTTATTTTTGAAAGAGTGGAAGTTGAATAGTTCTTCACGAAAAGTAAATTTACTAAGTTATTGTTAGTATAAATTAGCATTGATGTACGATTTGGACACCATTCATGTGAGGTTGCTGGACGATATTGATTCTAAATTTGCTGTGTCCTGGCTATCGCATTTTGATTTTGTTTTTTTAATGATTAGTGGAATGCATATTAAAGTATGACTAGAATTGATTTTAAGTTAAAGTCAATTTTTTTTTTTTGAAATTCAAGAAAGATCTATGAAATATCGAAATTGTGGTATTTTGTCCTACATCTTTTTTCACCTTACTGTAATGTCTAGATCCATTGTAATTCTTTGTGTGACCTGGTGCTTGCAGCTCTTGCCTGAAAAATTGCCTGCTCATCTGTTCAAAAAGAGATGTTTTAGGAAGGTGGTTCTGCTTCAGGATCCATCGATGAATCTCTGGCCGGTCCTCTACCACGAAGGCTTCAATTTCATAGGCTTTGTCGGCGGCTGGGAAGATTTTTCCATCGCAAACAACCTTCAACAAGGTGATACCTGTCAAATCGAATATGTTAGTGCATTGGAACCCACCTTTAAAGTGCAGGTTATCAAATGTCCATAGCTCGACATGAACAATTTGAAGAACAATCCTAATCTACCCGCTTCAAAACTAGCAACGACTGTGTATATATATGTTTAATTTGATATGTTTTGTTGTCAAACTTTGTGACCATGTTCTGAACTAATCCAAGGGTAATGTGAACTTGAAGTGTTTTGTGCTTAATTGTCACAAACTACATCCTGCAGACTTAGAAGAATAACTTATATTTTCTGTTCAGTCATCACTAGAATCTGCTTGCACACTTTTTTGGCAAACTGCAACTGTTTTTGCAGACCTCGTCTTTGCATTATAATTGATATATTGTTGATCTATTTGCTTAATTTGTAGTTTGTTTTATACCTGAAGATGATTATAACTGTATAAGTCGTTTTGGATCTTTTTTTTGGACAACTGAAAGCCACTCAAGATTGTCTGCATGTTTAAGAGAACGTATTGTTGCTAATGGAGCCTATTGCCGTAGCGGGTTTCGGTCTACCGAAACGGGTCCAAAATCGGTCCAAATCCATTATGATATAATATATATATGGGGTGTGGTGCTAGGGTTTTGAACAAGCTGAAAAATTGGTGCCGAAATTAAAAGAAACAAAGGAGGCGGCTGTTTTAAGTTTGCCAAGTTTGCCTTGGAAGAGAGAACAAAATAGGCGGGCCTGTAGCAATTATTTTTGGCCAAAGTATTTATTCTTTCTTTGAGAGGCGGCTGCAATTATTTTGATAATTGCTGTTCAGTTTTTCGGTGGCTGCTTCTTTCGGCCAAAAGCAAAGAAGAAGGAGAAAAAAAAGCGGGGACTTCTTTTGGGGTTCTTCTTCGGTGGTCGAAATAAAGATGTAAATCACTGCAACAAGAGATTAGGGTTTGATCTCAAAATCTTATGTGATTTTTTTGTGATTTCTCTTGTGGTTGAGAACTAGTATTTTGTAATCCTCTTTTGATATAGTGGAAGTTTTTCGATCGGTCCCGTGGACGTAGGCATATTGTCGAACCACGTTAAATCTGCGTGTTTTCTGTCTCTGCTATTTTTCTCTTCGGTTAACTATTTGATTCCGCTGGTTGTTGCATTAGTATTATTCCGTTATTTTTTGCTAACACGTATGACAAAGAAGAAGTCGCTCATTTGGGTGGTTTCTGGCTCGCTGGGATACATTCTGGAGCTGTGTACAATTTGCCAACAGATTCAGGTTTCTCAATCAGAATCAGAATCAGGGGAGTAATTGGTCACATTGCCTCCAGTTAATGTGCAATTCCATGTTTCTCGCATAAAACCGTATCTGATATATCTATAAAAGAGCTGTAATTTGATTGAATAACAGATGTTGATAGTTTATTCAAAATTAATGCTGAGAGAAGGAGTCTCAGCATGACTAAAACGCAGTAACATTTGATATCTGCGGTACAAACAAGCAATTCTTGCTTGCTTGAACCGATCAGCAAGCGAAGGAATGGCGATGCACAAGATCAGATCAGGGATATGGGCACCTTGAAGTTCAGAGGTAAGACCAACTCTAATTCATTGAAGACCTTTTGCTTCAGCGGACAGATGAATCAATTTGTTTTTGCTGTCATACGAGTAATTGTTGCATATTTTGTGTCTTGATTAAATAACAATGTATGAGCTTATATATATATATATATATATATAGAAGAATGCAGACGTTGACATGGATCTTGAACTACCTTATCAAGATCAAGAATCCAAATGCTCTTTCTGTGCACAAATTGTTATCTGCTGGTGTATTTTCAAGAACTGTTAATGTTTTCGGATGCTTGTGGGATTCTAACCAATTTTTTTTTTTTTTTAATAATAAAAGCCTCAAATACAGTTGAACTACCAATCACATAAATCAAATTTCATAGCTTATGTCAGTTCCTCCTATATAATAACATTATAAGATATTGTGACCGGGAAAGAACTCCTCCTGCCTCAGTTATAGCTTTGACGAACATCTGTAACGACATGATTTTACCTTGATAACTATCTAATCGAACAAGCACAACCTTCAAGAAGAAATTGGAGCAAAAAAAGTCATAAAAGAAATTGTTACGTTCTTATTCATTTGAAGAAAG
Organism: Dracaena cambodiana; assembly: GCA_036321105.1. Classification (NCBI taxonomy): domain Eukaryota; kingdom Viridiplantae; phylum Streptophyta; class Magnoliopsida; order Asparagales; family Asparagaceae; genus Dracaena; species Dracaena cambodiana. The sequence goes on along the minus strand of JAYEPQ010000002.1, from coordinate 13,404,920 downwards.
TCTATATAGATGTATCAGTTTAACGAGTGGACTTATTATACGGTAAATTCTATTCACGAACAACACTTTGCTCACGAATTCTATTCACGAACAACACTTTGCTCAAGAACGCCTATTTTTTCTCTCTAAGTCCATTTTTAATATTGAATCATTCCATATTTACTTAACATATTCAATTTTTTTTTTTTCAATTCCAACCCTCCTTCTCTTTCTTCTTTTCCATCCAATTTCATCCTAGATAGATGTTACTATTTAACCTAAATGGAACTTAGTCGGGTATTAATACTCGACTAGTATTCAATTAGGTCAGATATTAATCCCCGACCAGCAGGTTGTGAAATGGTGGCTTAGTCTAAAAAGAAAATAATGACGAACTTGTAATTTTTTAAAAGTTTCAAAGATGTGCATACTGAGCAAATTGGTGTGCGTGAATAGAATTTTCCCCTCATCAGTGTAGGACAAGTTTAAAAAGTAAAGAAAACGATCGAAGTAAAATATGGATATGGATGCTAGAGACTTAAATAAAGACATATTGTTCGATATGAATGAGTATATAAAAATCATCAATGTGACCAATCCGATGTGATTCTCTTTTGGTTCAAGTAGCCTATTTCAAGTACTAGGGATTAAAAAAAAACTTAGTTGTTATTATTTATTTATTTTAAGAAACCGTTGCTATTGTTTATTCATTCTAAGAAAGTGTGAATTAGATGAAGAGCTATACAAAAGCATTTTAACTCCCTAAAAAAATATTATTGTGAATAACTACGTCAAAGAAAGTAAAGCACGTCTTTACGATGAAAGAGGCCACAGATTTGTACCGTCCTTACATGAAAGAAGTTAACTAAACTTTTTTTTTTTTTTTTTTTAAATTTCTAACTTAATATTGGGGCATGGTGCATCAACTAGTTAGTTAGGTAAAGAATCATGCTCTCAACAAAGGAAGAGTGGGTCATGGCCTCCTGGTCTCATCAAAAAGTCACAGCTCAATGGAGTCTGCTTCCACTTTTGGAAAGAAAGAAAGGCTGGGTTGTGTGACATGCAGTAGGAACTTGCACTATAATTAATTATAATTAAGGAAAAGATTAGAGAGGGCTACTCAAACTAGACAAGGCATGAGATTCTCTAAATAGCTAGTTCTCTTGAGAGATGTGGTGGGCATACAATGCTGATTGTTATGGCCCACTCCAAGTGCATGAAGATATACTGATATCTTGGAGAATGATCTTGTTGAGATTTTTGGAATAAACATTTGACATTTTGTTGGTGCAAATGAATAAAAGTAATCAGTGGATGAATGCATTCGTATATCTAGTTGTTTATGAGATTGCATTGTACTCTTGTACCCTAAGCAAATAACAGTGACGATAGATACGGATGCATAACTTTTGATGGCACTTGGCATAATTTTAATCGGGTCGAGGCCCATCAAGAGACTGTTTGGATGAGACAGTAAGTATGTAAAGTGGTTGCAATTGTAATTATTTTTGTTGCAAGTGGCGCTTTATATTGTTTGATTGTCGCTGTAGTTGTATCATTTCCTCTTTGCGAACAGTGATTGTATTATGATAAATGGAAAACTCTATTGGAAACTTATTCTTGAGATCAAATTGCTCAAAAGCTTATTAGTCGATCCATTCACCATAACATAATTCTCTTTCGACCATTGACAATATAGTTCATCCTCTTTCGTTTTTTTTTTAGTATATCGTCCCTTGAGTAACATGGATACTTAAATATGATTCAAGGCGCAACCATAACAATCCTCTTACGGACAAGATGCGAGGCATAACCATAATAACTCTCCAGCTCAAAATTTGCCGGATGCAACTACAAATCTTCTTCTTGAATTGCATAGTCTGGCCTTCAGTAACCACGAAAAACGTTACCTACTAAAATGTCGTGTATATAGAGATGATAATAGACGTATTTACGGACCAATTTTTGGCCCACCCTATATAAAATTTTGAATTAAAACTGAAAATTTTATTTTTCTAATTCAAAGTTTTGTATAGAAAGGGTCAAAAATTGGCCCGTGAACTCATCCATTACCAACCCTGCTTATATACAATTTATGATCCTAATGTTAGGGCCTTTTTTACTTTCATTCTTCATCTTTTTAAAGAAATAGTTAACCTAAGTGTGAGCATATTTCTCTAAACCCTAACCCTAGGGGCAGTTGGACCATCTTGTCAATCTCCATGGTACAATCCAAATTATATTCAGTCCGCTCCCAAAGAGGAGAATTTCTAAATGAGCACGCCACTGGTCTTAAAGACCTGACCCGACCTCCTAAAGTTGTAAAAAATTATATATTTTTTTTTTTTTTTTTTGGTGATCTTATATTTTGCCTTGATTCGGAATTAATCTCTGAATGATATTAAAACTGTTTAGAACTAGTCCTCAAATGAGGCAATATTATTGAGAAGCAAAGCAAGTACATACCTCCCCCCCCCCAAACTTTTGCTAGCCCATTTAGATAAGCTAGCAACAATGTATTCTCCAATCCCCTTGTCTATTTTTAATTTAAAGAAAGGATGATAGTGGGCATTTTCCTCTTTAGTCTCAATCTAAGAAAAGCTAAAATTAAAATAAAATAAATAAATAATAATCCCTATGGCCTTGTCACTAGTACACATCATGCCTAGTTGTTATCAAGTTAAACCAACCTTTTCAGTTGTTAGAAACTTAGAATCTATCCTTTTTTTTCTTTGAACTTTCATTAGTTATGCTAGCTAGTTAGTTAATTATAACTTCCCTTGGGCTTTCTTGCTTAGTCATTGATCATATAGAGTCCAATGCTAACTTTTTCTTGGTAAATAAATGCCCATTTGTGTTAGTCATCACTTCAAGGAGTATTTTATAGTAAACATCCAATAGCATTTAGAAATGTAAAAGACTTGCTCTCCAAAAGCTTTAAATTAATGAATTATTGACTACCATTATGGACATGGAAAAGATTTTATTATGAACATGACTCATTTGAAAAGCCAGAACAAGTGGGGGGTAAAAAAGCCCACATATTCTAAATTATCAACAATGCTCTTCGGAAGTTCTATTCACACACACCACTTTGCTCAACATGATCATCTTTTTTTAATTTTGAATGATCCTATATTTACCCAACAAGCCTTTTTTTTTTTTCTCTCCAAATTCTAACCCTCCGTCTCTCTTTCTTCTTCTCCATCCCATTTCATTTTGGTCGCTTATTATTATCCGATCCAAATGAAATTTAATCGGATATTAATATTCGATCAGTATTCAACTAGGTCGAGTATTAATATGTGGTTAGTGGGATGTAAAAGGACAATTTAGTCAAAAAAAAAAAACAATGGTTAACTTATAATATTTGAAAGTTTCACCGGTGGGCATCTTGAGCAAAGTAGTGTGCCTGAATAGAATTTCCCTAAAGTCGTAAGACTTCCTAAATCTAAATTTTGGGGTTTTGATGCCATAGAAAACCATTCCATTTTAAGCATTTAAACTTAGATTGTGTTTTAACAACTTATATCAACCACATGCAACACTTGCGCCGTATCGTTGTTGTTGTGTTTAGGTCTTGCATAGTTGGAGTGTGCCCAAGCAATAGATTTGTCCCAGGAAGATTATATAAAGAACAAAAGAGAATATTAGTGGTGTAAACCTTAACGGATGTACTAAAATACAAAATAATTACCCTCAATCCTCATCATAACTTCGGAGTTTTGATAGAGTGGAAGGGACTTTCAACATGATATCAGAGCAACTCAGGTTCAAATCTTACCGAGCGTGCTGCATATAGCCCATATAAAATAATTTCTCTCAACCCTCACCATAACTTCGAAGGGTTCTTCAACGCTATTAATACTATTTGTGTACGGTGTGATTTTCTTGTACATGCAGTAGACGAATGATTTTATTCCAAAATCTTGCAAAGGTGGTGTGTATCATTTTTATTGTCATTTAGGATTGAAAATCAACTTCCGACTGTTCTTTTTTAAATTAGGGTTTTCCTCGTTAGGAGCCGGGTTGAAGTTCAATTTATTCAAAAGCTTAAACTAATAGATCATCGAGTTGATAGGCTTACGGACAGACAACAAAGCCAGCATTTGAAAGAAAAAAAAGCTCCTTGTTGCATGGCATTTGTTATGGTTATCTTAAATTTTAGTTGGCTTACCTAGAAGTTTCAAGTACAAGAGTACTAGTGCACTTAGATTTTGGCATGGAGAGCAATCCAATTAACAAGTAAGGCCAAAAGCCCTAGTAGCACGCTCACCGCACTTAGATATCCACGCTCACTTTACCAGAAGTCCCAGCAGCAACGTGAGGAGAAAAAAAAAATGATAGAATTTTTAATTCTACAACAAGTTTATTGTACACTTGTATACACGTATGATTATTCATAATGTTATTCTTTGGACAGATATACTTTCGGCTGAGAAGCACGTACACATCTCAGGTGGGATATCAGGTGAAGACTCCGGCAACCTTTTTCCATCCCCAAACTAGACATGATTGGAGGATATTACTCTTCATGGAGAGGATTTGTGTATTTGGTGGACTAATTTGACTTCTGCTTGTTATTGGAGGACTTTTACTACTATGCACTCTTTTTTTTTTTTTTAGTAGTTTGATATTTTCTTTTATATATTTTATATTTTCGAGAGTTAATCTATATAGCTAATCCGAATCTTATTGTAATTCTATTATCTGCTTATTAATGGAACGCAGAGGACTTCCACCCGCAATTTTGATTAAAAAAAAAAAAGTTGCAAATGAGACCAAAAGCTTTCTCATCACTTGTCAATGTACAACCCCCACTCTTGAATTATCACAGAATCCACCAACTGATGCTCTCTTAAGTGCTAAATATAATTTAACACATTTCACATCACTTTTCAAGGAGACGCACACCTTTTTTTTTTTTTTTTTATCTTGCAACACATTCAAAATTCTTTTCCGAAGGCTCTGCGAAGGAGATGTTAGATGTGCGTGCTACAATTTTAGTGAAGGGGAGTTGAGCATTGAAGCTAACTGATAGATATTTTTAGAGCTGCTTTGTATTTTATTTTATTTTTATTTTTTAGTGTAAACGGTAGGCTAATAACTCTCGGATGCAAATTGTAAAGCTGCTTTTGTTACCGAGTACTCTATTGTGAGTTGGTGTCTAATCAATATACAACATGCAAATTTTGAGTCAGTAGGCTTTAGCTCCAGTGTTTAGGGACAAATGATCCTTTGATTTGAGATATCCACGTGCAGAGGGCTGATATGATTGATGGGATGATAAAATGAGACTTTTTTTTTTTTGGGTATTTACTGATTTGTCCCTCAAATCTTTATATATTATGATTTTGTCCATCAGATCTTCATATTTAGGATTTTGTCCCTCAAATCTCATAAGTTACAACAATTTAGTCCCTATCTCTAAATTTCCCTAACACGGTTAAATATTTGACCATTTTACCCCTCTTTTTCTCTTTTATTTTCCTCCTCTCTTCTTCTTCTCTTTTCCTTATCTCTTTTCATTTTCTTCATTATTTCTCCTCTCTTTCTCCTCTCTTAAGTTACAAAAGGAGAAGAGAGGAGGAAGAGAGGAGAAATAATGAAGAAAAGGAGAAGAGAGGAGGAAGAGAGAAGAAGAAGAGAAGAGGAAGAGAGAAGAAGAAGAGAAGAGGAAGAGAGAAGAGAAAGAGAAGGGTAAAATGGTCAAATATTTAACTGTGTTAGGGAAAATTAGAGAGAGAGACTAAATTGTTGTAACTTATGAGATTTGGGGGACAAAATTCTAAATATGAAGATTTGAAGGACAAAATCATAATATATAAAGATTTGAGGGACAAACCAGTAAATACCCTTTTTTTTTTTTGGCAATGGGATTTTGATGGAGAGACAAAATAGAAGGGGAAATTCTACATGAGCACAATACTTTTCACATTGAGCCCACCTTTTTCAAGGGAACGGTTTTCACACCGTTTGGATATTAGTCTATTGTTCGGAGATTGTTCCCTTACTCGGGAAAAAGACATGGTCAAAAAGAAAAAAAATAGCAAACTTGTAATTTTTTACAACTTTAGAAGATGGGCTTACTGAGCAAAGTGATGTGCTCAAGTTGAATTTCCCAGACAGAAGGGTGAGGACATGTATCCACCACTGCAGAAATTTCTATGGGCATCTTGACTCTAAACTTATTCAACCAAATATTTGATTTCTTACTTTACTATGTATAGAACTAATTAATGATTTTAAGGCTGTTTCAAGATTGAATACGGTTTGTTTTTGCTTATCTAGATTGGTGTTGATTGGTTGTTTCGATTTTAACCGAATTTTTCTCACCCCTACATTTGAGCCCAACCCTCCCATTTCTTCTCCACTAATTATGAGATTGTACAATCGATCCCCAAATTGTCCTACGGCTAACAACTATATAGCTAATCTATTGATATCATTGGGGTTGATTAGTGACTTGATAGCTTGTCAAGACTCTAATAATTATTAGATTGTTATATATACCTTGGCTATCTATTGATCTCTGAAGCTAGTCATGATACAACTAATTTTTATGATTAGTGGGGTTCATCAGTGACTTGTTGAGAAGACACCACCTGAGATTATAGTATTATCCTCTGTGGTAGCCTCTGGTCCTTTGCACCAACTTCTCGCCCTAATTGGGCAACCCTCAAAATAATTCATGTTTGAGACATTATTAGTAGTATTAAATAATTCAATATGATACTAATTAATGCCCCTGGTATGCAATCAAAAAGGGTGAGTAATCACCCATTAATGAATTAGGTTTGTCGAAATAGCCACCACTTCAACTAAAAAACTCCGTACTTTTTAAGCTTGTCAACTAAGACAAGCTTGACAACTAAGAGGTGAGGAGCCAATGAACCTTGGTTCGGTGGCACCATCTCTTTCTAATTTGTAAAATGTTCTGAATTCGACTCTGATTCTGGTAAAAAAAAAAAAAAACTAAGAGGTGAGGAGGAGGTTTTTTTTTTTGTTAGCATTCATTTTTTCAATCTGTCTAATTTTTGAGCCAAATTTTTTTTCATATAATGATGAAATTAATAGAGCTCATAAGATTTATAATAAGATATATTTACTTGTCCAAATTCATAAATAGAATGAATGTAAATTAGTTATAAAGTGGATATATTGGCAATGTAAAAGATGAACGGGTGCAAATAGTTGAACATGTACATACAACTGAATAATTGTAAAAATTCAAACATGAGTAGATACAACCACGTAAAAGTTACAGTAGTTCACAAACCATTTACCAATACATATGAGTTTGAAATTCAAATATGAACATGTAGCCCCACTTTAAAAGTGAAATTCAAATATGAACATGTGGCACCACTTTAAAAGTCACTACTGTTAAGGCGGCATTTGAACTTAAAAACTAAGCACCATTTTTCAACAAAGAATTGTGTGACTTAATCATTTCAGTATTTATAAATAAACTGTCTTTGCACTTCACTTTTTTTCTTGCGAAATCTCAACATTCATTCATAGTCATGCAAACAAAAACAGAGAGTATTGCTTTATTTAATTCGTTCAGGTAGAATTGTATCTTGCTTCCTATTGTTGTATTATGAGAGACTAATGCATATTGAGTTCCATAAGTTTGTGCAATGGAGGGTGAATTGGTGTTAATGACATAATGTTCAGTGCTAGTTTCGATTATCTATTTTGAGGTGCTAATTAATTCATGAAAAGTAGAATATGGAAAGTGGACTGATGGGGACTACGTGCTTTCTATTATTTTTTTCATGATTATTCATTGAAAGTAGTTATGCAAAGTAGTCATAAAAGTTAGGCTAAAAGATGCCCTCGTATTTGTTTTGGGCGGGAGAGGCACCCTTCCTCTCATTTTCCTCTCAAATTTTCCTGGACTATAATCCATAACTACTCTCTATGAACAATCAATGAAAAAAAAGGCAACTTTCCATGATTACTTTTTATGACCATTTTTTATGAAGTTAGCGACGCAAGTAGTCATGGAAAGTTGCTTGGACTTCTCAAGAGAGAAGTTGTTCCCTTATGAGAGATAGCCTCAGTTCTCTTAGGCTCCGGAAGAGTTGGTTGGCACCATATTGTACGGGAGAACTAGGGCTCATTTCTCATTAATTATCGAGAAATTCTCCAAGACTTGAATAAGGACATCTAGACGCTGCAAGATCATGGAATTTCCACGGGTAACGGAAGTGTTCAGGTCCTCAGCTTCGCATGGCAAATTTACAGTCACATCTGTCCCCTTGGGAGGCCTTGCTCGTTTCTCTTGCCCATGGACCACATATTTGGCATGGTTGATTGGAAAATACTTGATTGCTTCTTACAGACGAAACCAAATATTTGTGCTAAAATTTATCTGACTGATTGTTCGGACATAACTCATTACAAACTTAGCAAAGAAATAGAAATCAACAGAGAAAACATAAAGAAGTAACGGGGTTCAGTTGACTAAAATCTCGAAACCTACATCCTTGGAGGAAATGACTATTTAGAGAGTTTTATATTGATGGAAATAGATTATAATTACTTGAGATAATTCCCTCTCACTGTCTCTTTGGTTGCTTTGGGATCTCCTCTTTCTGGTGGAGATAACATGATATTTATAATAAACAATAAAGAAATTATAACATATTCTGAATATCATCTTTTTTTTGTGTAAGCGGATAGACAAGAGCATGCCACGATTAATATGTGAAATATAACAAAGCATTTGTCCCTAGAGATTTGGCCATGAGCTATCTGCCAGTGGTCTTCTACTACGAGCCTTCACCGTGGATCTAAACTGCATGAATTTATATATCAATATTATATCAAAATCATTTGAGAATGTGGGGTTATCAAAATTTTAATATGGCATGAGAGATTAGGACATGTTTACATTCAGTTTAGAAAACTCGAGGTAAATTTCAAGTGGAGAACGAGGTTATGAAAAGACTATCTCTTATTTTTTAAATTTTAATTTATGAAGTGTTTGGATTATATGAAAATGAAAATAAAGTTATGTGATTAGAGATAAATTTTAGTACAACTAATATTTTAATGAAACAATAGTTGAAATTTTGTAATTAAGTTAACCCTCTTCCAAGAAAGTAGAAGTAGGCTCAACTTTATTTCGAGGTTCAGTAGGAATGAAAATGGGGATCCAAGTGATAATTTTTAGCTTGTTCTATTTAAAATTTTGAATTAAAAATAAAAATTTTATTTTTTCAATTCAAAATTTTGTACAGGATCGAAGAAGGCAGAATGGTTAACGGGTTTTTCTTCAATTTTACCCTATTCATGGCTTATTTCATGCTGACCTTATTAATAAAATTAGGGTTAATTACAGTTAGACCCCTGTAGTATTGGGAGTGTGTAACTTAATACCTCTGAATTTTGAAACTCTCAAAAAAAATTCCGGGACTGTTAATACTATTAATGAAACATAGTTATTTTTACTCTTTTTTTTTATTAAAGTACACTATTGTCCATCAAATTCCTATTATACTCTCATCCCTCCCTTCAACCAGCACATTCTCTCTCTCCTCTCTCTCTCTCCCTCTCTATCCCTCTCTCTCAGTCTCTCTCTTTATTCCTCTCTCTCAGTCAGAGAGGGAGCATGAGTGACTGAGAGAGAGGGATAGAGAGGGAGAGAGAGAGAGGAGAGAGGGAGGGAGAATGTGTTGGTTAAAAATAAGGATGCAAGTAGAATATGAATTTGAGAGATAATAGTGCATTTTAGTAAAAAAAGAGAGTGAACATAACTAATTTTTACTAACAGTGTTAACAGTTCAGAGAGTTATTTGAGAGTTTCAAATTTTAGTAGTGTTAAATTACACACCCCTAATATTATAAAGAGTCTGACTGCACACCCCTACTACTATAAAGGGTCTGACTTTAATTAACCCATAAAATTATTATTACGATAAAAAGCAAAAAGTTAATACTTTCACAACATAAAGGCGCCAATATTCGTTACAAAAAAAATTCTCTCACTCTCTCATTCTCTCATCCTCTCAGAAAGCATTATAATGGTGAGCACTGCTTCCTAAAGATCCCCCCTTTCCTTTCTCCACTTCACCAATTCCTTTTCTTCTGGTGCTCTGAAATGGAGAACCCATCTCGGGCTGAGGCTTTCCCGGTTGGCCTCCGGGTTCTGGTGGTGGATGATGATCCAACTTGGCTGAAAATCATCGAGAGGATGCTCAAAAAGTGCTCATATGAAGGTAGTTTTGGATCAATCTTCAATGGGTATTTCTTTATTTTCTTGATCTGGGGTTGGTTTTATTGGTTGGATTTATTGCACTTAAGGTGTTTGATTTTATGCCTCAACCAGTTTGTGAATTGGGCTGTGGTTTTGTTCAGTTGGGTTGTTCTTCGATCAGAGTATGTTGAATTATTTTATATGGGTTTTAATTGTAATGAATTTGTCTAAAGCGGTCGGTAGCAGTTCAAGAAACTAGATAGGGCACAACATCGGATTGCAGGTGACGCCATAAGCAGTGATCTGCATTAGCATGCTGAGCTGGTGAATTTGATACATGGTTCAACTTAGATTTTTTTTTTTTTTTTAAACAAAAAAAAAATTGATTTGTGGACTAGAGAATCATATTATAAGCTTTTGCTTTTTTTATTTGGAGGAGAAAAATCAAGGCAAGTGACCATTTATTCTTAGTGCAATATAGAGTTATGATTATCTAGTGAGAGATGTCATTTGAGTCGGCTATTTTTCTATAGAAGGAAAGATTTTAAGATGTGGCAACAGATTTTGCATCTCCTTGATATGCCCAACTTTTTGATTAATTCAACTACTATTGGCTGGTTTCTTTAAATTTCATTTTATGTGTTACTTGAGAATGAGAACGTAGGTTTTCTCTTGCAATAGTATGCAAATTTTGTCGGATACAAAGATCTAACGGACAGTGTTGTTTATTAACCACTTATCCAAAAGTATAAGTTGAGTGGCCGTGGGCTAATAATGGAAACAAAGGAAACAAGCACTCCATTGCTAGTCCTTTTGGACATGTGGATGGCCTCCTGCTTAAATACAAACATTGATCACTTTTGAAAGACAGGAAAATTGGGGAAATTAACTCTTTTTTTTTTTTCATTGCCATGAAACATGTCAAGTAAGCTTAACTAGTATACTTAAGGGAGTGGAACAGACATCAGAAAAGTGCTAAATACCAAAAGAGTACTAATGGATGAGTTGCCTAGATGTTTATCTTGACTAGGTCCATCTTTATGATGCTTATCGTAAGATAGAGTCCGAGGATTGCATTTGGTGGCCTTGAAACTCTGCATGTCCAAAAAAAAATTATGTATAGTCATAAGGAAAAAAATTTCCGAGAGAAACAAAGAGGAGAACATTGTGCAGGATCACAAGTAACCTGATGGAATAAAAAAATAACAGATGGATATATAGTAAAAACTTTCAGTATGGATGAGGTAAGGGAGAATCTTTTGCTGAAAGAAAAAAAGGGGATAACATGAGATAATTTGCACATGTTTAAGGGATACCCATATTTGTGACATAGGCATAAGTATAAATATATGCTCACATCTAATGCACATTTATGCCTTTACCAAAAGGATACCTTATAGAATGCTTCCGTTCAACTCTCATAAGCATTATAGTTGCAAGCTGCAACTAGTGAGAACCTTGTGCATAATCACATGATATTTGAATAATGTATAATAAACTTTAGCCATCCTCCTTGTTATCGCCCTTTGTGTCATACTCTGATGACTTTGTGGGATTCACATTTACAAAAATGGGGTGACCCATCTATAGAGCCCACTAAAATTCAAGTCAATTTTCTTTCCAGTCTTGACCCCGAATACTTTCCTTTGCACCATATTAGGAATAGGAGAAGCAAAAAACTAATATTAAAGACCCAAGGAAGAATTATTGCTTACATTATGGTATACTGCTATATTTAAACAACAATTAGAAAAGCTCATAAGTTTCCTTTCTTACCTTATTATCCAAACTCCTTTTCTCTCTCTTTGTATATGTTCACGTACTCATCTATGTGATATTTAAGTATGTATATATGCACGTATTAAGTATGCGTATCTGAATATATATAGTAAGCATGTATCTTCCTCTATATTTTTTTTCCAATGAATAATCTCTTAAATTGTTGCCAAGTTCAGAGAGGCTCTGTGTTCTCTCACCTCCTTGTCTCATTATGCTAATATCTTGTCGATTCCCTGAAGCTATTTTATTATATGATTGTTGCTTTTAGTACTTGTAACATTTAGGACACTTCTCCCTAGTGTTACCGTCTTCATGCGGCTGGCATGACGTGAGCCGGCCACTGCACCTGTGAATGCTAATCTTGAAAGGAAAAGGAAAGATAGAAAGAAATAAAGAAGATAAAAAGGAAGAGGAAATGAGACAGAATGGTAGAAAGATTGGGAGATGGAAAAACAAAGACAAGTAGAGAAACAGGGAAGAAATTACGGATAACATCTGTTTAACTTCTCATTCTCATACATGGTAGGCTGTAGGTTTATAAAACTAAACCCAGTAGAATAAGTATACCTGAAATACTGCTACCTTTAGAAGTTCTGTTGTATTAAAACATTTCAATATTATATATATATATATATATATATATATATATATATATATATATATAACATCTAGTACTGGGCCAATAATTTCTGTGACATGCCCTAGGTTTTTTTCGTCAAGTGTGAAAACTGCAGGACCAGAAGTAGTAGGATTGGTTTTCATTATAAAGTGAAATATATCGATTTTTTTTAATTGGAATAGTACATAGTACTGAATCGAAAATAAATATCCAATAGCAAGTTGATTGGTTAATTCACTAATTTTTGGATGCTTCATCCATACTTAAATTAAATCCAATTCTAATATAGTTTTGTTTGTAAGAGCTTAGGAATGATAGATCATATTTACTAGAATAGATTTTCATTTTGAGTAGTCCATTCTTAGATCTTGGTCTATAGTATCCTCACTTAAATACTATTAATTGTAGCCTAGCATAACTCTCTCTCTCTCTCTCTCTCTCTCTCATATATATATATATATATATATATATATATATATATATATATATATATATATATATATATATATATATATATGAGGAAACGGGAAATACACCAGCGGTGAAGGGAGTTCCTTCACCGCCGCTTAGGTGGCCCAATAAAATTATTACACGTGGTGTCATTAAAGGTAATAAATAAATAAATTTCCTTAACCGTCCTTTGAGTGGTGCCACATGTAATAATTTTATTGGGCCACCTAAGCAGCGGTGAAGGAACTTCCTTCACCGCCAGTGAATTTCCCGTTTACTATATATATATATATATATATATATATATATATATATATATATATATATATATATGCTCATAATGTTTATTTGTGCTTTTTTTTCCATATAGCTTTTTCTACTTCTCTGTTTAGAATACACATAAACCAATCTGAATTTCACAAAATTCCTGTCTGCAACACCCATTGCTCATGTTCCCCCTGTTGTATGATTTTACTTTTTAGCAACATACTTAGATACCTTTGAAGTTTAATCTTGTAACCTTGTACATCTTATTCCTTGTTGTTGGGCGATTGTATGTAGTTATCTGTCTGATCTGATGTAACTAAATCTATCTCATGGAATACCCCATATACTAAATATCTGTTAATAAGAAAGGTTTTAGTCAGTTTTTTTTTTCTTACGAGGGGAGAGTTATTTTTCTGTCTTAGTTGTCACGTTCATTGCAAATCTTAATGTTTACTGCATACGACAGTTACGACGTGCTGCCTAGCAACAGTTGCTCTGAACTTGTTTCGCGAAGGAAGAGAGAAATTTGACATTGTAATTAGTGATGTCAATATGCCTGACATGGATGGTTTCAAGCTTCTTGAACACGTTGGACTGGAAATGGATCTACCTGTCATCAGTTAATTCTCTATACATAGCTGTGTAGTTTTTCCGGTTAGTCAATATAATAGGAGTTCCTAACAATTGATTTTGTTATTTAAATCTGGGCAGTGATGTCAGTAGACGGGGAAACAAGTAGGGTAATGAAAGGCGTCCAACATGGTGCATGTGATTACCTACTTAAGCCCATCAGAATGAAAGAACTGAGGAACATATGGCAACATGTTTATAGAAGGAAAATACACGAGGTGAGAGAGATTGAAGGCCATGATTTCAGTGAAGATATTCAAATGTTTAGAAGTGGTTCCGAGGATTTTGATGATAGACAAGTATATGGTGGAGCTGTAAGGAAGCGGAAGGATTTGGATGGCAAAGAGCCCTCCGATCAAGAATGTAGTGATCCCTCAGCAGCGAAGAAAGCTAGAGTAGTTTGGTCTGTGGATCTTCATCAAAAATTTGTGAACGCTGTTAATCAGATTGGCTTTTATAGTAAGTGTCCAATCTTTTCAGATCATTTAGGTTTCCGTTTGTGTCTCTATGGACCTTAAATTTTATATATTTGCATTGATTATCTTCTCCTTGTATATATTGAACTCATAAAATATTTGCACTTCTCCAATAAATTAATATTATCCTGAGTTGCTTCATGCTTACTGCTAATTGCAGAAGTTGGCCCGAAGAAAATTCTTGACTTGATGAATGTTCCTGGATTGACAAGAGAAAATGTTGCTAGCCACCTACAGGTAAGATTAGTGTCTCTTCTCATCATAAGTAAAAGCATTTTTTCTAATTGATAGAATATTGTCTTTGAGCTATCACCTTCTGACTGTCCGTTTACTTTCATTTAGCTTTCCTAATGTACTATGGCATCATGCAGCTTTCCTTGTATAGCAATAATAAATTTTTATCGAAGAATAATATAATGCTTATCATGTAGAGGAAACATTGTTGGCTACTAGTGTATGGAATTCCACTATGTTCGTATCTTTGTTCTTAGGCACCTCTTGATGTTCTTGTGGTTGTACAAGTATTTGCAATTTGCACACTGCTTCATGTTAACTAGAATGCATCTCCTAGTTTTAAAATTTCTCTTTGATTGATATTGTACTGGAGTCATCTATGTATCTACTATCTTCACCACTGAAACCAAAGTCTCCTTCATGTGAAGGCCTTGCCAGTGTCGGATTAGATCTTTAAATTCAATCTGTCAATATTTTCCTTGTCGCTGACTTGTGCCTTCACCAATGTGTTTGGTTGTGTTACTTTTGTCCTCAAGCAACCTAGTGTCTGGTGTACCAAAAATATCAGACCTTAGCCTTCATCTTGGCTATCTATATGAATCAGGCATCAGATGTAACCGCTCAGTAAGCCTTGGTTTGGCATGTTAATGCCTTTTCATGATCTAATTATGCATACTCCGAAAGATGGAATTGTTTGAGACATGGCATGGATTCATATTTTTATGTTGTATTATCTTTAAAAAAAAAAAAAGAAATATACTTTTCATGACTCCACAACATTTGAATTGTCATGTACTTATAGAAAATGTTGAATTGCATACAAGTTATGTTGAATAAAAAGTTTAAGTTAAAAATAACTGATACACCAGTGAGAAATTGTCAACTCATTAGGCATGTTAGCTCATCCCATTATTTTTCACTTTTCAGATACGGAGTAAATTATGAGATTGCTCAAAGACTTAAGTAGCTGGAGCAGAGTTGCCTTTTAGAAGCCACATCTTTTGGAGTTTAGAGGACTTTTTTTTGTATTAGTTTCCATTTAGTGGGGTTTTTTTTTTGTGTGTGTGTGTGTGTGTTTTTTTTGTGGGGGGGTTGGGGGGGGGGGGGGGTGGGTGGGTGGGTGGGTGTAATCATGTACTTTATCATTAACTTGGAGTATATTTAAGGCTTTTAAGTTATATGGTTGATAAAAATAAATTGCTCTGAGATTTCTGGCTGTTCTAGTTTGCTGTCGTCACACTATGTATGCTGTGTTTCTATGCACTTGGTGCTCATTGGGCTTCAAATGTGTATGCGATCTGCTTGTGTACATGTTAACTTTGTCTATTCTTAAGCTATGTGACGCAGGACGGAAGCGGAATTAGGGTTAGGGTTTTGAAAACTAGGGTTTTTTAGGGGAATTGGAGAAGAAAATATGGATTGGGAAAACTTTTGGGATTTGGGAATCCACCCAGGCCCACGCCCACTCTCCACGAATCCACGAGGAAAGATTTTTACTCAGCGAATTCCACGCCAGAGATTTCTCAAGAATTTTCTCAAAATATTATTCATCTCTTTCTAATACTCCATACAACCCTATATATAGGGAAACCCTAACAAATATAATCCTAATAAAATCAAAACTCCTAATCAAATCAAATATCTAATACAATTCCAATCCTAATCAAATCAAATCAAATCAAATCTAATCTAATAAAATCTAATCCTGATCTCCATCAATTCTCCCCGGCTTCAAAAAATTCATCCCCGATGAATGCTGAGATAAGTAATGATACACACGTCCGGGTTGAACTGATCAACATCCACGAAGTATTCCAATTAGGCCATGGTGGTGGTCGAGGAACCATAACTTGTGCATCATATCTGAATAAAAGTGGTGGAGGGGAAACTGGCTTCGTTAATGAATTTGTATCGAACCATGGTAGATCTGGAAAGACACCTGAATGTGAAACGTATAATTTCTTCACAATTTCTGGAAGCAACCTCTCAGGAGGAACCAAAACTTTCACTTCATTATCAAGTACAAATTCCTGCAAAATATTATGTAGATATACAACAAATTTGTACTCGTCATTGCAAATTGCTATCTGTCCAGAGATCTCATCATGCATAACATGCACATCAGGCAAATGCAATGCAACAGACTCAAGTGGTACAACTCCAAAAAATAGATATATTGGTTCCCTAAAATGACATACATCAATCACCGTAAATGATATAACATCACTACACTGTGTGGGAATTTGATGAATCTCGAAAGGAAACTCCAAATGATTTCTAAAAAATAATATATTAGGATTAACCTGCCAAAATATGGGAATGATGCTCAAAGACTTACCGGTAGCAATATTAGTGTCAACTATTTCATACTCGGTTTCTTCATCTACATTTGACTCCAAAATTGAAGATCTAGTATCATGTGGGGATGCACTAGACTCTACCAAAACATTCTGAGTATCAGTAGTATCAGTAATACTCTTTACAGTATCATGGATTTCAATAGGAATATAAATCTCAGTTAATGGATGTGTATTAGACTCTTGTGCCTCAATAATAATATCATCATTAAGCATAAAAGGAATATGAGTATCGGAAATAAGAATAGACATGTTCGATTCCAATTGTGATTCAACTACGGTACTTTCCTTAGAAACATGAACCTCAATAACTTCTGAATCGTCAACGTGATTAGGAGGCATGATATCTATGGGTACACTATTGAGGGGACACTCATAATCGTAATGCCAAGATATGCGACACTTAGAACACTTGGTCATGGTACATTGAAAGGCAAAGTGTCCATATTTGTCGCATTTAGGGCACTGTGTTCTAACTTTTAAAGTGAATCTATTTTCCAATTTGTCTAAAAGACGAGTCCTATAATACGTAGGAAGATACTCCTCAATAAGAATATCTTTCATCTCTTCCCACGAGTTTATAGGATTCCTATAACGTTCCTCACGATCTATCTCTACTGAAATCCAAAAATTTTTGGCTTGTCCCACTATTCGTCTTCTAGCAAATTGAAATTTACGTTTGCTAGACATTTCATAACAGTCAAAGTAACATTCCATATTCACTAACCAATCAATAAAGTCGCGAGTAGAGGAATACCCATCAAATACAGGATCTTTATACCAGAATTTTTCATCTATTATTTCTCTAGCAGCACGCAGATCATAAATATAATGGGATCTCTTTGACTCCGAATGGCGACTAAATCGTGTTGTAAAATGAGACATGCTTAATATAATGAATGGATCATGCAATGCGAACTAGTCAAGTATATAGATGATAGTGCAAAATCTAAGACTCAGACAACCCAAATGCATGCATTAAATTAATTTCTCCCAATAAATTAATTGCTAAATGCAAATGAATATGAGATCACTAGAGAGAAATAATTAACCATTCCGTCACAAATTATTGCAATCCAATAATATTTGCAAAGAATTTAGTAGTTGAAATTCAGTTCAAGTTAAGTATCACCTGGAGAGATGAGTAGTTCACGTCCAAATAAACTTTGAATCACCACTTTTTTTTTCTTAACGGGTCTGCGCTGTCAGCGGGTCTGCACTGCTGTACTGATCTGAATCAAAAGTGGAGTAGATCTGGATCTGTGGGTCAGATCTGAAGTCTGCGGGTCAGACCCAAAATAAACCCAATCTTCTATTCTTCTGTAGATGTGGATCTGAACCAAATCAATCTAATAACAAACAAATCCTTTCTCGCTGCAGTTGAGGGGGAACGGAGGCTGGTAGCTGCCGCTGTCAAAGTGGGGGGAGGACGGAGGCGGCCGGAAGGCGGGTGGCAGTGGCGAGCGGAGGCGGCGGTGGCGTCGACGGTGGTGACGAGGGGCGGTGGATCTGGTGGCGACGGCGATGGCGACAAGGAGATGGCGACGAGGGTCGGCGGGCGGGGTTGCTGGCGGACGGCGAGGAGGAGAGGAGTTGTCGGCGGCGTTGCTGGTGCGGGTGGGCGGACGCGGCGAACTGTCGGGGCGGCGGGCGATGGAGGAGGGATTGAGGTCGGCAGTGGGGTAGAAACGAAGAAGAAGAGGCGGAGACGGCGTCGGCGTTGAGAGGCGTTGTCGGCGGTTGCTGTGGAGAGCGGCGTCGGAGTGGGTGGCGGCTAGGGGATCGGGTGGAGCTGTTGGGGAGGTTCGGGTGGTTAGATGGGGGTGGGCTTGCTGGGAGATGGTGGGAGTTGTTGGATTTGGGGTTTTAGGGTTTTGGGTTTCTTGAATTTTGGGGGGTTTTTGGTCGGGTGGAAAAGAAGGAAGAGGGAGAGGGTTGGGAGGGTTTGAGGGAGAAAATTTTGAGGGAGTTGTCGGCGGAAAGAGTTTGGGGCTTTGGGTTGTTGCGGGTAGAGGGAGAGAATGAGGATGGAGTGGGTTTGGGGATGGAGAGAAGTTGGAGATTTTTTTTTTTTTTTTTTTTCTCTCTCTCTCTACAGATCTGATTTTTTTTTTTTTTTTTTTTTTTTTCCCTACAGATCAGATTTTTCTTTTTTTTTTTTTTTTTTTTTCTTGCTGGTTGACGGAGGGTGAAGATGAGGGTGGCTAGGTCAGGTGGAGGAGGAGAAAATAATTTTAGGCTCTGATATCAATTTGATGCAGGACGGAAGCGGAATTAGGGTTAGGGTTTTGAAAACTAGGGTTTTTTAGGGGAATTGGAGAAGAAAATATGGATTGGGAAAACTTTTGGGATTTGGGAATCTACCCAGGCCCACGCCCACTCTCCACGAATCCACGAGGAAAGATTTTTACTCAGCGAATTCCACGCCAGAGATTTCTCAAGAATTTTCTCAAAATATTATTCATCTCTTTCTAATACTCCATACAACCCTATATATAGGGAAACCCTAACAAACAGAATCCTAATAAAATCAAAACTCCTAATCAAATCAAATATCTAATACAATTCCAATCCTAATCAAATCAAATCAAATCAAATCTAATCTAATAAAATCTAATCCTGATCTCCATCACTATGTGAGAGGTTTGGGGCATGCAGAAGCTCCATCTTGAATTCAAACCTCAATCTTCAACATGAATTAGCTCATGCAATATCTATAAACAAGCCAAGTCATCCGTAATGTCTATAGAGTTTACTGAAGAGTCCTTGACCTTGAACATTGTGGGACACAAAATTACAGTCATTGACTCAAGACGGAAGCAATTTTAGGGCTTATTGGTGGAAAATTGGGGGATGAACTAGGGTTTGATAAAAGAAAGACAAGGTTCAGGCCTCAACACCCAAGCAAGTCATGCATCCACTATCAAATGAATCCATGAAAAAACATTTGAGGAAATTTAGCAAATCATCATGCTAGGATTTTCAAATATTCAATATTTCAGTCTACTATCAAAGAATAAGTTTGTAAGTGTGAGAGAAAATGTGTGTGTGTAGACAACCAACTACGTGCACGACATGTACTAATAAACTAAAACCTAATAAAATACAAATCATAATCAAATTCTAACTAGATACTAGAGATTAAATAAACTAATCATAATTCTAACTACAAATCTCAAATATACTAGAGATTAGAGATTAAATAACTAATCACAATTCCTAATTAATCCAAGTCATTCATTGCCCCCATTTGTCATTTTCATCATTTTGATCTTTTAAAGTTAAATGGTTATTTTTTCTTTTATCTTGGACGCAATCAAATATATTGATGCTTTATACTTTAATTTTCAGTGTGGTGTCTCTAACAATTTTTCCAACATTATGTGTCTTTCCAATTACGTGCTTGATGAGATGTGACACAATATTGATATTTCCGCATCGTTCTTATTGAGACTCTTGCTTTACCTGTTCTTCTTGTGGACCTTACAGCCTCAATGATGTACCCATTTGATGTTTTACTTCCAGTAAAAGGATGAAGGGATGATTAACTAATCTGTTGTTTCTCTCCCTACCTACATATGACCCAAGCATTTCTCAAGAAATTAGTGATAATTCTCGATTGCAATTCGACTAATAAATCTCTCAAGACATATTTTTGCTTACATACTCTTATCTTAAGTCTTTGCAATCATATTCTCCAACATAAGCACTCCTAAACTATAGCTTGCTATTGGATCCTCGATCTGAGTATTCCAGCGATATTCTGAATTTGAATAGCCAAAAAAGTAGGCGAGCTCACAGCACTATGAGTAAACTAATACTTCTAACGTCGGATTAAACACGTTTATCATTGATCAATATAAAATTAGAAGTCATAATATGTAAGCTTAAATACTATTTTGTAATTTGATTGGTAGAGTAATTCTCATATAATATCATTAAGAATAAAAAAGATCAAATAATTGTTATGCAATAATTTTAATAATGCATATATTTCTTAAACAATAAATCTTAACATATTAATTTAATAAGAAATATCCATAAAGTAATCAATTATTTTCCTTAAACAATAAACTTGAACACATTAGTTTGACAAGAAATATTTCTCGATCATCTATGACTACAAATTACGGCCCAATAACATGGAAATGCACATAATAATAATAAACTCATCCGTTGACTAAGTGCACTAACCTACCATAAGTTACTAGAGTTTAGGATTAGTAACGGTGTACTATGACCAACTAGGGGTCCATAAACTATATCGCAAGTTTCACATGAACATGAACATGATCATAGGACTCAAGCGGGTTTTTCAAATCATAATACTTTATTTTAAACAATAAATTCAATTTTATATCATATATCTCATATCCATAAACATGACATGAATTCTATAAGAAATCAGGAACCAGTGATCAATATTAGTGCATTGGATTTTATATCGTAAATCTTGTATTAGTAACCATAACAATAAGCTTCTGTAAACAATAAGAACGCTAATAAAAACATGCCCTTAACATAACATATATTTACATAAACAATTGAGTAAATAATATAGGAAGTAATTCCATATCCCGTCCAGTTTTTGCAAATTTAAAATAATGATCATGTTGGAATATTTTATATGAATCAATAATTTTATTTAAAATGTATGCCATAGTAAATAAGATGGTTTTGTCATGCATAATTTTGAAAACGTAGTGAAATAGAAGTCCACTCATCTAATTGGGTATTCCGAAATCCTTACAAGGATGTCAATGATCCACCAATCTATTCAATCTTATCTTCTTAATAATGATAATTTCGTTGTTTTGTGTCCAAGCCTTAATTTGTTTTCAAATTTTCTTCACTTTATACAAAAGAAACATATAACCCTATATGCCGATGATTTTAGGGCTTTTCTAAGAATCCTTTATGTAGTCCAGTTTACAATTAATCTGATTCTTTAAATAACAAGCCACTTAAAGTTAGGAATTCTAATTTCAATTACCATAGTTTAATATAAATAGGAAACCTATGAGTTTTCCAATAATATTAAGTTCTACTCTTATTACACCTCCTAATTCAACTCGAATTCTTCTTGAGTAATTAATATTAATCAATATCCTTATGGAGATACCTTAGATATACTTTTCTCATACATACATACATGTATGCATGCATATATACATACATACATACATATAAATTATAATATATATATATATATATATATATATATATATATATATATATATATGTATATATATATATATGTATGTATGTATATATACATGTATATATATCGTAATGGAAATGAGTTACTGTCTCACATAAGTTACTTGAGCTGTGGTCCATTTTCACTATCTCCAATATTTTTTTTTTAAAAAAATTCTTTTGAATAATGATCTCGACCCCCTAGGGTTCATTCATACCCAATTTCTTGGGTTTTAGTTTTGATTTGGCCTTTTATGAAGTTGATACAAAATTAACGACTTTCGATAAATACAACATTTTATATCTGCTTGATAAAAGAGCAAATAAATATCAGAACTCATGGAATTTGATCTTAATGAAATTAAGGAGGTAAAGATCACGACCCTTAAAAAAGTTGAAAAATTAATGGGACCATTACTTTTTCGACGTTGACTCACGTAACTTACTTGAGCTGACGGCTCATATATATATATATATATATATATATATATATATATATATATATATATATATATATATATATATATATATATATATATATAAATGAGTTGCTACTGTAGAAAGCTTCCATGCATTGTCATAAAAAACAATAATTTCATTAATTTTTTCAGTTTGTTAGGGACCATATCTCAGCCTCCCAGTTTTTTTTAGGATCAAATTTAATAGATTTTGGAGTTTATTTCTCTTCCATTAAGTGAATAAAAGATGTATTAACTGAAAACCATCATTTTTGTGTCTACTTGATAGGAGGCCAAATCAAAACTAAAATCTCAGAAATTGGATATGAGATAAGGGGTTGAGATCATAATCCAAAAAAAAATTTCAAAAAATTAGAGATAATGGAGATGGACTGCAGTGTAAGTAAATTAGGTGAGCTGTTGGCTCATTTCTCTCTCTCTCTCTTTCTCTCTCTCTCTCTCTCTCTCTCTCTCTCTCTCTCTCTCTCTATATATATATATATATATATATATATATATATATATCCTATTCAAATATTAAATCATGATTAGTTAATAACAATATTATGGGTATTACATATATTGTTATGATGGAAAGCTTACCAAATGATTGGTAAAAATGATATGGTTTCCATAGAACCTCTATTGTAAGAGGCACTGTGAGCATGTCACCTCACCACAATTTCTTAGTAATCTTTCTATATCTTGTCATAGCACTACAGTAGCAATATTTCAATAATCTAGAAGCATGTATATAGTATGAGAGATTAGACATCATTTGGAGTTGAGGAGCTTTCTTTTGCTATCAATTGGTTCCATGTCATCATTTATTAACACATGATGGTTTTGTTACAAGATACTTTCCAGATTTAGCTTTATTCTCAGGATTCACACAGTGGACACCGCACATTTTCCAAGAAGGACTTGAATAATAAGCGTAAGCCCTGTAAGGTCTAATTTCCCTTGTGCTAGTGTTCTTTACTAAGGATCGTCAATTCTGATTTCCCCTAGAACCCTTGTTTCTTGTTCCAAAGAATAAGATCTCTTACATAGAATATTGTTTTTCTGCTTGCATTATGGCTACTGAAAATTGGGTACGCTAGATTTGGTTCATACTTTCAATAACAGAATGGCAGTAATCAATTCCATGAATGTACTTGAAAAAGAGGTCTAACTAAACTGGACATGTCGGAAAATTATGCCTAGTGGGAGGTCCTAATGCATAGTTAGCGGACACCTTTAACATATGAGTTGCTAAGTGTTATTCGCCAGCATTACCTGATTTATGGTATGCTTTGGTTCTTCACTACTTTGAGTGGAACAAGGTTCAGAGGGAGCAGGCTTAATCAAATAGTTTTTGAGTCATAGTATACTTAGGAGCATTTTTTATGGTCATTTTAGTAAATCTTCATGTGTTGTTCATTTACATGGTAACAAAGAATACATACTGTTTTCTCCATATTATAAGTCTTGAAAACTGCAGATGAATCTACTAAGAAAAAGCTAAACACCAACACTAAACACATCCAGAACTTTCATTGAATCATTAGTTATCTTCTTATATTTCTTGGGTTGCCAGTTCGAGTGATCCAAATTGGGAAACCAGGAATCAATATGCATGAATTGGATTGCAGTTCGAGATAGGTGAAGTGAATTAGGTACCACTGGTATACTAATGTCCTGGGAAACAATGGGGCCACCATATTGCTTTGGAAACTTATAGTTATTGGACACTGTTTTAGATGCTCACAGGACACTTGTTTACTATGAGGATACTTTCTGTTACTTGACATTGACTAACAGACCTTGGAATTGGCTGTTCAATAATTGTTCTCATGCCCTTAGAAACCTTTTTTTATGAAGAATTTGATTAATGAATATATTCTTCTTTAATAAAGTGCAGGTAAAGTCGTCACCTTCTTATAGATGAAAACTTCTAAGACATATTATACATAAGAACATCTTGAAAATCAGTTTATCTGAATTGATTCCAGAAATAGGGAGGTCATCTAAAACCAGTTTGCTGAAATAGGTGACAAAGCATTAGTATGTACTCAAACATGTTTCCCCTACATTTTTGAGATTTATATATCTAATATCAGTGTATCTAATATCAGTGTCATGTTCACCTTCCTGGAAACTATGTTTTGAAAATGGATGGTCTAAAAGAAGTGTGCATACTTGGCCACTTTTGCTGACACACGCAGATTCTCAGTTGCTATAACTTGCAAATATACAGACAGTCCACGTGATCATCCCGTCTGAGAATCAATACAATTGGTTATGGACATGCAACTTCTATATTAGAGCCCAAAAATAAGATTCTTTGAAGACTTTACATCTGTCATCAGTTAGAACAAAATGGACGCATCCTTTATCACATTTCCGAAATCAACAATATATGAAGCTTGCACACTCAAGAAGTATGAATATAACATGAACATAAGGGGAATGAAGCAGCTAAGCAAGGACAGAGAAAATTCTATCAATAAAGGAAGGACAAATAGAGGAAGAAAATGAAGTGTTAATAATCAGGTAAGATACGAATCAGGACATATTCATTCCTATGTCATTGTCTATGCATAAACTGATAAAACTATGGAGTATCAATGTTGAAAAATAATGATAACGCATAATGTAATTCTCAGCATCACAAAAGGTTAAAGGGCATTTAGCGTAAACGTAATGCAGGTTACATATTTTTTAATTTCTTATTCAAAATTAATACAAAATTATTCATAATAACTTGCATATAATAGGAAAATATTTTTTTTACCATATCATAAGATAAATAATTGTTTTTAAAAAAATTGCCGAAGTTGAGGTTAGAATGCAAAAAAGAGGTCGAAATCAAAGTTGAGAGCTGCTATCAAAGTTAAAGTCAAAATCTGTCGTTGGAGTCAAAATGAAAAATTAGAGTTGAGAGTCAAAGTCAGAGTTGAGATCAATAATCAGAATCGGATTGAGGTCGACATTCAGAAACGACATTAGAATGAGCAAGGGAGTGAGGTGGAATTGGTGGGGGATTTGAATCCAATAGGGCTATGGCTTAATTGGGTGAAAGGGAGTTATTATCAGGGGGATGTGGATCGCGAGATTTATTCCTAAAGAAATCCTAATGATGTCAGGTTGCTGTATAATGTTATGAAATAATCAGAGCCAGTCAATTTCTATCTATTATGAGTTAAGATATGTATATATATATATATATATATATATATATATATATATATATATATATATATATATATATATATATATATATATATATATATATAGGTGTCTTAAGACCACACAGACAATCCAAGAGGCGATGTGGAACTAAATCTAAAATAAACTTAAATACTAGATAGTTTTCTAATATAACACTCCTCTCAAGTTAGAGTATAAATATCAATTATGTCTAACTTGTTACACAGATTAGAAAACACTCTCCCTTTTCAAAACAGATTAATTTGCAGTGGATGAATAACAGCAGTAGCAGCAGTGGATGAACAGTAGTAGTAATAGCAGTAGATAAATTACTTGAATTATCAGAGAGCATACTTGTCACCACCATCGTGGGCTTTTATCCTACCATCGAAGGTTGATAAGTAGCAATAGATAAATTTCTTTCTTAGAAACAGTATGTGTCATGTATACTTCTTTTTAAGAAACAGTATTAGGCAGCAGATAAATTTCTTTCTTATAAACAGTAATAGGTAGCAAATAAACTTTTTTCTTAAAAGCAGTAGTAGGCAGCAGATAAACTTCTTTCTTAGAAGCAGTAGTAGGTAGCAGATAAACTTTTTTCTTAGAAACAGTAATAGGTAAAGGAAGGACTAAAATATTGTATCAAGTCTGGATTATACCCTTGCAGTCGAGGAGAGACCAGCCAGAGTCACTATTATCACCAAGCAGAGAAGAAAAAGAAACTGATACAGATGCGAAATCGAATTGGCAACGTGATTGCAGAGTCGGAATTGGAGTCGACATCGTATTGGTGACACGATTGTGAAGTCGGAATCGGTGTCAGAATCAAAGTCGGAGTCGAGATTGGAGTCAGCCATCGATTAGGATGATTGAGATTGACTGTTGATACTTTGATACCATGTTATGAAATAATTAGAACCAATTAATCGCTATCTATTATGAGTCAAGAGATACATATATTTATAAGTATCTCAAACAACATATAAACAATCTAACATGTAACGTGGGACTAAACCTAAACTAAATCTAAATACAAGATAGTTTTATATTTTAACATGTAACATAAACCAAAATAATGCGTTATAACCCAAAATAACTCAAGGTTATGCAACATTTAGCTTATTTCAAACAGTTATGTAATAGTCTGTCCTTAATTATTAAGTTACATAACCGGTAATAGCTAGTTGTGTAGTTATTAAAAATATGTGGATAATGTAATTAAATAATCCATACTAATGACTGTTGGTTTCTCCTTAGCAGCCAGTATGGGAAATGGTGCATCTTGAAGGAGTTTCCTACCAAAAACCAGAGATTTAATGTTAAAGACAGAATAGCATAATGTAATATCCGTTTTTTGTTCCCAAGGCATGTTAATGATTGTAGTACTCTTTAGATCCAAGGTGCGATTAGGACTGTATCTGGTACCATGTATAGAAATACCATACAACAACAACAGCAGCAGCAGCTAAGCCTTCTGTCCCAAGTACTTGGAGTAGGCTACATGAACCAAAAGAGAATCACGCTGGATTGCTCACACCAATAATCCTTCTCCATTCATTCCTATTGAGTAATATGTCATCATTTAAATCTCTAGAATCCATATCTTTTCATATTACCTCTAGAAATACCATGTATAGGAAAAATTAAATGTATTGAAAGCCATCGAGAAACACACTGATATGAAGGGGAAGATTTAACACATCATTGTATTGAATAAGCAAGCATGGGTTTAGAGTTTTGGACGTCTAAATTTCCTTGCATTACTAGACACCTTCTGATACATTAGTACTTAATAGAGCCGTGACATATCTAATACAATTATCCATTTTGCAGAAATACCGTATATGTGCTTGGGATAAAAGGTTTTGTTGTTGTTGTTGTTGTTGCAGAAATACCGTCTCTACTTGAGTAGATTACAGAAACAGAATAAAGGGAAAAGTTATCGTGGGAACATGCAATCAGATGTCACCCCCAAGGGTCCTCAGGCGAATTTTGGCCTTCAGAACCCGACCCCAATGAATCATAACAATGCCACCAGCAGATATGTCCCCATCACCCAAAATTTCCAAGCGCATAATAAAACTCCTGAAGTTTATGTCAATGAGGTAAAGAGCACGGTGGCCTTGCACGTAAAAGACCAGAAGGAAGCGGTAAGGCCTGATATTCCTACTACTAAGAAATTAAACAGTGCCCTTCCTGAAGGCATGATGCCAAATCTTGATTGCAAGCCGGTTGAGCCTTCCAAGTCAAAGCACCAACCTTGGAGTTCAGGCATTCCCGTCACGCAGTTCATGCAGTGTCCGAAACATGACCATGAGCCATACGCTTTGTTGGGAGACTACTCGCATCAGCCACTTACTAGCCAATTATGTCAGATAGCCACTAATCAGCTGCAGACTCCTATCATCTCGATATCCTGCGGTCCTGAGGACAGTACAGGCCTGACACAGATCAAGCCAGTTTTCCCGAACTTCAGAAGTCACAACAATAAAGCTACAATTGATTCCCTTCCAGTTCATGTCAAGCATGGGATTGTAAATTCTCAAGATTTTGAAGCAAAACACGAAACTAGTGGATCAGCAAATTGGGTACCTCCAAGAGAGCCGAGTATGAAGAATGAAATGGGTTTGTTTTCCAGACCCGAGGACTTGCCTCTCTGCTCCCTTCAGAACATTGGTTGCTTTGAGAATGTTGGGCCTAACGGCATGGAGGATTTTCAGTACAATGATTCTATGTCACTGACTGATTTCCACAGCAACTGGTGTGACTGGTTGGAGTTTAACTGTGAATATTTCTGTGATACAGTGGAGTATCCGATCATAGATGATTGCCTTTTTGCGTGATCACTCTGTGTGCATGGTCTTCCACCGGGTTCCTATGTGCCTAGCTAGTTGGAGGTTAGCAGTCTGAGAATCTTCATCCTATTTATCGATTGGGATCCTAGTCGTGCTGCTGCCTATTTACGGGTATGAATATAGTATAGTTTGAAAGCGTTATAATATCATATACCTGGAATTTTCTGCAAGGATAATTAGTATGCTGTACCATCTTTAAGCAATTTTTAGATGGCCTCCCTCAAATGTAAATAATGGAGTTCCTCTTTTCGTCTTTGTCGACTTTATTTGTTGCTTATTATGGAGCTTGCAGTTGTGCACATTTTAATGAATCCATGTAGTTATGTGGTATCCTTTATCTCTTCTATAACTTTTTCGATGCATAGTGTTCATTCTTTCATACATATCAGTGTGTTTAAAAGCTTTCATCTGCATCCATGACCTTATTATTGGGGGAAATGCTGCAGAAAACAATTATAGTTTCCATTTTGTTCTTCATTACCAGAAAATTGATGTTTTCAATATGCTTACAGATTTTTGTAGGATTTTACGCTTTCTGTTTATATTCAATTTTTCCCACATGGAGCACGACATAATAGTAAAAAAAAAAAAAAAAAAACTCCGTGCTTCAGTATCAGCTTCAGCACAAGAAGCCATGTACGGGTAAGTTGAGAATTTGACACTGTATCTCCTTTTCTCGGCTCTTATTTGAAAAGTTGCGCTTAATTTGGCTGATGCAGTCTCGTTGTGTCCGTAGGTGTCAAGTCCAAACCTTTTGTCAAAAGATCATCTTGACATCCTATCTTCATCATGTTGAATTCATGTATGTTTGAATATTGAATCTTTAAGCCAATTTACTAGTTCAAAAATAAATGAATTAGGTGAATAGAAAATGATTTCAAAGAAGAGTACATAGTAAAGGAAACAAAAAGAAAAATATGAAAGAGTAGTCCCACATTGGATAGAGTATTACTAGGATGCGGGTTTATATAGAATTGTTTGTTCCATATTATTGCTTATGTAAGAAGAGGAGAAATCTTGAGCACCACGGGCTATCCGCCCGCACGCGCGAGGGCGAATGGGCCTATAAATAGGCCTCTGTCCAGTTACACCATACATATCATACATGTATTTTTTCATTGAAACTGAGAAACTACGAGTTGGCACTTTCGTTTGCAGAAGTGACCAGGAATCATAAAACCCTAGAAGGCGAAGATCAATATAAGTATGCTAGAAAAAGAGGGAGGATGTATGAACAGTTCTCTATACTGTCAATTAAAGATCCATTCCCAAATTCCGTTTCCATTCACTGTTACAAAACAGCTCTACCAGTCTCGACTAAACCATTGGCGAATTTGCAGAGGAGCACCTCATTTTCCTAGTGAATCCACTTAAAAATTTAGTTAATATAATGCTCTTATCTTTAACTTCCATTCTATTTTTTATACGGGGGTTAGATCCTGGACGTATCATATACCGTCCTGGGTTAGAATCCGGACAGTATATTTTTTATCCGAGGTTAGATCCTGGACAATATACATATGGTCCAGGGTGACCGTTTGGATAGAGTATACTTTGTTCACACTGTCATCCCAGACAGAGAGTTTTTTTTTTTAAATTTGAAAATTTCGAACTCACTGGCCGGAGTGTACACCGCGGACAATGTCATTAATGTCCGGATGTACACCCCCACACAAGCAATTTTTTTGTTTGGGTTATTGCCCAAGACAGAGTTATTTTCAAAAGGAATTTCCACTAAACCAAAATCTGAAAAAAAAAAAAAAAAATCATTGTTTTAAGATGAATATAATACAAAAACCACACATATAATATTATTAAAACAGAATACAAATTTGAACGACAATGTGAACTTAAACTTTATTTATAACATCATTAAATAAAATAAGGATCCGAACGACAATATGAATTCAAGTTATAATTACAAACACCATTAGAACAATTCTTATACAAATTATCGTTTCCATATCAAAGTTTTTGAGCAATAAAATCTAAAAATAACATAATTTTTAAGTTCAAACCCTTCAAATTATGACCCTAATCTTAAAAGAAAATGATCCATTGCTGGCATCTTGATTAAGAAAATGATCCATTGCTGGCATCTTGATGACGCCGGCATCTTGATAGGATTTTGTGAACCTACTAAATCCTCAGTAACATAGGACTTTGCTAATATCGATGTTTTAACCCTTACAAGTGGATAAACATAAATATTTAGCACAAAACAATAAAAATATAAAAGAGACCAAAAAAACTAAAATCTCAATTTTTGTATTTGCATAATGGGAAAGAGATCTTTGAGAGAGCTTTAGCCTCACAATCATCCCTCATTGACTTTTCCAAGTCACAAAATCACAATCAATTGTAAGGTAAAACAACTAACCTAAATATAAATTGCAAAATTTCCATGTGAGCAAGAAAAATCAAACAACACTAACTATAAAAAAAAAAAAAAAAGTAAAAATGCGAGAAATTTGCCCAAAATACCTTTATAAATACGTATTTGATATTACGATCATCTTAAATTTAAATATTTCACTTATCACATGAAATTATCTATATGATCATTTCATCCACTCTTAGAAATTTAATATAACCACTCCAAAATAACATAAACTTTACAACACACACCAAACACTGATTATACACATTTTCTTCCAAATATACAGAAATTAAAAATACCCATTAAGTCAAGAATACAAAATTATCAAATATATGTCCAAAATGAAATTTATAAAATCAAAAATTAACAAAATCTTAATTTGGATATCACAACTTACACTTCACCCAAAAAATTCAACAATGGTGAGGACTCCGACTAGCGCGGGGTGATGGTCACGACGGGAGCGACAACATGTCGGGACTGGAGTGACCGTGCCGCTGCGGGGCAATGACAGGGAACTTGCGAGTGCGCTAGGCGGCGAAGGGCCACTGTTCGGACTTGCAGCGGAGTTAGACCGGGGCTAGGGGGCGAGGGTGCAGCGGGGAGAAGTTGGGTCTAAGACTTGGGAAGTAGGAACGAAGAGGAGGGGAACGTGTGATAGTAGGGGGAGAAAATAGGAAATGGTAGGGGATGAAATTTTGGATGTGTTCGGAAAAACTCTCTCTTTTAAAATGAGAGAGGGTGGGCTCACTAGGAAAAGTGGGCTCACCAGGAGAAAAAAAAAGGGTGTGCTCCAATAGAAATTCCCAATCATTGCATTGCTAGCTAGCTAGCTTCTGGGGTTCTTCTCTCTTTACTTGGGGAGTTTCCAAAGGAGCACACCAATTTTCCCAGTGAGCTCATTTTTCAGTAATTTTTTTATTCGAATTTAAAATCCGAACAGTTATAGAGTGGGCTCAATAGGAAAAATGGGAAGCTACTTTGGAAACTCCCTCTACTTGGTCTTCAAGAAAAGTTGGAATTTTTCAAGTCTTTCACAGTCCAAATCCACCAGCATTTTCCACACACACACAGAGAGAGAGAGAGAGAGCAAAAGTTGAACTTCTCCTCTCTAGTCTTCTCTCTTTATCTGATGTATAAAGAGAACAGAGATCCAATGAAACCACCACCAAAATCTTCTCCTTCTCTCAAAAATGTTGCTTGATGTTCAGACCATCTCCAAGCAAATCATCAAGCCATCATCTCCAACCCCTCAGCACTCGAACACTACACAGCTCTCTTCACTTGATCAAGCCGCACCTCAAATCTACGTTCACGTCATTCTCCTCTACACTACCACCAACTCGCTCGATCAAATCCCCCGGGAACTGAAGGCTTCTCTCTCTCAAACCCTGACACGCTTCTATCCGTTAGCTGGAAGAATCAAGCTCTCCCCCTCCAACACTCTCCATGTAGACTGCAACGACGAGGGAGTCGAGTTTATAGAATCTCGAACAGAGTCCGACTTCGATTCATTCCTGCTGGAGCCCCCCATCGACCAACTCGACAAGCTCCTCCCCGTCAAAGCAACCGAATTCAGATGGGTTGAAGACCCTCTTCTAGCAGTTCAGCTCAGCATGTTCTGCAGCGGCAAAGGCCTCGCACTCGGCATCTCCATGTCTCACCTGATAGCTGATGGCGCTTCCATGGCCTTGTTCCTCAACTGCTGGGCTGATATCGCTCGTGGCATCAACCTGAACATGCTCAGAACGCCACAGTTCAACGCAGCTGCAGCGTTTCCTCCTCAGACCAAGCTCGCAAGCAGACCACTGCCAGACTACGGTACTAGAGACGACAATGTGGCCATCAAGAGATTCCTAGTGTCAGGAGACGCGATGAGGAGGCTGAGAGAAGGCGGCTGTAGTCGAGTGCAGGCCGCCCCTACGAGAGTAGAGGCCGTGTCAGAGTTGGTGTGGAGGTGCCTAAACCGGATGCGTCAGGATGCTGCAGGTGGTATGATGACATCGGTGAACATCAGGAGGAAGATACCATCGTTGTCGTCTGACGATTCGTTCGGTAACCTGTGGGTCGGAGTCGCTGCGGCTGCGGCTGCAGAGGGGAGCGTGAGGAGCGCGGTGAGGAGGGTGGATGAGGGGTATGTGAGGAGGAGGGAGAGGACAGGATGGGAGGGGGATCAGGATGTGCACGTTAGCTGGATATTCAGCAGCTGGTGCAGGATAGGGTTGTGGAGGAGTGACTTCGGGTGGGGTAAGCCTGTGTGGGTGGGGTGTGGGATAAGAGACATGAAGGATGTCTGCATTCTGATCGATGCAAGGGATGGGGACGGGGTCGAGGTGTGGCTGTGGCTGGAGAGGGTGGAGATGGAGAGACTTGAGAGGGATCAGGAGTTTCTTCAGTTTGCTTCTTGTTGAGAAGTTGTTGTTTGTATCTTGATTTCCCTTTGGAATTCATAATGAGAGGGTTCATTTTGTTGTTGGTTTATATTGTGGTTTTTTTATCTAGTTTCTTTTATGGTGCTCAGAATAGAGAAAAAAAGAATGATGTATGTAACTTTACTTGTTGCAACTATTTGTAAATATCAGCTAGTTAATCATTAGAAGTGATTAAAGAAACAAAATAAATTATAAACAAAAACAACAATAAGTGCTAATACTGTCATAAAAATAAAACAAGGGAATTTCTATTTGAGCACGCCAGTTTGATCAGTGAGCACACCTTTCTTAGTTGGCTGTTAATCCGCACCGTTCCGAGATTAGTCCGCGAACATACTTACATTGTTCAGAAATTAATCATAGATCCGAGAATATCTCCAATGCCATGAAACTCATCACTCGCAAAAGCCCCTCCCTCCAACTTCTCGTCAACGCCCAAAATCCAACTGCTCTACAAAAAACACAAACCAACCCAAAACTGAAAATCGCAGCTCTGACCCAAAACCCCATTCCATTTAGATCTCTGCGCCCTAAATCACCGTGACCCAGATGGCGAAATGGCTCAATTCGCCGTCTCCTTTGGCAAAAGCCGCGGCCTTGGCGGTGGTTCTGCTGACAATGGCGGCGGCGGTGGCGGGCGGGGCTGAGGCCGAGGCCCAGCAGCAAGCTCCATGGAGGATGCACACCTTGTTCTCGGTTGAATGCCAGAATTACTTCGATTGGCAGACTGTTGGGTTGTTGCACAGCTTCAAGAAGGCGAAGCAGCCTGGGCCCATCACGAGGCTGCTGAGCTGCACTGAGGAGGAGAAGAGGAATTACAGGGGGATGGGCCTCGCGCCGACGCTTGAGGTGCCCTCTATGAGCAGGCATCCGAGGACTGGAGATTGGTTAGTTTTTCTTATATTGGCCCTTTTTTATTTTGAGCTTGTTTGATTTGGTTCACGCGCTGGGTTTTGAGAGAAAGGTGGTAACTTTTGCTGAATTGGGATTGAATTTAGCCATGTATATGGAGTATATTTTAGTATTGTACGTGTTAAAACATTTTTGAGCTTGTTTGATCAATTTTGGTGCTGAATTTTTTAAATGGACTGAATTAGGGCCATGCATGAATTATATAGACGGATATAGTTTCTACCTTCAAGACAAAGGAATGCCTTTTTATCATTAAGATGTTTCATTACACAAATGTAATTGAGGAATTGTTTAGAACTATACATATGTCTAATCATTGGTCTAAATATTTGCCGTGTGCAATGATATGTCACTTAATATATCATTTTGGAGGGTCTACCAATACGATACGAAAGTCCGATATTGGCTCATATCCATGATATTCGTCTGATATTGCGTTATTTGATATAAAAACCGTTTATCCGATACGAATTCGATATCCGATATTTAAAGCTGATATCCGATATTTAAAGCCTTATGCCTAATGCTCTTGAAAAATCCTATTATTCCTTTTCCCAGATAGCCCGGCGCCTATCTATGTCATGAGATTCCGAAGGCCCCTGTAATATGATCTAACCCTTCCATGTGTCCTTGTACTCCATCATAGAGAGGTGTGAGAATGGACAGATTCACAGATCAACTTTTAGCCTGCCCTATTAAAAAATTTGAATAAGAAAAAAAATTGTAAATTTAATTCAAATGGGCCCATGGATTTATCTATTCTCATCTGAATCCATAGGGATTTAGCCAAACCTGGATGTACTGTGATCGTAAGTTCTGCAACCAAAACCCAAGCTTTCTGCTTATATTGACATTGATACAACTCACTGTGGAAATGCTGGAAAACCAGAAAACTAAATTCTTTGGACCTGCCATTTCCTCTTAAGATGGTTATCTCTAGTAAGAATCGAGTTTCTATATCAGAGAGTAGGAACGTGATACTGTTGGAGGAGTCTTCATCTTTCAAATAACCATTCCTATCAGCCATTTCCTTTCCATTGAGACGCTATATTGTTTCTGATCTGGAACAATGTAACACAATTTCGAAATAAGTATCAGCAGGGTGTCTCCTAGCCAACAGTCCTTTCAGAAATTAACTTTACTTATTGCATATCGTCGTGTGTATATAGTTGATAAACATATATGTTAGATTTATTGAGCATATGCATATTGTTGTTTAAACACACACACACACACACACACACACACACACACACACACATATATATATATATATATATATATATATATATATATATATATATATATATATATATATATATACCATCATTCTGCCGTTGTCATACTTTAGTCAAAGGAAACTGGTGAGCACTCTTTTTTTTGCCATTTGGAAGAAGAACCTGGAAGTTCTGTTATCGCAAGTCCTATAATCAAACTCCAGGGTTTATGATTATATTCAGATTGAAAGAACTTGCTGTCGAAATACTGAAAGAGCTGAAAACGCAAGAGTTTTGGACCTGCTATTTCCTCTTAATAAGGTTATATCCAGTAAGAACCAAGTTTCTGCCTGAGGGCATCAGAACATAATACTTTTAGAGGGGTCTTCCCCTTGCAAGCAACCACTCCTCTACTTAAATTGTACATTTCCTCTCCATTGAGATGCTACATTGTTTCTGATCTGAAACAGTATAACACAAATTTGGAAATAAATATTGGTTGATGTTCATCCCCTTAACCAATGTTCCTTGCAGAAACTAACTTTACTTATTTCCCTTGTGCTTATAAAGTTAACAAATACATATGTTTGGTATGTTTGGTTTATTGAGCGTATGCATTTTGTCATGTTAATCATATGCATACCATCATTCTATCATTCTCATACTTCAATCAAAGGACATTGGTGAGCTCACTTTTTTTTTTTAAGAATTATATTCATAGAAATGTCAATTTCATCCCGGTTCAAAAGTCTAGCCAGTCATCACAGTCTTACTTGTTAGTTTGTATTGATTTCTACGTCCTTGGGCCTCATTACTAGTTTTTTTTTTTCTTTGCTATTTCCCTCAGGTACCCTGCCATCTATAAGCCAGCAGGTGTCTTGCACTGGCTTAAACACAGCAAAGATACAGAGAATGTTGATTGGGTAGTATGTCTTGGATGCTGATATGATCATTCGAGGTCCAATCATTCCATGGGAACTTGGGGCAGAGAAAGGAAAACCTGTAGCTGCATACTATGGGTATGAATGTCCTATTGTCATCAAATTTTGAGTTATCTGTTTTATGCCATACAATGGAAGTAACTAGATATCTTGAAGTATTCAGTGTATGCATATAAAATGAAAGCTAAACTGTTTGTTTAAGAAGGAGATGAGAGTTCTCATTTTTGGGTCGATGGTGGTACACCTTCCTCTTCAGTTATTTGATCTGTCTGTATCAAGGAAAAGATAAAAATATTAGCTTGATTTTCTTTTGTTTTTGAATTTTTTAGAGAGAGGACCTTAGTTTTGATGGTTAACAGGTAAACTTCTTAACATAGTAAGATGGTTTTTGTAAATATAGAACCTCAAATTCTGTATTAGACAAGATTTTTAGATGTGCAAAAAGTTACGAGACAGGAGGTAACAAGGCAATATTTTGATATAGTTATAATTACTGACATGTTTAGAAAGGAAATTTAGAAAGGAAATTTTTAAAAAAGGGCTAGCTTCTGGTGTAACCACTAACCAAGCAAAATTTTCTAGATCAAAATGTTTCAGGCAAACATGCAAAATTGTATTTGTTTAAACCAGAGCGATCTCTAGTTGTGTTCATAGCCTACCTTCCAGATGGAATTTTCAACTCAAACATATCCAATAATATTCATAACCAAGTAACTGCTATTATATCTGTCCTGTAAGGGTCCTTCTTTTGGAAACCAGCTATTCTCTTGTTTGCTCAAGCGACTCGTGGTCGAAAACCTTTTTTTTTTTTTTTTTTTTCCTTACAAGCGTAGCTATCATTAATCATACAATATAACTGTTAATCTCGAGCCACCTGTGCCATCTGTGCACCCTTGGCTCTATGCGTATCTTTATTACTTCCCATTCTATTGTTCATTATACAACTTTTCATATTCTGTTCGAAAAATTCTTACACGAAAGGTAAATGTTATCATTACTTGATCAGTTTCTACAGATAATGAATGTCTAGTTTGCGTGTTACATGCTTGAGCATGGGCCACTCATGAAGACTTCAACACTTATTTTTGTACATAAAGTGGTGTACAACATTGATGTGCTGACTATCATTTTGGTTATCTGTCCTATCTTGGTGTAGAGTCTTGTGACTTGTTAGGGGTATTCCACGATTGAAATCATTTGGGAATCTCAATACATATTTGAATTAGCATTTATGCGTCCATATAAAAGAAGCAATCCTCCTTTTTGGTGGAGTTAGGGAGCGAGCTTAGGCGGTGAGCTGGATTGTCCTTCAGAGCAGGGATCCTTTATTCCCTTCTTCGCATGGTGTGTGGGTGTGTTGGAAGGGGGTTAATACCTAGTAATTTCCTTCTCATCTCTTGTCATCATCTATGGAAACCCAAAATATATGATTATTAATTTTCTTTTGACATTTTAGTCAAATTATCATTATTCTGACCCTCTAACTTCCATAGAGGAGTTCTGTGTTCTTTGTTTTCATCCTGTCCTTGATATAAAATTATTTGACGTTCACATCCAAGCTTATATGACTATTGGGTGGATTTTGTCTTGTGAGGTTAGAATGGGTTGCCCTAAGTTCTCATTTTGTGACTTTGCTTAAACTTCGTGATTATAGTTTAAATTAATCTCGTTGCCATAGAACCACTCAAGTAAAAGTCACTGTTTTGAATGGGTTTTATCTATTCTTCCAATATTATTTGTTGATACTATTAATTTTCTTTTAGTTTAGTTGTATTTAGTTTAGTTTTGATATTCTTCTGTGTCAAAATTGTTCTTAAGATAGGTGATTCACCATTCCTTGAGTTAAATATATTAATAAAGGACGTGATTGTTCTATTTTGTATCTTTTCTTAGTTACCACATGGTACTCCATTTTGCCAATTGTTGGAACTTCGCTGAATCTTAATTAATTTTACCGTGAATTGCTTGTTCGATTTAGGTATCTAGTGGGATGTGACAATCCTCTTGCTGGTTTACACACTAAGCACCCAGAACTCTGCGACAAGGTTGGTGGGCTTTTGGCTATGCACATTGATGATCTCAGGGCTTTGGCACCTATGTGGCTTTCGAAAACAGAGGAGGTACGAGAGGATCGTGCTCACTGGGGGACTAACCTTACTGGTGACATCTACGGAAAGGGTTGGATTAGTGAGATGTATGGATATTCATTTGGTGCTGCTGAGGTTAGCTGATGCAATTGTGTTTCTTAAATATTAAGCTGCTGTTTGTTATCACCTATTTGTTTGGTATTTTTGATTCTCTCTAACTCGATACTTTCTTCTTTCTTTAACAGGTAGGCCTTCGTCACAAGATAAGTGATGACTTAATGATCTATCCTGGTTATATTCCGGGACCTGGTGTGGAGCCTATACTGTTAAACTATGGCTTACCATTTAAAGTTGGGAACTGGTCTTTTGATAAGTTAGCTCATCATAAAGATGGCCTGGTATATGACTGCAACCGTCTTTTCCCAGCTCCTCCTTATCCTAGAGAGGTAGGATGCAGCAGTAGAATAGTATCACAAAGATCTTTTAAGTAGTATATGCATTTGAACTTTTGTGTGTCACTCGTAGGACCTTTCGAAAGTGTAATTCCTTGGCATTTGTCTACTGAGTTATGCAACATGCAGGTACTCATGATGGAAGCTGATCCAAACACAAGGCATGGCTTATTTTTGAGCATAGAATGCATTGATACTTTAAATGAAGGACTTGTTTTGCACCATGCTTCCATGGGCTGTCCAAAACCACAGGGGAATAAGTATTTAAGTTTCCTGAAAAGTAAGAGGTTTGCAGAGCTCACCCAGCCCAAGTATTTGGATAGTCATCAAACAAATAGTCAGAAGATAGAGGAAAAACTGGAATTACAGGAAACTGAAAGTAGACATCCAAAAATACATACCCTTTTCTCAACTGAGTGCACACCGTTCTTTGACTGGCAAACTGTGGGACTTGTCCATAGTTTC
This sequence comes from Dracaena cambodiana, assembly GCA_036321105.1. Classification (NCBI taxonomy): domain Eukaryota; kingdom Viridiplantae; phylum Streptophyta; class Magnoliopsida; order Asparagales; family Asparagaceae; genus Dracaena; species Dracaena cambodiana. Next base: position 13,365,332 of record JAYEPQ010000002.1, on the reverse strand, counting down.
CATTTGAGTGGCCAGCCTGGTAATATCACACGACTTCTGAGTTGTACTGATGAAGACTTAAGCAAATATAAAGGCCATGATCTCGCCCCCACTCATTATGTTCCATCTATGAGTCGACATCCACTTACTGGAGACTGGTAATATATACTCATCAAAGCTATTGTATAAACACTGCATGTATTTGTCACGTGAACTTTTCTTCTTTTACGACCAATCAAATTCTGAGTTCAACGTAAATCTCTTGTGGTGGAGTGTGGTTATATTTGTCACATAGGACTATTCTTGTGAGATGTTAAGAGGATTAAATGCTTCACCATGTGTGTGTGTTTATTTACTTGATTTCTAGGTTTTTCTTTCTTTCTTTTAAGTTCCCTTTTTTGTACCATACTGTCCTCCTTCCTGTTATTGGCATTTACATTTATAGTTTTTTTTAAAATGGATCGAATTCTATCTTGGTAGGTACCCAGCGATCAATAAACCTGCTGCTGTTCTGCATTGGCTTAATCATGTGGAAACAGATGCAGAGTTCATAGTCATTCTAGATGCAGATATGATACTCCGGGGTCCCATGACACCAGGGGAATATGGTGCAAAAGGAGGCCGTCCAGTTTCAACTCCTTATGGGTAAGACGGGAAAATTTTAAAATAAAAATCTAGAATCGGGGATGGTGGCCTGCGTTTCTGTGTCCTTGATAATGTCTTTTTCTTCCTTTTATCAGATACCTGATTGACTGTGACAACGAACTTGCTAAGATTCACACTCGCAATCCTGGAACATGTGATAAGGTTGGTGGTGTCATAATAATGCACATGGATGACCTGCGAGAGTTTGCTTTACTGTGGTTGCATAAGACGGAGGAAGTTCGAGCTGACAAAGCTCATTATGGGACTAACTTCACTGGGGATATATATTCATCTGGCTGGATAAGTGAGATGTATGGTTACTCCTTTGGTGCGGCTGAGGTATGCATAATGTTGCTTCTTTATCCTTGGTGAAACCTTGTTTTACATCAAATTAGAAGGGACATTTATATTTAAACTCCTGTCAAATAGGACATCTTCTGCAGGACAAGCGTGGTAGCTAGTATATAATGAATGAGGAAATCTTTTTAGTAAATCTTTCTGCATGGTGAATTGAAAACATGAAATTAACCTGGTCTTAAGCTTATTATGTTTTTTGAGGGTAAAGGAGCCTATTATGTTGCTTCTTGTTAGGTTCTTTCTTCTAGAACCGTAGGAGTTGCCACATTCCAACGGCACCTAAGGCACAAATGCATGTATATTTGTGTCCCAAGAACAATTGCAGCTCTAAAATTGCTTCAATATGTGCTTTTGAGATGGGTAAGAAGAAATGAACTTTGATAGAGACAAGACTAATATCAAGTTTATTTAGATTAAGAATTTAGTTATTGGGTAAGATTGGATTAGAATTTAGTTAGAATTTAAAAAAACTTGTTTTTATCTTGTTGCACTAGGATTTGATATATATTGATTGTAACACTCTAATTTTAAACAGAGAGATGATTATTGAGATAGTAAGAGCATAAGTTTTGTTCTTCTAAATATTTTTCTCGAGTGATTTATGAGAGAGTGAGCATATGATTCACCTGGATATGAGATGCAAATCTTAATTTGTCCCTATTTCTTCCCTAGTTCTCCTCCATAAACCCTCATTTCTCTTCTATTCTGTGTTAAAAACTTAACTTCCTCCATGCCCAAATAGTCTCATATATGCCTTATCTAGTAAGTGTATAAAAAGTCGGTTTTATTGTTCCTATCATACCAAAGTTGCTAAAGGTAATTGTTATTGTAGTCATCAAGTGCAAACGTTATGTATCCCAAAATGGCCACAAATGCAATGATTCTGTCATCAAGGATCATCAATAGAGAAAAAATCTCACCAGCACAAATAAACCTGTTTTATTAAACTTTCTTTACTTTTGCTGAAGGAATAACTATTTTATCATATTTCCCAAAAAAGGGAATTGAAAAAACGAATTTGGCTGACCTTATGCACTTAGATTTTTGTTTTAATTAAGCAGACAGAAAAGTTTTCATAATTGGTTCTCTTATAGTTCATGTGGTTAAGCTGATCCATGACGATCTACAAGTATCAAAGAGAAACCCAAAAGCCTAAATGCAAAAACATACCAGCAAAAGTCTGTTCACTTCCCATGATTTCCAATAGTAGTACAGAAGCAAGAATTTTACTGTGTCTGTATCAGTCTGAAAGCTTGTCTCTTTAGCTTTGCAAATAGTCTAAGTTCGTGTGCAAAAACTCTCATTACATGCAAGAGACACGGGTCAAATGAATTAGAGGTGCCAGTTTGTCTACATCCACTTTGAATACATCCAAAGTTTGTACCAACTCAATAAGGATATCTCCAATAATGGCGATATTTTGATATAATGCAAAGAAGAGTATTTATATTGAATATAAATGGATATGAGCTCATGCATGTGAAAAAAGAGAAGTATGTGTGCACGTGTGTATGTTTGTGGTTGGGGTGGGAGTTACGCAGGCCTAGAAAAGAATAGAACCTTGAATAGAATCATCAAAATTGCAAGAGAGGTGGGGCTAGAGGAGAGGAAGAAGAAAACATCTTTCACTATTGCAATCTCTGTCTAGTTTGGAGATTCAATCAAGCTAGGTTTAGCGGGTCCTCTTTTATTTCACTACTGCAAACCTCTTGCAAGAGAGGTCCTTCCAAGAGCTCCACCAAGCTAGGAACTTCATTGGAATTTCTTTCTGGTCTAAGAGCACCACTCGTCGTTTATGGATGTTCATGACTGTTCTTTTTAAGTGCTAAGTTGGCTGAATTGACCACCAGCCAGTTTTTAACTCGAACTGACTCAAGGTCAGATACATTTAATAGATATCTGATACGAACTTTAAAACATTATTCCGTCAAACTCATAAACTGGCTTTAAACCTAACTATTTATTCATTTTATTTACTGTGCCTGCAGAACATGGCCTAGAGAGACTTTCTAATATACCTGATAAATACTGTTGGTGTTTGTTTAAAGACAACACATGGATGTTTCCTAATTCTATTTACTATCAAATGAAGTGGTGTACCTGAATTAAAACTCAAGTGTGTCGTGAATTGCATGAGTTGAATAATAATATGATAGTGTTTTCCTTTTCCATCTTTGAATTTAATCAGATGAAAGTTAAATGAACAGGTAAAAAAAAAACGAACCCTGAGTTGCATCAGCACCTGTAATAGACGCAAACCAGTTTTGCGTTCATTTTCTTCAACTTGTGCTGATAAATTCTTATCTCATTCTTAAAATTATTCCCCATTGTAGTCCATAGTGTCAACAAGATCTGTCAAGTTCATAATGAAGAGAGTCTCTTTGCTGACATTGGACATCCTTTCATTTGTGCAATTAAATCTCAGGCATATAATAAAAAGCGACATACTGATATATCCTGGTTATATTCCTGAGCCTGGAGTCAAGTACAGGGTCTTCCATTACGGATTGAGATTCAGTGTCAGCGACTGGAGCTTCAACAAGGCTGACTGGAGAAACACCGACTTGGTGAATACATGCTGGGCTAAGTTTCCTGATCCCCCTGATCCTTCTTCTATCCTCTCCAATGCATCTGAAAATGACCGGCAAAGGGATCTCCTGAGCATTGAGTGTGGCCAAGCATTGAACAAGGCTCTCCTCCTCCATCATGAACGAAGGAACTGCCGCGCTCCAAATGCCATTTCTTCAGACTTGTAGGAGAACAAAGGCAATGATCAACATATGCATTCATCAAGAAAGATGTTTGTGCCAATAGATGCAACCAATTCTTCTCCGTCTTTCCACAGATCTCCTCCAAGAATTTGGATGATCGGTCTCTGGGCTGTTTCCGTATTGGGCTTCTTGGCTGTAATCTCCATGGTATTCTCACGCCATAGACGGGAGAGGTTAAGATTTAAGTCTAACAGGCTCAAGAAATCTCATGCTGGGTTCTCAAATGCCAATGGAAGATCTTACAAAAGCTATTACAAAAGCTATGACAAGTATCTCTCTGACACTGAATCACACTCTGACGCTTGAAATCTCACTGTTTATACTTCGAACTCCTTCTGGCAGAGGTACACTCGGAACTTTTCCTCCAAATTTGCTGTAGACAGACATCTAAAAGGAATTAATCATGGACAAACCGTCATCAAAGCACGGTCAATTTTTGTATCTTACATCGAAAACACCCAATTGTAATTTAGGTTTACAGAACAGAGGATGCATTTTTGAAAATGGAACGCAAAACAATGATAAAATTTATAGTTCTTCATCATCATCATCATCTCATTCCCTCAATTACATTCTGCGTGAATTTGCTGCTTCTATCACAAAGTGATTCATACAAAACATTTAGTATTCTCCTGTGCATGCTTGCAGAAGCATCTACTGCACTTCAATACCCAAGATCTTCGACGAAGCTTGCACTTTCGGAATGGTGATATAAAGCACACCATCCCTCACCTCTGCCTTTATCTTCTCCACCTCCACGTTATCAGGCAGTGCTATCCTGCTATTATACTTCCCATAGCTCTTCCCCGACCACTCTTCCTCCTCCTCCTCTTCGTTCTCCCCATCGCCTTTCTTCGGCAACTTCTCGGCTTTAATCACCAGCATCTTCTCCTCCACCCACATTTTCACGTCTCCTTTCGTCATGCCGGGCATGTCGAACCTCAGCTTGTACTCCCCTTCCTTCTCTTTGATCTCCCACGGAGTCCTTCCTCTCCTGTAGCTGCCATTCCCAAGCCCTGCATCTTGACCGCTCATCAACGGGAGGCCTGCTCTATCAGTGCTGTAGACAAAAGGGTCCTCCATTATCCTGTCCATCGTATCCATCATCTGCTGTATCGTTCTTGCCGTGGGGAATCTGTCCCATAAACCTGAAAGCAGAGTAACACTACTGTAAAATTTTTCCTTCACATTCTAGCACAAACAAACAAGTTACCACCGAATGGGCAAATAGAATTTTAATTTACCTAAGGGAGCAGACTGGACAATTCTCTTCTTGGGCTGCTGCTGTTGAGTGGCCTGGGGCTTGCTTGCTCTCTGCAGGTGGTCCAGGTTCTCTCTGGCCTCACCTCCCATGGCCTTGACTCTGCAGCGGCCATGGCCGAGCAGTGGTCTTCCCCTGTGAGAACAGGATAGAGGGGAGGCCGAGAAGGGTGTGGGTAAGTTGGAGAGAGCTGAAGACATTGCTTCTGATTTATTTGAGCAGCTAGGCTAGCTAGTGTTTTGTGATGCTCTCTTGGGGAATGGCTCTTGATTGAATCCTTGAATGGCTTGCGAGGCCTTTAATGGAGCAGGAGGGTGAGAAGCACGTGATGTTGATGTGGCGCGTTCTAGATTTGGATTCGCTGCTTCCAGATTTTTCTTGAAAAAACGAAGCTTCTTGATGAGCCTAGAATGTAGGGGGCAGGTGGGCCGGGCCCATTAAAGGGTTTGTAATGCATTGCCTATCCATGTGGCACTGATATCTGACTCATTACGAATATTCTAAATTCAAAATCAACATATTATGAGTTATATAATAGTTTTGAATAAATACTTAATCAAAGATTGCATTTTAAAATTGAACATGAAATCTACGTAGAATCAGTATTCATTAAATTAAAATTATATAAAAGTCCATATCATATATGAGAATGCATTGAAACAGAAATTCTCTTTGGAATAAATTTATTTATTCTTTTATTATTCTTATTTAAATCTTTTCTAATTAATTATATAGAAATTCTAGACCAAAATAAAATTCAATTTTGAAATAGGACGAATGCTATTTTTTTATTAATTATGATTTTTGATCTATTAGTTAATTAACTACGCATCCCGATTTATCTAGAATCCACTAAATGTAAATTAAATAGTAATCTATTTTGAAATAGAATTATAATTTATATATTTATTTATTAAATATTAAAATGAAAGAAGAATTGGTATAGAATCATAATTCATATAACTAAAATTAAATAAGAAACAACATCATTAAATTAATGTTAAATAGAAAACTATTTCAAAGTATAATTTGTATTAACTTGGAAATCAAGAGAGAGAGACGGAAAAGATTTCGGTCAAAAAATGGTCAAGGAAAAAAAAAAAAAAAAAAAAAAAGGAAGGTTCCGATGTATTTGTTTTTAAGAATATGTATGATAAATTATACCATTGAACAAGTCCGTCCTAATACAAATCAAATTTAGAATTAATTAAATTTCTTATAAATGTTAATGCAGATATTCCTACGTATTTAGATGTGATTCCAAATATTAATACTGAATCTGTATTTGTCTAAATATGGTTATGAAATTAAAAAGTGCGAATTATTTGCATTCGAATCCAAAGGTTCACATCACGCGGGTCTTCACCGAGCCCACAGGCACAACAAAGTTTTGGGTTGGGCTTTTGATCCTCACAAAGACCAAGCGGAGAGCACAATAAGGGAAGCTCGGCGATAATAATGAGCAACAATGGCGGCCTCCCTTGTCTCCAATCTCCTCAATTGCCCATCTCTCTCTTCCACCACTACCGCCGCCGCCGCCGCCACCACCACCACTAACAACAATTATCACAGTCAACTCTTGCTTCTCCCCTACACTCTAAACCCCCATTCTAACCCTACGCTCCCCAAACTCACAATCAACAACCGCCACCAAGAAACTCAACACCTCACAACAATCACCGACTGCTGCTTCCCTTCCCTGGCGCGGGCCCACATCTACTACGCCAAACCCTTCAACTTCCAGCTGGCAGTGGGCGAGGACGAGTCCGAGGAGTCCCTCATCAGGCGCTTCAGGAGAGAGACCAGAAAGTCCGGTGTCATCTACGAGTCCAGGACCAAGCGGAGGTTCTTCGAGAGCTCTCAGGACAAAAGGAAGCGCAAGGCCCGCGAAGCCGCGCACAGAAGGTATCGTTTTATTATTTTCTATTAAGGATATTGTCACTCACTTTGTCATCCTGATGTGTTTGATGATTATTGTAGGCATTTATCTAAAATTAATTGGAATTTGAAATTGAAGAAAGGGAAGGAAACGAAGAAAGATGGAGAGGAGAAGGAGAAGGGAAAGGGAAAGAGAAAGAAGGAGGAAGATAGTGATGATGACAATTGGGAACTTCCTGGAGGAGAGCTGCCTTATTGATTTTGGGGTTTTAGGGTTTGATCATTGGCCAAGAATTTTACTTTTATTTTTTTTTTAATGTGGATTTTGCTAGTAATTCTTAGAAAAATTGAGTCTTTTGATTCGGATGCCTGCTTTATTTGCAATTAACATATTGCAGGGTAATATGATTACATATTTAAGGATACAGACCAATCAAGTTATTTTTTTATATAATGCGTGCACAAAGTTACCCTTTTTTTTTTTGGCAACATAAGCACCAGGTTCTCTCTGCAAATGCGCTGAGACCTCAAACTTTCAATCGATAGATCGCTAGGTAAGCTATGGCTGAATTGGTAGATACAAGCATGAAAATTGTTGAACTGCTAAAGTTTGTTAAAAGTCTATCGTTTGTGATATTGTTATGTGCTAAGGTATTATATTTGTTCTTAGATTACAACACTTTGTATACAGGGGAATTCTTTTAGGGGTATTTACTGGTTTGTACCTCAAATCTTTATATATTATGATTTTATCCCTCAAATCTTCATATTTAGGATTTTGTTCCCCAAATCTCATAATTTACAACAATTTAGTCATCTTCTCTAACTTTCCTTAACACGGTTAAATATTTGACCATTTTATCCCTCTTTTCCTCTTCTCTTCTTTTTCTCTCTTCTTCCTCTCTTATCATTTTCTTCATTATTTCTCCTATCTTTCTCCTCTCTTCTCCTTCTCTCTTCCTCCTCTTTTCTCCTATTTTGGAGTTAATTCACATTTTAAATTCATATAGGAAGATAAGAGAAGAAAAGGAGAAGAGAGGAGGAAGAGAGAAGGAGAAGAGAGTAGAAAGATAGGAGAAATAATGAAGAAAAGGAGAAGAGAGGAGGAAGAGAGAAGGAAAAGAGAGGAGGAAGATAGGAGAAATAATGAAGAAAAGGAGAAGAAATGAGAAAGAGAGAAGGAGAAGAGAGGAGGAAGAGAGAAGAAGAAGAGAGGAGGAAAATAGAAGAGGAAAAGAGAGGTAAAATGGTCAAATATTTAACTGTGTTAGGGAAAGTTAGAGAGGGGGACTAAATTGTTGTAACTTATGAGATTTTGGGGATAAAATCCTAAATATGAAGATTTGGGGGACAAAATCATAATATATAAAGATTTGAGAGACAAACCAGTAAATACCCCATTCTTTTAATATCTTGCAATAAGCTTTTGGTTTCCATTCAACAAATCACTCGCAACTTTCCAATTTCCTTCAATATTTCCAGAATTTACTAACATGGACTTTATATTCCTTCTCAAATGGAAAATGTCCAACTTCATCATAATTAAGTTATCATTTGTGGCTTTCTCCCAATTATTGGGTTAGCTATGATCACGGCATTAAAATGAGAAGGATACACAAAATAAATATTGAAAGCTGCAGTTTGAAACGAAAGACAAAATTGACATACATCACAAAATATTCAACCTTATGCAATGCTTGTCCCTTCTGCTATCAGCCTTCTTGATTTACCTCCCCACTTCATTTGCGTCATTTTTTGGTGAAAATTGCACGTTGCCAATCACTTGGACAGTTCCTTGTCCCTTTAAATTGATTCGGTGGTTCGTCAAATTCTTTCTCATCATTGTAAATATACGATACATGCTCCTCTTCTCCATCTATCATGTGTGCATATGTGTACCTACCTGGTTACAGATAGCAATGTGGAAATTTGATGATACTTGTTTTAATTAGTTTGGATTCTCTTCCCTCATTCTTTATTGCTGAATGTTTGGCATAGAGGAGCTATTTGTGGAACCATTAACTGAAAGTTCAAAGTGTATTCAAACTGGTATCTAACAATGGGGACATCCCATCTGTCCTATCGTTGTCGCTATTTTGTTCTTGAATCTTCATTCTTGATCAATGTTGAAAATAACGCGTTGTGAAACCCATTATGTTGCGTTACGTAACCTAACGGAACCCCAGCGCTATGTAACAACTGGAAATAACTCAATGCATCGTAATAGTACGTTTTTTATATTATTTGACGTTATATTACGTAACGTTGCGTTAAATTATATTATATTAAGTTATTTACAATTATCTTTTTAGTAATTTCTATATTATTATTTATTATTATTTTGATTATTAGTGAATTGCTGTAACCTTTTACTTAATTAGTTATTGGCTTGTTTGATTGCTTGTGAAATTGCTAACTTGTTAATTTGTTTTTGCGATTGTTTCTTTGTTCGCTTGTAATTCATCTCCGATTTTTTGAAATATTTTACTTGTTGATTATATTAAATTTTTAATTTAACTAAAATTAACTATTACAAATAAGATAAATTGAATATTACAAAATATAAATTACAACAATGATAATAAATTGAATTGAAATGAAAAATTGGAATATTGTTTTCTTGTTTAAATAATAACTGGAATTACGGTTACAGGCTTAATATAATTTATGAATATAAATGTAAAAATCATTGTAAAATTTAATATAAAATTAGAATAGATTATTATTATAAAATAATTTTATATTTTTTTAGATATTTTAAATTTATACTTCAAATTATAGAAAATATTTTATATAATTTATATTTATTTTTATTAAATAAGTAGGAAATTGAATAACCTATGTTATATGTTACGTTATATGCGACATAACCTAACAGAGGCAAAACGTTACGTTACCGTTATCGCTATTTTAAACATTGTTCTTGATTTCATTCCAGCGTTTCAAATTAATATTTAGATTTACAGAAGTCTCGTCTATCAAATCTATGTTATCATTAAGTATTGCATATGTGTGTGTGTATTCTATTTGATGTCAAAATGACCTATAAAACTTGGAAGTAAGAGTTGGAGCTAAATTTTAGTGATGGTTTACTGGTATTAGGTTTCACAATGCAAACTTATCAGCTAGGTTAATGATCGTGAATGTTTGATAATTGTTACCAAATAAGAGGAAAGTTGACCTTATCTCAGTCGGAATCAATTGTTTATTTATTTTACTACTTTTATCAGATAGTACACAACTAGTATCTTCGTGATTTATGTTTCGTATTTATGTTGAGGATAAGCATCATTTGCAAAGTTCTAGAATTCATTTTTCATTAGTTGAGAGCGTCGATATTGAATCAAGACCTAACGACCATGGATTATAGAAAAATTATTGAGAGACTTCAGTTATCATTGGTTTATAGGAAGAAGGTCAGGCTTGAGGGGGATAGTGGCTGTGGATGTTGAGAACCAGAATCTATCTCATTCTTAATGCTGCATGGTTCACATACAAATTAAGTTGTAATTTGTTATGTTTATATGTGAAGCTTTTGGCATGTATCATTATGTATTGTGACTGGGACATAATTTTTTCCTATGTACTATACTTTAGGCTCTGTTTTTTTGGTTCAATCCTGTCCAATGATACATTGGAAGGCTTCTCTGGTGCAGATTACGAGGAATCCTCACAAAGTATCATAGTTTTTTCAGAAATCTCCATGAACTATGTTACAACAACTAAGCTTTGTATCCTAAGTATTTGGGGTAGGCTACATGAACCAAAAAAAGAATCACGCCGGATCGATCACTTTAATAGTCTTTCTTCATTCATTTCTATCAAGTAATATCTCCTCATTTAAACCTCTAGAATTCATATGTTTTCGTATCATCTCCATCCATATTTTTTTCGGTCTTCTTTTCGTTTTTTTAACCTGTCCTACATTGATAAACTCTCATCGTCGAATTGGTGTATTTGTAAGCCTACGTTGTACATGACCAAACCATCGTAAGCGATTTTCTCGTATCTTCTTGTTCGTCGCAAAATTTTTGCTTCCTTCCATTGAATTCAACTTGGATTACAACGAAAGTGAACAAGAAAAGAATAAACGAAATGATTTATAATCTGTCGCTCTCTTTTACAATGAATTGGGGATCTATGTGGCGATGAGATCTAACTAGTAGTTCCTTTGGACGATCTGACGACGATGGTTTTCTCTCTTGAAGATGACAACCGACTTGATTTTGATCTTCCCTGGTCTTCACAAATTCAAGGTTCTCACGCGTAACTCGAATTCTTTAAGATGCCAAAAAGATAATCGAAAGATTGATGATCGAAAAGTTTTTTTTTTTTTCTAGGCCTTCCTCTAAGGGGTATTTATAGCCTTATGTCCATATGAGAGTTTCTATCTAAATAGAATTTGTATTTATTAAGGATTCCAATCAAATATCTTAGTTTTGATTTAAATCTCTTGATTTAGAGTTCTGATTGGACTTAATTTGGATATTTGGATAAGCCCAAATCTTAATCCAACCAATTCAGGATTCTGGTTATCTGCTTACGCGGAGCTAATCGCATCAAAATGCGGAGTTAAGAAACCAGAACGCGGAGATATTGAATAACTTCGCGTTTTATTCAAACGCGAGGCTAAAAATAGCCAAACGCGGAACTACAGAGTTAGCTCCTCGTTCTGTTGTGGAAAATCCCATTTTACTTGGAAATTTTCACTGTCAACATAACCCCCTTCAAAGTTTTCAAAATGGCTTAGAATTTTAGCAAATTTTGAAATACTTTAGATCTTCAAACTGAAACGCGGAGTTAAAATACCAAGTTATCTTCGTGTTTTGTATAGTTGCGCGGAGCTAATAGCTTCGCGTTTCAATGGGTAACTGCTCAGTAATTGCTCCGATTCTCGCGCCGAATACTAAGGGGCTGGTTTTTTCATTTAAATAGAGTTCTAACTCTTCTTCTTCCTCACTTCATTCGAAGAGTTTTCAAGAGATCAGAGTTCAGGCGATCAGAGTTTAGACGACCCGACCGATTTTCGACCGAATTTCCTTCGATCTTCTCCAAAATCTTGAACTCAATGGCACCCAAGAAGATCGCGACTTCCTCTCGCGCCACTTCTCCATCAGCGGCCGGCACTAGCAGCGGCCGAGGAAGCGGCCACAGCGGCGAACCAGTTCATGCCGCGCCCATTGGAGGCAAAAATCCCATCTTTTGGATCTTTTAGAACGATTTTAGAGTGATTTGGCTCAGTTTTTAACTGACCAATCACTTCTTTACCGGCGAGATCGTCGTTTTCCGGCCGTACGACTTGGAGAATGTAATAACCCTTCATCTTTTATAGCTAAAAATAATTTTAAAAAAAATAAACAAATAATAAATATAACATTTCATTTTTTTTCTTTAACTCTTACATTTTTCATTTTTTTTAACTTCCTAAACTTTTCATCTTCTCCAACTCCAAACTCTTCATCTTCTTCATTATTTAAACCATGAAACTCCATATTTAATTATCAAAATTAAACTTTTTAATTAACTAAAACTTTTCATCTTTTGTAACTCTCAATCCTTTCAACTCTTAAAACCTCCCAAACCTTTCACCTTCTAAACTCTCATCTTTAACTCTAAAATTAAAATCTCTAAATTAAATTAAAACCTTTCATATTCTCAACTCATTACTTATTCATTTCTCTAACTCCCATCCTTTCATCTTCTCCATAAATTATCTACATTAAATCTCCAATTTAATTTTATAACTCCTCAAACCTTTTAGATTCTATAACTCTCTAAACCCTTCACATTCTGTAACTCCTAAATCCAATCCTATATAAACGTCTAACTCAAAACACATTCCACTCATTCTAAAAATCATCCTCTAACATTCTCATCTCACTGGAGTCACCTTCAAAACCACTGCAGGAGCCGCCGCTGGAGCCGCCACCACTTCACCGGAGAAGAGCATCTCGTTCCATCTCTTTTCACATTTTAGGTTCTCACCTTTTGATAAGAGGTTAGATATTATTTTTCTTTTTCTTTTGGTTAAAATATAAATCATAGATTAGCTCATTTACTATTCAATAATCCTAATAACCTAAAAATAGCATCCATTTTCTTATAAGCCCAATAAAATGGAGCCAAACCTATTTCCTAATTTCAGACCCGCTTAATACAAAAATCAATTTTTGAGTATGTTATAAATATTAGAAAATTTCCTAAAAATCATCTAAATTCATATTAATATGTTTTTAATATTCTTAGAATATTTTTAATGTGTAGATTACTCCATTGAGCGATATCGGGAAACAAAAATCCAGGTGAGTTCTTTTTGGACTCACTAAACATGCTAATTTTCCTTATAAAAATATTACTTCAATTATATCATCTAAATTTGTGATTACAAATACTATTTTTTTATATTGTTAGATTTTAATTTGTAGAAGCTAAATGTGTTATTACAAATGCAATCATTGACATATCTGTTATTTCTTTATGATGTTAGAAATTAAATGATTACTTGTTAAATTACAGCATGTAGTTAGATTTTTAATAAATCATGAAAAAGGCTATAATCATGGAAACATACTGTTTGTGATATCATTCTATATCGGTGTCTAGAAAAATTTTGTATGCTGGTTCTCTAATTAAGGAACGTGCAATGCACGGAAAACCTCCCAGCATTCATACACTGGCCTGGTCGATATCTGTATGATATCTCAAATCAGTAAATCCTTGATATAACCAATTGTGATTTATTAAATAAAATATAAAACGGATTCTATAAATTATATTGTTAACAAATTAACAAAATCTAATTGAAATATTGTACCCGAAATTCAATATACAAGTTATGAAAACCAGAATTTAGACATGCATGAACTATACTTAAATGACACTGGGTTGGGGGAGAAACTGAGTGATGGAAATATACTCTGTTTCGGTTGTAAACTTGTTAAGTTGTACAACTGAATATTTCGCATACCATGGGTGCGTGATGATTTGCTGGATCATACCTGACTATAATTCCTGTTTGCCTGACGGCAGGTCCGATTCAGCACCGGACAATCCTGTGACCATTTCCTGGGTCTGTACAGGAAACAATCGAAACAGTTGTATCCCATCAGTTAGATTTTCCAATTACATGACATCTTAGACAAAAATACCCCTGTTATAGAATTGACTTTACTAAAATGACATTAAAATAACCTAAGTCAATTGACATCATTATTACAGACATTTTATTACATATTTTCTAAAACTTGTATTATTATTATGTTTGGACATAACCGTTATATTTCATATTTTTTCTGCGTTTTTATTTTGGTCGCAATCTGACGACCTGGGTGTGCATGCCCAGATTTACCAATGGACACGCCAAAACTGACGCAGGATCTGGTGTATTTTAAACATCATATTGAAGCTCCATAATGTATTAGAGATTCCCTTCTTTCTTTTGTTTAATTTTATTATATTTTGTTTCAATTGTATCTAAAATTCATTCCAATAAATGAAAAGTCAAGCTTTTATTGAATTTTTCTATCGTAATTACTGAGTATTATTGTGGCAAATTTATTAAGCCTTTAGCATATTCAAACTGAATATGTTGCCGGTACCTGTTACACGTGCTCGTATATCGTATATCGGGAGCGGGGCGTGACAGGTATTTTAGTGGTATCAGAGCCCAGATTTCTCAAATCAGTTCATGTGACTTGAATTGATTTGGATCTTGATATAAAATTTTGCCACATTTATATAATAAATTTCTTTGAAATTTCTAATGTCCCAATCTATTGACTATTTCGACATTTCTTATTTATGCTAATTGATAACCCACCTATTTTAAATCCATGTTCAAATTCTTCAGTGCCTAAAATGAATTACATCCTAAATATGGATTAAATATTTACCATTTATTTTATAATTATATTTTCCATAACTCTTCATTTATTTCTATTTTTTTTTCAAAAAAAAAAATGATTCGCTTATTCCGTGTATCAACCTTAAGCTTAATTGTTGAGCAGTCGTCCTTAAGAAAAAAAACAAAGTGGCCTATTGATCATGAGTAAAAATGAAAAATTTTAATATGAGTTCAAAAATAGATAGACAATATTTTTCTATTTTACCTTATTTAATTTCGAGGACGAAATTATTTTTTTAAGGGGGTAGAATGTAATAACCCTTCATCTTTTATAACTTAAAATAATTTTAAAAAAAATAAACAAATAATAAATATAACATTTCATTTTTTTTCTTTAACTCTTACATTTTTCATTTTCTTTAACTTCCTAAACTTTTCATCTTCTCCAACTCCAAACTCTTCATCTTCTTCATTATTTAAACCATGAAACTCCATATTTAATTATCAAAATTAAACTTTTTAATTAACTAAAACTTTTCATCTTTTGTAACTCTCAATCCTTTCAACTCTTAAAACCTCCCAAACCTTTCACCTTCTAAACTCTCATCTTTAACTCTAAAATTAAAATCTCTAAATTAAATTAAAACCTTTCATATTCTCAACTCATTACTTATTCATTTCTCTAACTCCCATCCTTTCATCTTCTCCATAAATTATCTACATTAAATCTCCAATTTAATTTTATAACTCCTCAAACCTTTTAGATTCTATAACTCTCTAAACCCTTCACATTCTGTAACTCCTAAATCCAATCCTATATAAACGCCTAACTCAAAACACATTCCACTCATTCTAAAAATCATTCTCTAACATTCTCATCTCACTGGAGCCACCTTCAAAACCACTGCAGGAGCCGCCGCTGGAGCCGCCACCACTTCACCGGAGAAGAGCATCTCCTTCCATCTCTTTCGACATTTTAGGTTCTCACCTTTTGACAAGAGGTTAGATATTATCTTTCTTTTTCTTTTGGTTAAAATATAAATCATAGATTAGCTCATTTACTATTCAATAATCCTAATAACCTAAAAATAGCATCCATTTTCTTATAAGCCCAATAAAATGGAGCCAAACCTATTTCCTAATTTCAGACCCGCTTAATACTAAAATCAATTTTTGAGTATGTTATAAATATTAGAAAATTCCCTAAAAATCATCTAAATTCATATTAATATGTTTTTAATATTCTTAGAATATTTTTAATGTGTAGATTACTCCATTGAGCGATATCGGGAAACAAAAATCCAGGTGAGTTCTTTTTGGACTCACTAAACATGCTAATTTTCCTTATAAAAATATTACTTCAATTATATCATCTAAATTTGTGATTACAAATACTATTTCTTTATATTGTTAGAATTTAATTTGTAGAAGCTAAATGTGTTATTACAAATGCAATCATTGACATATCTGTTATTTCTTTATGATATTAGAAATTAAATGATTACTTGTTAAATTACAGCATGTAGTTAGGTTTTTAATAAATCATGAAAAAGGCTATAATCATGGAAACATACTGTTTGTGATATCATTCTATATCGGTGTCTAGAAAAGTTTTGTATGCTGGTTCTCTAATTAAAGAACGTGCAATGCACGGAAAACCTCCCAGCATTCATACACTGGCCTGGTCGATATCTGTATGATATCTCAAATCAGTAAATCCTTGATATAACCAATTGTGATTTATTGAATAAAATATAAAACGGATTCTATAAATTATGTTGTTAACAAATTAACAAAATCTAATTGAAATATTGTACCCGAAATTCAATATACAAGTTATGAAAACCAGAATTTAGACATGCATGAACTATACTTAAATGACACTGGGTTGGGGGAGAAACTGAGTGATGGAAATATACTCTGTTTCGGTTGTAAACTTGTTAAGTTGTACAACTGAATATTTCGCACACCATGGGTGCGTGATGATTTGCTGGATCATACCTGACTATAATTCCTGTTTGCCTGACGGCAGGTCCGATTCAGCACCGGACAATCCTGTGACAATTTCCTTGGTCTGTACAGGAAACAATCGAAACAGTTGTATCCCATCAGTTAGCTTTTCCAATTACATGACATCTTAGACAAAAATACCCCTGTTATAGAATTGACTTTACTAAAATGACATTAAGATAACCTAAATCAATTGACATCATTATTACAGACATTTTATTACATATTTTCTAAAACTTGTATTATTATTATGTTTGGACATAACCGTTATATTTCACATCTTTTCTGCGTTTTTATTTTGGTCGCAATCTGACGATCTGGGTGTGCATGCCCAGATTTACCAATGGACACGCCAAAACTGACGCAGGATCTGGTGTATTTTAAACATCATATTGAAGCTCCATAATGGATTAGAGATTCCCTTCTTTCTTTTGTTTAATTTTATTATATTTTGTTTCAATTGTATCTAAAATTCATTCCAATAAATGAAAAGTCAAGCTTTTATTGAATTTTTCTATCGTAATTACTGAGTATTATTGTGGCAAATTTATTAAGCCTTTAGCATAAAACTGAATATGTTGCCGGTACCTGTTACACGTGCTCGTATACCGTATATCGGGAGCGGGGCGTGATAGAGAAGAAGAAAGGCCTCTTGCCTTCTTCTACGCGAAGCTATTGCATTATCCTCGCGTTTGGAAACGCGGGGCTATTTTGACTGGTTGTCGCGTTTCAACGCGAAGCTATGAATTTTAGCTTCGCATTTATAAACGCGAGGCTATGAATTCCTGCTTCGCGCGGAGTTATTTTTAGCTTCGCATTTTAGTTAAACGCGAGGCTATCTCCTCAGCTCCGCGTGGGGTTTATTTTTAGCTCCGCGTTTTTATACTTGGAAGATTTTCTGAGTTTTGTAAAACTTTTTCTAACTCTTGATTCTTCTTTTGCAGTGGGGTATTCGGTGGACGCTCTCCCTCGTAGGCACTACTTCGGATTTGCTGGGTATGCAGATTTGACGGCCCAATTCCGATTTACCACTGTTTTAGCTGCATACAAGCCGGGCCTGAGGGAGCGCAGAGAGAAATTAATCAGGTACTACCCTGCTACTGTACGGGAGATCATTAGCGATATAGTTTTCGAGGCCACCAACCGAGAAGTGTTGGGAAGCCGGCTTTTCTCTTTGGAGATGCAATGGGGCATTCAGACCAGATCCTTTTTGAAGAGGAGTGCATGTGGCTATACCAGTCTGGCAACTTGCTGATGTTTTTACCCAGCATGGAGCGTAACTATCCCTTGGTCTATCTTCAAAGGCTTGCCATGCACCAATCTTCATCAGCAAAAGTAACTCTAAGGAAGCCAGAAGCATATGTTTTACATCATAGTTGCAAGTTTCAAGCTCTGGCTCCAAAAGGTAAACTTTTGAAGGAGTTACAAGAACTCTGCAGCAGCTCATTAAGTTTTCTTAAAGACCATTTTTGTTAGATGGCAATCTCTGTCGCTTTCCAAAGCGATAGAAATGAAGTATAAGGGCTTGTAGCATGTCGAATTCAACCTGTGCATCTTCATTAGGATTCTTGTAGCAATATCTTCAGATGATCAACTAAGAACTTTAAACAGATTATAGTTGACATTTACAGAGGAGGTCTTTTGCATGTGAATCAGGGAATTGAGCTGCAAAAGCACCTCGTATGGCACAGTACAATCAACAGGATAGCTTAAAATAGGAGGGCATAATAAGGAGTTGCGCTTTTTGAAGAATCTCATCCGCGGTTGATCCAGCAATTCACATTAAATAGCGATGACTTGCGCCGGCAAGCTTAACACTCGGTGGAGGAGACTCGTCGTCGAGTTATTGATGAGTCGACGAATAGGTTGAAGTTTTTGGGAGAGTTATAACTCCCTTAGTTTTGTAACTTTTTGCTTTATGAATAAAGACAATTCTTTTTCTTTTTATCTGTTGGCTACAAAATTTGCTTGCACAACAAATAACTTGTCATCAAAATGGTTCATCGTTTTGGTAAAATAATTCAAGGCTCATCTGCGTAACTTAGACTGTTAATACCAACCGGGTTACAATTATTAACCTTGGTAAAGCCCTTTGAAAAGAGCTAGATGATAGTATTGGTGAGAGCGTTTAACTACCTACACCAGGATGATCGGGTAAGGATCATTAATTTAGACAGAGGCGCCTAATTGCACATGCCTTAGTTTTGATGATTATACTTTTAGGGATATGAACCAGATGTGATAGTAAATGATCTTTTTTTTTCTTTTATGCATAGTATTTTTTCAAAAATTTATCGTTAATTGGCATCATCATCCTATCGCCATTCTGGTTCATTAAGCGATAAACTCCACTAGAGTACACCGTTTCCACAATGAACGGTCCTTCCCACTTAGGTTCAAATTTACCCTTAGTCTTGTGGGTTAGAATCATTGGTCTTTTAATAGTCAGAACCAAGTCTCCTTATTTAGAGGTCCTTGGTTTAACGTTCTTATTGAAGCTTGCGAGATTCGGGCTTGATACAACTCAATTTGTTGTTGAGCCCGGAGACATTTTTCATTCAACGCTTCTAATTCTCGCAATCTTTGTTGATGGCGTTCTTCTGTCGTCATCTTTGTGGCTAGGACCACTCTTAATGATGGTATCTGGACTTCAAGAGGCAAGACGGCTTCACTTCCATAGACTAAGGAGAATGGGGTAGGTTTTGTTGGGGTGCGAACGGTGGTGCGATAAGCCCACAAACACTCTCCCAGTTTTTCATCCCAGTCTCTTTTGTTGGAAGAGACGAAGTTCTGAAGGAGTTTAATAATAGTCTTATTAAATGCCTCAGCCAATCCATTTGCCGCGGGATTGTATGGTGTTGAAGCAATATCCTTGATTCTGAACTTATCACAGAATTTTGAGAATCCCTGGCTGATGAACTGCGGTCCGTTATCATGAATGATTCTTCAGGGGACGCCAAAACGGTAAATGACGTGATGTTTAATGAATTTAATCACATATGTTGTTTTTACCTCTCTCATGGGCATGGCCTTGACTCATTTTGAAAAATTATCGGTTATTGCGAGAATAA
Source organism: Dracaena cambodiana (assembly GCA_036321105.1). Classification (NCBI taxonomy): domain Eukaryota; kingdom Viridiplantae; phylum Streptophyta; class Magnoliopsida; order Asparagales; family Asparagaceae; genus Dracaena; species Dracaena cambodiana. Next base: position 13,345,517 of record JAYEPQ010000002.1, on the reverse strand, counting down.
ACCGATGTCCTCTAGATGACGGGGGAGTTATTGGCCCCACAATATCCATTCTCCATGCTTCAAATGGCCAACTAGTAACGGTACTATGCAAGTATTTTGGGGGTTGATGAATAAAATTAGCGTGACATTTATGGCACCGTTTAGCATACGTCATTGCCTCTGTAATCATCTTCGGCCAGTAGTATCCTAGCTTTCTTATGCGGTCCCCGAATTTTGTACCGGGCTGATGAGCTCCACACACTCCATAATGTGTTTCTCTCAGCACTTCATCTGCTTCTGTCTTTGATATGCAGCGTAGTAGGAGACCATCATTTGACTTTTTGTATAAAGTTTGAAGTGTATGATCATAATAAAATCTTTGAGCCTTCCTCTTTAGTGTGGCAGCTTCCTTCGGATCCTCTGGCAACATCCCATATAGGGCATAATCCACAAATGGAAATCGCCAAGCACGAGGTTCCAGAGTTAAGCCTATCTGGCACACCTCTTTGGTTTGGAATACTGTATCCGGATGGAGGAGTTATCTGCTATCAATAGTGTGCTTTTAGCTTTACCCTGCAGGATCGCCAATGTTGCAGTTAGTGCGACAAGAGCATCTGCATAGACGTTCTCGTTCCGAGATATATGATAGATATAAAACTGTTCAAAATATCCTGCTAGCTCAATGGCTAGCTAATGATATGGGATGAGGGCTTCATGTCTGACTTCATATTCGCCTTTCATCTGGTTGACAATGAGTTTAGAGTCTCCATATGCCTCTAGATAGTTCACCCCCAGTTGCAAAGCCATTTTTAAACCAATAATGAGTGCATTGTATTCCGCCACATTGTTCGTGCACGGCTCTGTTAATGAGTAACCGTTAGGCCGTATGTGTTTATGTGGGGATATCAATACAACCCCCATTCCAGCAACAGATCGTCAGGCAGCACCATCAAAGAACATCCGTCATGGTTGTTCTTTATTAGTTGCGTTGACTTCTGACGTCTGTTTAGAGTTGGACCAAATTGGATGGTCTGCTAGGAAATCGGCGATCACTTGTCCCTTCATGGCTTGTTGAGGAACGAAGTATATATCATATGGCGATAGCAATAATGCCCATTTTGCCAATCGGCCGTGTAAGGATCCTGGTTTTGTTATCAGGATTTTCAAGGGTATGACATGAATTGTTTGCCCTGAAAGATAGTGTCGCATTTTCTGAACAGCGAACACTGGGGGTAAACATTCCTTTTCAATCGGGGTATACCGATGCTCGGCCCCGATCATTGTCCAGTTTAAGTAATAAAAGGCGTGTTCATGTCCGTGTTCATTATACTGAGCAAGTAATGCTCTTAACGCATTATCCATGGCCCTTACATATATGAGGAATATTTGCTCAGGGACCGGTGCCATGAAGACGGGAGATTTGGTAAGGTATTCTTTGAGATCGTCAAACGTCTGTTGACACGCCTCATCCCACACAAAGGAAACCCCTTTTGTCATGAGTCTGGAAAATGGCTGGCATCGTCCTGATACATTAGAGATAAAGCACCGGATATAGGCCAGTTTTCCTTATAATCCCCTTAATTCTTTAAAATTGCGGGGAGGCGGCATCTCGTTGATCGCTTTTACTTTTTCAGGATCAGGAAAAATTCCTTCTGAGGTAACTATGAACCTAAGAAATTTTCCGCTGGACACCCCCATGAAAGATTTGGCAGGCTTCATCTTTAAGTGATGTTTTTTCATAAGATCGAAGACTGTTCTTAGATTCTGAAGATAGTTGTCTTTGTTTTTGCTTTTGAGTGCTAGGTCATCCACATAACACTCTACCGTTTTGCGCAGATGTTCTTTAAATATAATGCTCATTGCACGTTGGTAAGTGTCACCAGCGTTCTTTAGCCCAAAGGGCATTACTGTATAACAATACACCCCAGCGGCATTCTGAAAGCCTTGTACTTTTCATCGTCTGGGTTCATTTTGATCTGATTATAGCCTGAGAAGCCATCCATAAAGGACATTCTCTCGTAACCGCAGGTGCTATCAATCATTACATCGGTAATTGGGAGTGGGAATTCATCCTTGAGGCATGCAGCATTTAGATCCCGAAAATCGATGCATATCCGGATCTTGCCGTTCTTCTTACGAACCGGCACTATATTAGCCACCCAATCGGGATGTTGCTCTTCACGGATAAACCCCGATATTATGAGCTTATTAACCTCAGCGACTATCGCCTCCATCAATTCTAACCGAAAACGCCTCTGTTGTTGCTTAACTGGCTTGACATCTTCTTTGATATTTAGCCGGTGTGTGGCAATCTGAGAATCAAGACCGGGCATGTTTTCATAGCTCCATGCGAACACATCTATATACTCCTTGATAAGGGATATAAGTTCCTCCTTTTCCAAGGGAGTCAGTGTGTCGCTTATAAAAATGGGTTTCGGATTCTCTTATGTTCCCATATTAACTTGTACTTCCTATGTAGGCGGGTCACGTTGTTCAAAGCGGACATCCCAAAGAGTGTCCATGTGTTTTGCCCAGGAATCATCTTGCACATCGATCGGTTCCTCGTCGCTTTCAGGTGCGGCTGAAACCATATTTACTGTTAAAGATCGAAACCAAGCGCCAGTACTTAGATCCGAATCATGGTTGAGCGGGTGTAAATCTTTATCTGCCGAAGAATCCTCTTCGTATTTGTACGGTGATGAGGGAGTAGATACATAGCCCAACCCCCTTCTAGTTTCTAATAATAGTCTGGGCTCTTCCTTCTTGGTCTAAACGAGGGTATGAGATTTCGTCGCCCTTTCGCAAAGTTCAATCTCGGTTTTTGGGTAAAATTATAACCTATCTTTTCCATCATTTGTCGGGATTTCTGTTCATATAAGTGAAATTGAGGTGGTGTTTGTTCATCGCTTTTACTACTTTGTCTTTGGTTAGGTGACGTGATCACTTTGCCGAAGACAATCGGTTTATGCGATACATGTCGCGGCGGTACTTCAAAAAAGTGATCTCGTCCTTTTGTTATTTTAGACCGAAAGATGAGAGACGACTTTATTGGCAAGCGATATACCGCTAAAACTTCAAGTTCGGATAGGTCATCTGCCTTAGTGGATGTTCAAGGAGGCTCAGACTCTGTAGCTACAGCAGACTCGTAGACTAATTTTATATTTTCATTAATAATCCACTCATCTTCTGCTACATTGGCTACATTATTATCAAAATTCATTTTAAGATTTATGCGAGGGTTAATTTTGTAATCACCCCGTTATCCTCTTCCGGAGATTCGTACTCAGTATCGGCCTCGTTGCCGCTATCTTCGGGTTCTTGAGGCCTTTTATATTTATTATTGGAGACTTCGTGGGCTGGCTTATAGAGCATAGCATCCGTGAAGTAGTTCTCTAATCCTTTGAATGGCTGCCTATCTGCAACTAATATCCGGATTTCTCCTTGATCATCGCAGTATTTCATGCACTGATGGAGAGTCGACGGGACTATCATATAGGCGTGTATCCATGGTCGCTCCAGTAAAATGTTAGAAGACGTATCTGCGTTTATAACATAGCATGTAATTTCAGTCCTCAAATCTCCGATTTGACACCGAAGTCGGATTTTGCTAAGAGGACAGCTGTCATTAGCGTTAAATCCGTATATAGTAGTATTTGTCGACGTCAAACGATGAGGAGAGATTCCCAATAGCTGCATCAGTTTTCTGAGAATAACGCTTAATGCAGACCCCGAATCGATTTGAATACGGTCCACTTTTGTGGATCTGGAATATCCGGTGAAATATAAAGGCCTATTATGTTTTATATTGCTTACTTGCATATCCTCTGGAGAGAAAGTAATCTGCGGGACCTGCCTCATCACTTGATGACAGCAGGGGCAGGAGTCCTGTTCTTGGTCAGCTGGCTCGACAATCTGAGCTAGAAATGACTCAGAGTCTGCCAAGGCATCTCTTAACGCCTCGCGAGTTGATTTCGATAATCGCAACAACTCATAAAGCTTGACTCGAGCTGGAATATTTGCCAGCTGAGCTATTATATCAAACTTAAATGCAGCCTCCTTGGCTTCTTCGTCTCTTGCGGGATTTTTCTGGAAACAAAGTCTCTTTTGTTTCGCAGTTTTCGCGAGTTCCCTATATATATTCTTCGGGTATACTCTGGTGTAGTCCTTGAGATATATTTTACCAGATCGAGTGCCAGAAGGGCCCTCCCCATCCTGATGAGTGGCCATAATTTCGGGCTCCTCTTCAGAGTCTGTAAATACCCCTGCAATTATGTATTCATCTTTTATTTTCGCGGAAATAGTATTGATGGTCTGCTTTTTTCTATGACCCTCTGCGGCAGTCCACTGTTCATCCTGTAGTAGATCAGGGTGGATCCACATGACTTTCCCTCTTTGAGTTGTTACGGGGACAAGTCCTTTCTGGGCCTTTTTATGTGGGTCATAATTTTTTATGACCAACTTTCCCTCTGGTATTGGGGTCACCCCCGCGGGGAACTCATGGGTTCCGACCACTAGGGTTGTCATATTGGCAGTGACTTTCTTTTACTCCTCTTTTAGTGTCAAGACTCCGGCTTCTATCAATATTTGGATCCTTTTCTTCAGAGGATAACAATCTCTAGTAGGGTGCCCGACATTCCGGTGGTAGAGACAATAGTTGGGGTCGTTGGTTTTACCAGCTCCTCTAGTTTTCTATTTTCTGAAAGTTTCAGCATTCCCTTCTTAAGGAGCAGATGAAAAAGTGTAGGCATTTGTTCTGCCTTAAAGGTATATGTCCTCTTTTGCTGGGGCCTATTTTGCCTCGTACCCTTTTGATTTTGAGGCTTTGAGCTCGGAGGATTTGTCTTATGTGGAGCGGTCTCCGACGCCATTACCGCTTTCCCTTTATTTTTATTATTGTTTTGCATATACAGCCTATTATTTTCAGTATTTTTTGATTCACGAGACTCTTCAACTCGACAGATCAAGTCTTCAGCTTGCTCTCCTTATTTGAGCAAATCTTTCCAAGTCCTAAACTCTACGGCCCCCATTTTTAAGAGCACGTTGGTCTTGAGATTATACCGACACATTTCCACTAGAGTTTTCTGGACCATTCCGTATTTGCAATGCACGAATTTCTCCTGAAACCTTTCTATAAAATCTTTGACTATTTCTTGTTCTCCTTGTTTAGTTGCAAGGACGGAATGAACCGAAATTTCGGTATCATCCTCAAGAAAACGTGCGAGAAATTGCTTCTCAACATCAAACCAGATATTAATAGTACCTGGGGGCAACTGCATAAACCAAGTGAAGGCAGGCCCTCGCAAGGTACTTGCGAATACCTTAGTCATTACTGGGTCATTACCCATTAAATGTCCTGCTTGAGACAAAAAGTAATAAATATGTTGACTGGGAGATCTCCAATTTGAGCGGTTTGTATTTCTCAGTGTACGATGACAAATCCCATTCAGGCGGGTATGATCTTGAGACCCCTGATTCTTTCAACTCCTTCTTGTGCATTAGTGCTTCGAGTTGGCTTTGTAACTTCTCGATTTTCTCTTCATGAGGGTCATGAAAAGAATATTTATTCTCGTCCTCATGTGTCGAGTGGGCTTTTTCTTCCTTATCTTCCTCGTTCGTTTTGTTGAATGGAGTTTCTTTTCCCTTCTTGATGTTATCTTCGACAATTTTTTGAGTATTTTCGACAACTTTTGAGAGCATCATTTTAAGATCCTCGATTGTCTTTTGTTGCTCCTGAATCATTTGTTCTTGGGCATCAAATCTTTGGTCAATATCGTCAGATCTATTCATCATATATGATGCTGACTTCTGCAATTTAGATGATGCCGAAGAACGAGGAGAAGTTATGGTCGAGTTATCACTATCGTCATTATAAGAACCTTTCACAAGTTTCTTATAGTTTCGGGCCGGGATAGCGCCTGACTTAAGTCGGGTAAAATGATGAGGTTCTTCATCACTTGATTCTGAATCATCATTTCTTTCTATGATTTTCTTACCCTTACTAACCATATTAGAAGTTACAATTCTCCATTCTTTTCGGGGAGTAGCTTTTATTTTCTTAGCAGGGTTTTTGTCTGACCCAGTTAATCGGTCGAACACCGATACCCTGTTCTTGCTGCAGTAACAATTATCCACTACAGTGAATACTACTGTCATAAGCTGCTGGCAATGACAAATAGGTTCAGACTGAATTTGATTTATACTCCTTTTCTTAGTTAGATATTCTCTAAGATCAGTGGCATTAGATATGGAATCGTGGGGCCTACTCATCCATTGAGAGGGTCTAGGGGCCCACTGGAGCTTCTTGGGACCATTGGAATCAAGTTCTGATCCAACAGTGCGATCATCATCCCTGATTTTGTATTCAGGTTGATTTACGCGGAGTTGAGCAATAGCTTTGCGTTTTGATACGCGGGGCTGAGAAATAGCCTCGCGTTTGGATACGCGGCGCTGAGAAATAGTCTCGCGTTTGGATACGCTAGCCTCGCGTTTTACGCTGGCTTGACGTCTTTGCAGAAATTTATCTTCTGGAATCTTAGCCCCGCGTGGAAGAAAATTCTTGCAAGCTGGCTTACTCTTGCGATTAACGCAAGTCATAACTTTGTATTTAGCGCGATTTTTGCAATTAACACAAATTTGCCAATCATCTTCGCGATTTACGCGGAGGTGAGGAGTCTTGCAATTAATGTAAGTGTTACTGGCTTCGCATTTATCGCTAGGCTCAGTAGTAGCCTCGCGTGGAGAATCACACGCTGGCTCTAAGAAAACTTTATCCTCGCGATTAACGCAAGTGTCAGAAATTTTGCGTTTATCTCAAGTTATACTGGCTTCGCATTTATCGCTAAGCTCAGTAGCAGCCTCGCGTGGAGAATCACACGCTGGCTCTAGGGAAATTTTATCTTCGCGATCAATGCGAGTATTGGAAATCTTGTGTTTATCGCAAGTTGTACTGGTTTTGCGTTTATCGCTAAGCTCAGTAGTAGCCTCGTGTGGAGAATCACACGCTGGCTCTAAGGAAACTTTATCCTCGCGATTAACGCGAGTGTCAGAAATCTTGCGTTTATCGCAAGTTATACTGGCTTCGCATTTATCGCTAAGCTCAGTAGTAGCCTCGCGTGGAGAATCACACGCTGGCTCTAGGAAAATTTTATCTTCGCGATTAACACGAGTATTGAAAATCTTGCATTTATCGCAAGTTGTACTGGCTTTGCGTTTATCGCTAAGCTCAGTAGTAGCCTCGCGTGGAGAATCATACGCTGACTCTAAGAAAATTTTATTCTCGCGATTAACACGAGTGTTAGAAATCTTGCGTTTATCGCAAGTCTTAGCTTCGTGTTTATCGCGATCTTGGCTGGTCTTGCGATTAACGCGAGCCAATTTGCAAGGGACTATAGCCTCGCATTTTGTGAAGTTAGCCTCGCGTTTAATGCGGGCTTTGAGGGCCTTTCGCCTAGCTCTCCGATTTCTATTTCGAAGTTGAGTTCTGGTCAATCCAGTTCCCGAGCTTTCTTCGACAGTAAAGAGGCCATCCTCTGCTAGGGTTTCATGTCCAAACGCTAGCTCTATGGCTGCGGTCTCCAAGGGTCCCAGTTTATCGGTGGATACCTGATTACCCGATCCTCGGGTATTGGATCGCACGCGACGATAGCATCGCGTTTCGGTCAGGTTACCTGACCCAGAGGAGAGATACTTTTCGTACTTCTGCTGATCGATCTCTACGACTAGCATGTTCACTTCGGATTCGATCTTCTCGACTTCAGATTGCGCCACGATCTCTTCTTTGGTGAAAGAGATGTCTCCCACTGTAATCGCCAGTTTGTTCGTCACAAAAATTTTGCTTCCTTCCATTGAATTCAACTTGGATTACAACGAAAGTGAATAAGAAAAGAACAAACGAGAGAATTTATAATCTATCGCGCTCTTTTACAATGAATTGTGGGATCTATGTAGCGATGGGATCTAACTAGTAGTTCGTTTGGACGATCTGACGACGATGGTCTTCTCTCTTGAAGATAACGGCCGACTTGATCTTGATCTTCTCTGGTCTTCACGAATTCAAGACTCTCAAGCGTAACTCGAATTCTCCAATGCCAAAAAGATGATCGAAAGATTCATGATCGAAAAGCTTTTTTTTCTAGGGCTTCCTCTAAGGGGTATTTATAACCTTAGATCTATATGAGAGTTTCTATCTAAATAGAATTTGTATTCATTAAGGATTCCAATCAAATATCTTAGTTTTGATTTAAATCTCTTGATTTAGAATTTTGATTGGACTTAATTTGGATATTTGGATAAATCTAAATCTTAATCTCAATCAATTCAGAATTCTGGTTAGGGTTAATTACAGTTAGATCCCCTGTAGTATTGGGGATGTGCCACTTAACACCCCTGAAGTTTGAAACTCTCAAAAAATTCCCTGAACTTAGTTATTTTCACTCTCTTTTTTTACTAAAGTGCACTCTTGTCCCTCAAATTCACATTCTACCCTCATCCCTCCTTATAACCAGCACACTTATTAAAGGAAGAGATAATGGTAGAATAGAAATTTGAGAGATAAGAGTGCACTTTAGTAAAAAAGGAGAGTGAAAATAACTAAGTTCAGGGAGTTTTTTGAGAGTTTCAAACTTCAGGGGTGTTAAGTGACATATCCCCAATACTACATGGGGTCTAACTGTAATTAACCCTTCTGGTTATCTGCTCACGCGGAGCTAATCGCATCAAAATGCGGAGCTAAGAAACCAGAACGCAGAGATATTGAATAGCTCCGTGTTTTATTCAAACGCGAGACTAAAAATAGCCAAACGCGGAGCTACAGAGTTAGCTCCTCGTTCTGTTGTGGAAAACCCCATTTTACTTGGAAATTTTCACTACCAACACTTTTCATCGATGGGAGGTATACCTAATTTAGCACTAATATCTTCATTTTTCACTTTATCTCTCCTAGTATTGCCGCATATCCAGCTGAGCATGCGCATCTCTACTACATTTATCTTCTGTGAATGACGTTTTTTTATAGCTCAACATTCCGTGCCATATAATAAAACTGGTCTAATAGTAGTCATATAAAATTTTCGCTTCAATCTTAACAGAATGTTACGGTCACATAAAACTCCCGTTGCCCTGCTTCATTTCAACCAGCCAGCTTGTATCATATGGTTAATATCATTATCGATCTCTCAATCATTCTGAATAATAGAACCCAAATACCTAAACTGACTGCTCATTTGTATCTCTTATACTCTGTTTTATACCTACTCTATTTAAAACTTCTAGATTCTAATGTGTGCCTCAATAACTCTAACTTAGCATTTACCCCTGCTCTTGTCTCATCAACTAAGACAATATCATCAGCAAATAGTATACACCAATGTATCTCATCATGAATAGCTCTAGTAAGCTCATCAATCACTATAGCAAATAAGAATGGGCTCAATGTAGATCGTTGATGTAATCCAATTATGATAGAAAAATTACTTGTTAAACCACCACATGTTCTGACATTGGCCACTACTACATTATATATGTCTTTAATTATATCAATATACTTGATGAGAACTCTTTTCTTCATCAATGTCCATTAAAGTATCTCTCGTGGTATCTTATCATAAGTTTTCTCTAAGTCAATAAATATTATATGTAAATCTCTATTTCTCTCTTGGAATCGCTCTATAAGTTGACGAAGTAAATGAATAGTTTCTGTCGTCGATCGCCCCGGCATAAATCCAAACTGGTTCTCCGATATTTTAACAGTTTATCGCAATCTATATTCAATTACCCTTTTCCAAAGCTTCATAGTGTGACACATGAGTTTTATTTCTCGATAGTTAGAACAACTCTGAATATTACCCTTATTCTTATGCAGAGGTGTTAGGGTACTCTTACTCCATTCATTTGATATTTTCTTAATCTGCCAAATTTTGTTAAAAAGATTTATCAGCCACCTCACACTAATCCCTCCTAAGTATCTTCAGACCTCTATCGAAATAATATTTTTATCTTTTTTTAATCTCTTCGTCTCGAAATAGAACCATCTTATCATTATTTTTAATACACTTTACAGTACATAAGTCTCTAGACTTTCTCTTTTTTATTCGAACAATTCTATATAAACTGCAATGAGTTTATATAGAAACTACAATGAGTTTTATATTTCATAGAAACCCTCAAATAGTGTTAGCGACTAATGATCGATTTGAAAATAAAGTAAATAACACTTTTCGATTTCAAAATGGAGTAAAAAACTAAGGGAGTATCATAAGCTAAATACAAACTGAAGTGAATGAAAGGGAGCTCTCCAATCAAAAATACAAAAGCATAGTATTACAAGCTTTTTTTTTTTTTTTGGGAATCTTTGTTTTGGGGAAAAATGCATAGTATTACATCATCCCACAATATATATATATATATATATATATATATATATATATATATATATATATATATATATATTACAAGCTTATTATATGAAGATTCCGGCTTGGTACATACAAATGGATTCTAGTGGCACATTATTCTCTTGTTTCTTTTTTATGGACAAAAAGGAATTGCATCTTAATAAAAAGATATTCCTATAATTTTCTATCAAGCCAACAAGGACGACTGATGAAAGGACAAAATTTCAATTATCTGGGCCAATAAAGGGGCCGAGGAGAGAATCTGTTACGATAAGGCCCAATTATCATCTAGCTTCCACCTAGAAACTTTAAGTCGCATGAAGGCTCACGTGCTGCTTCTGTTTAAAATCATCGTCTGGTGAATATAGAACTGATATTTGTATATGTTAATATTAATATTTGTTTTTATTTTCCAAAGATAGATGTGGATACGAATTTTTTTTTTTCAATTAAAATCATCACCATCTTCGAAAATAATTGAAATTAATATAATACAGAATCTAGTAAAACGAATATTGGACACTAATATGATAAGAACAATTTCATGCTTAATTCACACAAACATAGATAAAAATTTTATGCAGATAAAATTGATGTTTAGATTTGTAAAAACAAACTTTAATATCTATCTATATCTACTCTTAAAAGCAAATAGTTTGGAGTCTTGGCTGTCCCTCATCCTTCTTATTTGTTTCTCTATAAAAGTTATCTTGGCTATCGATATTTTGGTAATTTCCTAAAAAAATATCTTCCCCCTCAACTTTGGAAAATTCTATTTGCACACGGCATTCTACTTTTTTGATTGAACGGTTTTGAAACTTATAAATAATTACAAGTTTGTTATTATTTTTTAGAACTAAGTTATTCCTATAAATTACAAACTAAGACTTTTTAAAATTTGGAATTACGACTTATCGTTTTCTTCCTCTATTTCCTCTCTAAAACCCTAAATAATTTTTTTTTTGGTATTTAATAAAAATACATCTCCTACAAAATCATCGATTTGATTTCTTAATTTCTTAAAAAATTTTACAATAACGTTTCTGGAAAGATTAGAAGAATTTTAAATTCTTCAATTTCACCATGGCAAGTGAAATTTGAGTTTGGAATTTAAGTTTGAGTTTTTTTATGTAAATGAAAAATTCCAACATGAAATTAGTGTTCGAAAACAAATCTAAGGTACGATTTGAATTTTTTTTAGTTTTTATGTGTATTTGTTTAAAATTTATTGTTAATTAGCTTTTTTTGGGGGGAAAACTTCGCTTGCTGGTCGGATATTAATATCCGATCAGCACGTTTCTTGGTTGGATATTAATACCCCACTAAAATATTTTTTGCTCTTAAACTAGCATCCGACTCAAATAAAAATGGATAAAAATGAGAGCGGACAGGGTGAGGAGTCTGAGAAAAGAAGGAGGGGTAGTTTTAAAAAAAAAAAATTGGACACAGAAAGTAAAATGTTAATATTTCAAAATTGTAGTTTGATGTAAAAAGTAATCAGGACACCGAGAGTAAAATGCCGTGGCCAAATAGAATTTCCTCTCAACTTTCTGTAGAGGAAAAAAAATGAACTGTTTTAGTACTTCGGAGTTTTAAAAAAATATTAAATTATGATTTTTAAATTCAATTAGAATTCTTTGTTGTGCATAACTACTTTTGTAAGCATGTAGTTTGAACGCAAATAAAGATCATCTTGCTTGTTAATTGTTTAATTTTCCAAAATCCATCTTAAACGTCTATTTCTTAAAAGAAATCAAACTGTTAAAATTCTCTGGTTTTTTATTAAAAATATTAAATTATAAGTTTAACTCAAAAAAAAAAAAACATCTTGATTTTTTAAAAAATTTATAAAACTATTAAACGAATAGCTTGAATCCCATACCTCATTTGTTTCTCTGTGAAAAATATTTAGCCGTCGAACTTTGACCTTATATTTTATTTAGTCTCCATTATGTAATTAATTTCATTTACTAATTTTTTTTCTTTTTATTTTGAATTTTGACCACTCAAAAAAAAAATACACGTAAACCTTATTAGAATTATAAATAAGTAAATTAATCAACCACAAATTAATAACTATAACATAAAATATAAACCTTAGTATATGAAAAGTTTCGATTCCATGCACATATGGAGTCAATCTTTTTTTTTTTTTTTTTATCTTTTGGGTATTTACAGATCTGTTCTTCACATCTTTATAAATTATAATTTAGTCCCCCACATCTTCATATTTAGTCCCCAAATCCTTTAAGTTACTACAATTTAGTCCCCTACTTTATATTTTGGTCCGATTTTCCTGTTTTACCCCTGATTTTCTTCACTTAATTCCCCCTTCTCTCTTCCCCCTCTCTTCTTAGTTCTTATTGGGTTTCCCCTTGTTCTTCTCTTCTCTCTCTCTATTCATTTATTAGATTCTCCTTCTCTATATTGAAACCAAATGTATTATTCTCTACTAAATGTATTAAACTTTTAAGTCTCAATATAAATTCATTTATTGGGTTCTCTCTCTCTATATTGGATAGATTCATTTCTACGTTTAATACATTTAGTAGATAATAATACATTTAGTCTTAATATAGAGAAGGAGAATCTAATAAGTGAATAGAGAGAGAAGAGAAGAAGAAAAAAGGAATCCAATAAGAACTAAGAAGAGAGGGAAAGAGGGAAAGGGAATTAAGTGAAGGAAATAAGGGATAAATTGGAAAAATCGGACCAAAATATAAACTGGGGACTAAATTGTAGTAATTCAAAGAATTTAGGGGACTAAATTTTAAATATTAAGTTGTGGGGGACTAAATTATAATTTATAAAGATTTAATAGGCAGATCTGTAAATACCTCTAACATAAAATATAAACCTTAGTATATGAAAAGTTAGATTCCATGCAAATATGAAGTCGATCTTTTTTTTTCTTTTTTGTAACTAACAAAAAGTTTTAAAACATTAAAAAAAAGAAAGAGGACAAAACAAAGTTGAATTGCTATTAAGAAATAATAACAATAAACAAATCATGCAATAGTTGCTTACATTTGTACACAGTTCCAAAACAAAATTGACGCGTTTAGGTGGCTCAAATATTCCAACAGCTAACATGAGGTTGTCAATCATTTCCCATTGTATTTATGTGGGGAATTTCTAGATGGGCACAGTTTTTTTCTCCCAGTGAGCCCACTTTTCCTAGTGAGCATATCCTCTCTTTTTAGAAGAGAGGGTTTTTTCCTAGCGAGCACACCTATATTCCAATATTATCCTCTATCATCTCCTCCTCTTTCTCTCACCCGTTCTTCTCCAGAATTCCTCTTCCAAACTCTCGCTTTTTAACACCACCTCTTCTCTCTCTCCCAATCCATCTCTCCCACCATCTCCTTCTTCATAAAATTCCAAATCTAAATCCCCTTTTCACCCTCTCCCAACACTTTGTCGGACTCCAAATCGCTGATCCCGACCGCTCCGCCTGCTCGCGTCCCCACTGATCCGATCGTTGACAAGTCCGGATCCGGGCTAGCCAGTCCGGATCAGTTTGGTTGATCCGGGGCTGATAGTCCGAATCAACCAAACTGATCCGGACTGATTAGTCTGGATCAGGGAAATAAAGGGGGCGCAGGAGATGAAGGAGGAGGTGAAGGAATGACATTTTTAACCAAAAAAATAATGACAGTGTAATAAATAAAGCGATTTTTTAAGTGGGCTCACTAGGAAATTTGCCGTGCCCATCTAGAAACTCCCATTTATGTGTTTTATGTTTTTTTTATAATTTTTTTTTGTTTGATGACGTTTCCTGCCATTTGTACCCACCGGGTCGTCTCTTGGCACCGTCCAAGTTGGCTGGCTCCAACAACTAGCTAATTAATAGTACTCAAATTATTATCACATCTAATTTTAATTTAAACCCCTCTAATTACGGTTCCTGGGTCATAGTTCGGATTCAACGTATTATTCCTCTAAAAAAAAGTTTTATTTCTTGGAGCAAATTTTTTTAAGCAATACATTTTAAATATTCTGACTTTGTGAGTCTTCATTATTGCTTCTATCGTGAAAACGGGACAAATTAAAAAAAAAAAAAAAACATAATAAATACTAAAAAATTATTCTCTAATAAGTAAAGCAAGATTGATGGTAATGAACGTGTACATGAGTCAATTTTTAGAAAACTTTATATAAAGTTCTAATTCAAATTTTTATATAAAATAGACTAAATATTAATTCGTAGATGCGTACAGTCCATTATTATCCGTACTGTACTCAATGAGTCTTAAGTAAAGGCATCTACATTTTCTCCTTTTGATGGGAGCGGAGTATCCCAGAGGGTTTTTAAAAATAATTTGTATAGTGCATTAATAAAATAATTCTTTGATGCAGGTCGCTGGACAAGCACGGGAGAAAATCGAGGGTTTCGTGGAGAAGAAGAATAAGAGTTCCAGCCTTGAGGCTATTAGAATATGAAAGTAGAATTAAAGTAAATTTCTTCGAGATAGTTGAATTAAAATCAACTAATTTTTTGACTGGACAAAAAGGCTCAAATTGTGGTTCCTTAGAAAATAATGAAGAATTCCTGATACATACACGTGTACAAATCTAAATAAAATAAAATAAAATTCTTCAAGATTACTTTTTTAGTCACTTATTTATTATTATTATTATTAAGGGTTTTTACATATATGTCTCTTATATTTGTAAAAATTTGAATTTAGACTCTCATATATTTATAATTTGAATTTAGTCTTCCAAATCCTTTAAATTATCTCACTTTAGTCTCAGCCACATTTTAGCCCTCCCTTTTCTCTTCTTACTCTCTTCCTCTTTTTATTGGGTTCCTCTTCCCCTTCTTCTCCCCTCTCTCTCTTCCCTTTCAATTAATCTCTAAAGTGAAATAACTCTGGAAAACCCAATAAGAAGAGAGAAGAGAGAGAGGAGAAGAATGGAAAGAGAAATCCAATAAGAAAAGAAAGAGGAAAGGGAGGACTAAAGTGGAGTAACTCTGGGGTATAGCAGAAAATTTGGATAAAAAATATGGTTGAATACTAAACTGAGATAACTTAAAAAATTTGGAGGATTAAATTCAAAATATGAAGATTTAAAGAGCTAAATTCAAATTTTTAAAGATGTAAGGGATATATATATGTAAAAAAAAAGAAATTTATTATCATCATCAATATTATTGGCAAGTCCATTTTAGTTTTTTTAGTCACTTCTTGAAGCTACAAAACCAATACAAAGGCTTTCACTGGCAATAATTTCTAAGTACCTATAGCTTCACACTTCAAAAAAGTGTCGCAATTATCTTAATTCTTGAAGCATGAACTTCTGATTTCTTTTCCGTTGAATAACTATGAGTGCCAACACTGCAAAGAATTAAATTATGGCCTAAAACGGTTAATCTAAATTTATATATAATTTATAGCAATGCAATATCTTAATGACCAATTAAAGAATAATTTACTCAATCCACATGTAACTTATGAAAATGTATAAAAACAGTCAACTAATTTTAATGCGCATAAAATGCGCGCACAATATATTAAATTAATAGTATTTATTATAAAAATTTTTTAAAACAATTTTAATTACTCCTGACTCCTGCAATATAATCATAATTCCACTCCTGCAATTTAAATTGCTGTTTGAAAAATCAAAAGCTTGGGCACTGAACCTTAATAAACCTCGTAATATTAAATCAGAGAGAATAATTAATTATTTCAAAAAAAATATTAAAATACAAGAATAGGAACCCTAAAGGCAGGACAAAAGCTTTGTGTCGTCCAACTTTGGAGTTAGTAGTTGTCAATTGCGTGTACGAGACTCTATCAAGAGGTCCCACAGTCACATGATGAATGAGCTTAAACAAATCCAAAAGGTTTGGAAATGGATTAAGCAATAACAAAATATTTAGTCAGAGTTGTTTAGCATCACATGAAACAGAATTATATGGTGCAGCTGCAGCCCATGTCCAGGCCAGATCCTGAGATGCAGTAGACCATGCTTCCAGTTCCAAGAAATATGAGATGATTCATGTTTATGTTTAAGTTAGGATGAGCACCGGTCAGTTTTAATTTGGTTATTACCAATTTTTAACTCGACTGATTGGAAGCGGAAAACGAAACCGAAACGAATTAATTCGATTCGACTTGTTTCAGCTAGGTTGTTCATTTTCGTAAGCATATCTCTCCAGCGTAACCAATTTGTATTAAATTTATTATCAATGTAATATTTATATGTATTCATGTAAATTTATATACATACGTATATATACATATATTTAATTCTTAAATAGTTTGATTGGTTCGGTTTCATTTGGATCGGTTTTGGGAATTCAAACCTTGAAATCGAAACTAGCCGAATTATTTAAGATCGATTTGGTTTTGATTGTTTGGACCAGTTTTTTTATCGTTTTTTATCAGTATTAACATAACTATGCTCACCCCTAGTTTAAGCAGCCTTTTATTCAATAAGAGTAAGAAAAAGAAGGGGAATAGAAAGTTCTACCATTGATACTGATGCTGACTACTTGTATCCATCAATCCTTCTAATTTATTCCATTCAGTGAAAGTTGAGAGAGGTGATAAGTGCCAAGGAAATTGAAAGTTGATGGCAACGGGCAAAGCCAAACACATGTTGCTAGAGCTTGTAATGGATAAGTACAGGTAGAAGAGATAGAGCCAGGAGTAAGATGCTAAGATTAAATTTTCCAGGGGGAATATTTTTTTTCTTTTAGCTAGGGAAAGAGCAAATTATCTTTTACTTTCAGCTAATAAAGTTGGAGGGTGGGATTTAAATTTAATTAAGTCAAGATAATAAAGATAAAGGTTCTTCTAGGACCACCCCAACCCTAAGGCAGGTATAACATCTTTATCCAGCAAACAAATTGGTGAGTAACCAGCTGAGGACTGCCCATCTTTCATTTGGAAAAGTCCCTTTATGATTCCGTTATAAAACATAATTGGAAATCAATGTTGGTCACAATTGTTGGTTATATATATATATATATATATATATAGACACACATGTACCTAAATCTAGATTTGAAGACACGTCATGTTTACCCAGAGGTTCCATTTACTCTACAACAACAACAACCAAGCCTTTCATCCTAAGTATTTGGAATAGACTACATGAACCAAAAAAGAATCACGCCGAATCGATCACTTTGATAGTCCTTCTCTATTCATTTCTATCAAGAAATATCTCCTCATTAAAACCTCTAGAATCCATATCTTTTCGTATCACCTCCATTCATATTTTCTTCGGTCTTCTATTCGTTCTTTTAACTTGTCCTACATTGATAAACTCCTCTCGTCGAACTGGTGCATTTGTAGGCTTACGTTGCACATGACGAAACCATCGTAATCGGTTTTCTCACATCTTCTCCTTGATGGGAGTTATACATATTTTAGCACGAATATCTTCATTTCTCACTTTATCTCTTCTAATTTTGCCGCACATCCAGCGGAGCATGCGCATCTCTGCTACACTTATTTTCTGTAAATGATGCTTGTTTATAGCCCAACATTCCGTGTCATATAACAAATCTGGCCTAATAGCAGTCCTACAAAATTTTCTCTTCAGTCTTAACGAAATGTTACGGTTACATAAAACTCCATATACTAAATTTACATCTCTTGCCCATTCAGTTTTACAGCATTATAGTTTATGATCCGTCGTTTACTTAATTTACACTCCATATACTGTTTTAGACCAACTTAATTTAAAACCTCTATATTCTAATGTATGCTTCCACAACTCTAACTTTGTATTTATCCATACTCTTGTCTCATCAACTAAGACCAGTGGTTCCATTTACTCTATCGTTGAAAAACAGTTATTTCGTACATATCCAATATATGATCAAAATTTATCAAAAACGCATAAGTTCTTATACACCATCTATTTACAATATAGAGATCATAACTTTGCCCACAATCACTATCTATGTTGAGATTTAGTGACGCTCGCACAAGTGACTCTATATGGAGCCATCTTAGCTACACTTTTTCATATATGTACTTGTAAGAATATTGCATTTCGAGGTGTTAAACACACAATATACTGATATATTGAACCTCTTCAATACAAAGCATAACACCAGAAGAACATAACAATACCAATAGAACTCAGTAACAAACACATGATAATGTTGTTGCAAAGGGATCATGGTAGATTTCTGTCTACAAAAGAACAATTTGCCTCTCAAAAACAACATAATTAAATTAAAGAGGAAGAAAAGTCAAGAACAAATGTACAAGTAATAGAACCAGCACAAGAGAATAACAAACCCCACTCAACTGATCATATGTCTATCAAATCTTCCAATCTTTTAAGAGACAGTATATCATCTCCCTATCTACAAAAAGAATCACTTTGCCTGTCTATCTCATCTATTAACAAAAAAAAAACAAAAAAAAGTAATCAAGAGTGGTCAGCCTCCTCCCAGTTACTCAACTCTCTCATTTTTTCTCTTCTGTATACTGAAATATGATGAATGATATCTACTCCTCCTCCCAATTGCCATGGAAGGAGCCCGGTGCTCCGGTCAGCGAAAACCCGCAGCACCCAATCCCTCAGCCCCGTGTCGTTAACCTCGCAGAACCGCCTCGACCAATCAGGAGGCTCAACGGCCTTCGTCCCCAACCCCGGTGCTCGATCCTTGGAACCGACATTCTCCTCGTCCTGCCAGTCAGCAACATACGTAGCCACCCTTCTGTAGAACTTCTCCTTGAACACCTCCCACACCTGATACTTGTAGTGGTTTATCACCATGACTCTGCTATCCATATTCACATACCTCATCCCTTCTCTCAGATGGAAGTGATGCACGATGTTGATCAGTGACGGATTCAATGCGTCGAGGCGAACGATTGATTTGTGCCGCTCTGGCGCGGCCATTCTGCAAGTGTAGCCCACTGTCACGCCCTCTGACGGTACTGACTTCCTCCCAGATGGCCCGAAGCTATGGCAAGCAGTCCGAAGCTCCCCTATCCACGGCTTGCTACTGTAGTTTCGAAGCACATGATGCAGTGTCATGTTGCCCGGAAGGTACAAGAACTCATCAACATCAATGAATCCAACCCACTCGCAGGAATCCCGAGCGCGGAGTGCACAATGAGCAAACCCCGCCTCTTGAGTCTTGACCCAAGGCCACTCGTGGAGACTTACAGAGGATCTCATCGAGCTGACCACTTGCTCAATGTCGTCGTCGCTGTTGTTATCATAGATGAACCACCGCCCCACCCCGATTCGTGTGTGGTAAGCAATCCATTCACGGAGGAACCGTGCCTGGTTGCGGACCATGGTGCAAACACACATGTTATGCTTCTTCCGCCTTCTTGGGGTGGATAGCGTCAGCGGGCGAGCAACCGTAGGCAGGGTGATCGATCCACGTCCTTTGGTCTTGACTGTCACCAGTGGGGGGTTACCAGTGGATCGACTTAGGACACTGAGGGGAGTCTTGCAGCGAAAAATCTCCTGAGCAGCCGAAACAGCAGGAGCGGCGAGTGCATACTTGGGATTGCCAAAATGCCAACCGAACACGCACTCGTATCGGTTTGGGTCAGACAAGCGAGCCGAGCGCAGGTTAAAGCCCTTGGCGAAGACTACGGTGGTGTTATCTCGGTGGTCCAGCACGGCCGAGTAGGCCAAATGGTCCCAATTGAGAGGCTGGACAGGTGGTGAGGATGGCAAAGGGGTGACCAGTAGCGAGACCAAGGAGGCACGGGGGGCTACCGGGCACCGGACGAAGAGGTTACGGGTCGAAGCGGATATCGGCGGGAGCTTGAGATTGGGGATGGGGGATGAGTTGGGGTGGTAGTAGAGGCATTGGAGGTCTGAGATGGGGATTGATGAGTGGGGTTTGATAAAGATAAGGATCAAGTCAGGGAACGAAACAGCTCCTTCGATTTGGATTGAAGGGGGAGTTGGGGGGCTCTCAAGAAGCAATGGCTGCTCTGAGGAGATGGCACTCATGGCTGGGGTTTGCCACGTGGAGATCAGAACTGGCCTGAATAATACTGTTGCAGAAAATTTCAGACAAGAATTAGAGAAATTAGTTACAAACAGAAGTTGTCCATATTATAAATAGATTGATACAAGACTTGAGAGAATTTAGGAGCTACGCACATTTTGTTGGGGATGCAGATATCAATGAGGATTGAATAATAAAACCCAGAAAAAAAAAAATATCAAATTTTTTGTAAGAATTAATCAGATTGTAATCTACTCAACTAAAAAACACCAAAGGTTGAAACTTTAGTTAGAAAATAATCCGAACATAACAGTTACAACAACCCTCGTAGATCTCAGCCTCACCAAACGAAGTTTATACATAATTAAACAAATAGATCTCAGAAATTCTATCAAAAATAGGAGTTTTTAGAAACAAAGAAAAAAAGAGAGAGAACCCAATTCACAAATG
Source organism: Dracaena cambodiana (assembly GCA_036321105.1). Lineage (NCBI taxonomy): Eukaryota > Viridiplantae > Streptophyta > Magnoliopsida > Asparagales > Asparagaceae > Dracaena > Dracaena cambodiana. The sequence continues at coordinate 13,324,742 of JAYEPQ010000002.1, read as the reverse complement.
GATCTCAGGAGCCATAATTGAGCAAAACAACAAGTACCCAGACAACAAAATCCAATCTTTAACACAAAAGTCTACAACTTTCTTCAATACCAACACGGAATCAGTGTTGGGTAAGTAAGAATTACCTCCAAAAAGACGAAAAGTGAAGAGAGAGAGCGTGAAGAAGAGAGCGCAGCATAGCATCAGCACGTAGAAGGCGAACCCGAACGAAGACGAAGAAGAAGAGTAACTGAAGGGCCTCCTCTTCTTCATTCGATCGTTCATAGCCGCCTCCAGAGCCTTTCTCCCTCTAATCATCACCGCCGGCGGAGCACCAGATCCATCGCCTGTGTATTTGTCAAGCAAACTATATACCAAGTCGCCCCAAAATTCTCACTTTTGCGCCGATAAGTTCGTTTTCTTTAATAAGATAGACCGGAGGAGAGAGACAGAGAGAGATCGTGGGCTGCTGGATTTGGTAGAAGGGAAGAGAGGGGGGGGGGAGAGAAAGAGAGAGAGAGTTGTGGTTTATGCGTCGGTTTATACTTGTGGGTTGGATTTGGAATTACAGCGAGGGGGAAGTTTCTCATTATTATTATTATTGAGAGAAGGGCAAACACGACAGATTTTGAGAATTTCTAAACGAGCACACAACTGGAGGGAAATTCCATTCACGCACACAACTTGTCTGAACACCCAACTTGCTCAATGCGCCCACTTATATTTTTTAATCCCACCCTATTTTCTTTTCCATAATAGGTTATTAATACCGGATCCGCATTCAATTAGATCAGATATTAATATTCTATCAAGAGATTGTTAAATGGAAATTTAGTAAAAAAAAATAATGGTAAGTTTGTAATTTTTAGAAGTTCAAAATGTGTGCATGTGAGCAGAGTGGAGTGCATGAATAGAATTTTCCCACCGTTGGTTTTAATAAGCACACTTTTCTAAGTCGGGATCAGTCTCTAAATAATTTTCAAACTGTTCAGGATGATTATCTAAACGGTTTTAATAGCAGTCGGCAATTAAGTTTCTACCAGATCAAAAAGCAACACTAGAAAATGAAGTCGCAAACTTGTAATATTTTGCAAATTTCGTAGGTGTGGTCCAGTTGATGTGCTCATTTAAGACTTCCACAGATTTTGTACCCGGAATCTTGATGATATGTTTATATATGTAATTTATTTAATTAATTACTGAGGGGAATAAATGGGAGAAAGTTACTATAACGCAAGTACAAGCCACTGTAGTGGAGAGTAAGAGAGGGGGATGTAATTCCATTTTCTTGATAAAACCGCTCGGGGGGCACGCTTTGTTTCACTGACAGATGGGACCCGCATATGGGTCGTGACTCGGGGTTAATTTAAGTGAAAGAAAAAATGAAAATTGAATGCCAAACGTTACCATATCTTAGCCTCAATCTTTTTCAGTTGTCAATATTAGCATTTCTCTTTAATGCTGCATTTAAATGATTTTAATTGGAAAATCATTATTTTATGCTTTTTCTAAGTAAGAAAGTCACAGCTCACAAGCATTTAGAAAATTTTAATTTTTATTCATTCTTTGATATGAAATTTAAAAAACCTAAATAGAAAGCACAATTGTACACAAAATATGACAATAAGTTTTTTATTGTGAAGGCAACATTTCTCTCCGATAATTTTCAACTCTGTCAGTAAAGACTCAATTTGAATAATATTATAAATAATTATACGTGTGTGAGTTTGGTTAGCAAAAAAAAAAAAATTATACACAAAAGAGAAAGTTATGAAATTTCTATTCAAATAAAAATTTCAAATGTCATTATTCTTAAAAATTTTCTATATTCTCTCTTCCAATTAAACACTTGGATATAAAATATCATGAATTTAGCAAAAAAATAAAATGTCATGAAAATCTTTTTGAATCAAAATTAAATCCCAAATTTTTGCCATTTTGAGTTCCTTGAACGCAGCCTATAGTGTTTTTCAAACTATATAGAAGCCAATTTTTCCATAAATATTCAAATCTAGTGGAGTATTCTCTTTGACTCCAAAATATCTAAACATATCCATGTGACAAATAGAGAAAATAAAAATTATCTATTTGACAAATAACAAAAGAGATGGAAAAAAAAAGGAAGGTGAGATAATGATTGATTTGGTTTGTTCTCGTCAAGTAATTACGGCGACAATTTAATTATTTAATTTGAAAATTTATAGTTTTAGTTTTTTTTTTTTTAAGATTTGAAAGTTATATAATGTTAGAAAGAAGTTTATTATTTATGGATTATTTGCTTTAAAAATTTATAAAGCAGAAACAGAAACATTAACCATGTGCATTAGAGACCATATCAAGAAATTTTCAAATATCACGATTTAGAAATTATGTCATTCTATGCTTTTCCAAACACAATAAAAGCAAAAAGGACGATAATAGAAAATAATGAGCAAGAAATAACCGAACACACGTGTGTTTCATTTAATGGTGTGTTTGTTTGCATGGAAATATAGAGGAAATAGTAAAAGTAAAGTCACTTCTTTCCCTTCATGTGTTTATGGCTTAGAAATTAAATGAAAATTACTTCTACAATGATGAGGTGCATTTTATGCGGCAACCTAACTTCTCAAATCTACTTCACATGGATTTTGGATGGAAAAGACGTAGAAGTAACAAAGTATTAATATTTTATTATTTTGTATTTTATTCTTCTTTTCTTTTTTCCAAAAAAATAATTATTTTATTCATTTTCCATTACTTCCTTTTTCTAAAAAGTAAGAAACAAACACTAGAAGTATTAGAAGTCCGATACTTCCAATTTTTCATTTTTGGAAATAACTTCTAATTTACTTCTTTACTTTCACTATTTCTAAATACCCAAACACACTCTAAGAAGAAGTGTAATTTGTCCTGATCCAGCTCCCTTTGAATCCCAAATCTAGGTTTGACACCAAATATTCGAAATTGAAGTGAGAACTTCACAAAATATTTGTTAAAGTGAAATGTTACAATCATATATATAACAGTTAATGAATTATAATAAATATGTAATTTTTTGTTGAAGATACAAGCCCTCGACAAAATATATATAGTTAAGAATTGAATGATATATACCTTAATATCATTATTATACTTTATTTTTCTTGTCAATATATTATAGTTTGGACACATAGCAATCCAAAAGAGAAACATGAACTGAACTTGTAAAAGGTGATCTAAATATAAAATATAAATGGATTAAGAATAGCTATATATTATATTAGTCTTGAGATGAAGCCAAATAGAAAGACATGAAATGAAATAGACTTTGCTGTTATATATATATATATATATATATATATATATATATATATATATATATATATATATATATATATAGAGAGAGAGAGAGAGAGATGGAAATGAGCTGACAGTTCACGCAAGTTACCTGAGCTGCAGTTCATTTCCCTTATCTCCAATAATATTTTTTTTAAAAATTCTTTTGTATTATGATCTCGATCCCATAGGGTTCACTCTTACCCAATTTCTTGGGTTTTAGTTTTGATTTGGCACTCCATCAAGTTAACACAAAATTAATGGTTTTCAATTAATACAACATTTTATATGCAGTTGAAGAAAGGGTAAATGAACTCCAAAATTTATGAAATTTAATCCGAAAGAAGTTAAGGAGGTAGAGATAACAATTGCAAAAAAATATTGAAGAAAAATCATAGGATCGTTATAATTTAGCCGCTAACTCACGTAACTTTTCCTGAGCTGGTGGCTCACCTACAGTAATCCTATATATATATATATATATATTTCAAACTCCCTTGGCTACATAATGAGATCCTGCCAATATTTGCCGTCCAGTGCTTGGCATAAGTTTACCAAATTTTCGATTTTCTTTGTTGTTTGTTCGATGGGTTGATGTCCTTGAAAAATTCAATTTTCTTTTATTAATTAGGTAGAGACACCAAATTAACTTTCTCCCTTCTTATTGATATTTGTATTTATGTACTATGGGATTTATAGTACTCATTCTTTCTTTCCTTTTCTCGGTGATATTTTAGATTTTAGATTGGTTTCGAGAAAAAAAATAAATAATGAATATAAGAAATCTCGCATATTATATGAGCTTTGAAATGATAGTGTTATTATTATTATTATTTATAAGAAAAGCTCACAGGAGTTACAATCTCTGGTATTATTTGACTAGTTATAGTTAAGAACTTATGATATTTGCATAACTACTGCACAGTGCACAAGTTGACTAATAATGAGATGCCGAGGTGAAAGTTTGGCAAACCTATGATCCTAGAACTTTAAATTACATCCATTTGTCTACTATGAAATCAAATATATAGAACGATTGGTTGCCAGCCATCTACGTACCAAAGAGAAACTGCATGGCAACAAACAACAAAAAATGAAAATGACATCTATGTAGATCTTAAACTTTTAAAATTATTTCTTCCCTTTGTTTTATTTTATTGTAGATGAACTAGTCAAAATTAAAATGCAAGTCCTAGATCATGTACGTAGTGATTTGATTCACGATGATGACCCATTAGAATTACTTAGACGATTGGGTCTCATCTACGAGAAAAAGTTTGTTTCTTTTACGTGAAAAACGTTTTTTTTTCCATGCACACAGCTGAAAGAAATAGAAAAGTCAAAGAAAATCATAAATAAATGGAAACTAAAAGTCTCACAATTCAATTTTTTTTCTTTAAATTTTGTCGTCCGAATATGATATTTCTATCCTTTTGTTTCGCGTTTTCTTCATTGTTCTGGCTATTAACATTTTCCGAATGAGACTATATATATTATTATTGTTTGTATTGATCAGTATAGTCTAACATGTAGAAAATATCATATGTTGACAATAAGAAAAATCCAATTTTTACAAACTATTGAGCTTTTAAAACGGGAAATTCTATTTGCACCTGGCATTTTACTCTTGACGCACGGTTTTGAAATTTATAAATAATTACAAATTTGCCATTATTTTTTGGACTAAATTACCCTTATAAATTCCAAACTAAGATTTCTTAAAATTTGGAACTATGACTCATCGTTTTCCTTCTCTATTTTCTCTCTAAAACCCTAAATAATTTTTTTTGGTATTTAATAAAAACACATCTCCTATAAAATCATCAATTTGATTTCTTGATCCCTAAAAATTTTTTACATTAGCTTCCCTGAAAATATTAGAAGAATTTTAAATTTTTTGATTTTACCGTGACAAGTGAAATTTGGATTTGAAATTTGAGTTTGAGTTTTCTTATGCAAATGAAAATTTTCAATATACAATTTGTGTCAGAGAAAAAATCTAGGATACGATTTAATTTTTTTTTTTTTAGGTTTTATACATATTTGTTTGAAATTTATTGTTAATTAGCTTTTTTTTTTTTTTTTTTATGGTGGAGACTTCGCTTGCTGGTTGGGGATTAATCCCCGACCAGCATGTCGGGTATCGACCAAAACATCCGACTTAAAAAAAAGATAAAAAAGGGATCGTACGGGTGAGCAGTTAGAGAAAAAGAGGATGAGTATTTTTGGAAAAAAATTGGGCGCAGAGAGTAAAATGATAGTATTTCAAAATAGGAGTTTGGTGCAAAGAGTATTCAGGGTGTCAAGAGTAAAATGCCGTGCGCAAATAGAATTTCCCTTTTAAAACATTTTATCTTTATCAACATCCTTTTAAGACTCTCAGGACTGAAAACAAAAGATTTTAGGTTCATCTTTTTTCAGTCAAGTGATGAGTAATATTATATTTACATAAAATCATGTATTTTTACCCACTTAATGGAGAAAAAATAGACTCAACTATCCATTATTTTGGGTTAATACATTATAAATGGAGATATAAAGATTTGAACATGATTTTCTTTTCAAAAAGTGAATCTTTTGATCTCAGCATAGAAATTTCTCAATGGTGGTAACACATATCTAGCAACTTATTACAGAATATATATTACCATTAGTTTTTAAAAAATTTAGTACATTTATATTAGCAAAAGGAAAAATAAAAAGAAGAAGAGGAAAAAAAAAACCTATACATCCACCTTTTTACTTTTATTTTTATTTTTAGTTTTTAAAAACATTAGTCCCTAACAAACTTAATATTCACATGTTAATCTCTGACAAATTGTTATTTCGATATTAGCTTCCAGCACTATTAGGATAATTTGTTATTGATCCCTTAAGTTACAAGTTAAAAGTATTCTTAAAATAAAGAACAATATCATTTGTTATGACCTTATATTTAATGACCGTTAATCTAAAGGATACATTATTCATTTTTAAAATGACTTTTAATTAAGAAACTCATAATAAACAGTGTTAGGAGCTCAATCAATGACAGGAGGGAGTTTCCAAATGAGCACACTATGTTTCCTAGTGAGCCCACTTTATATTTTTATATTGTTATTTTGGAAGTTCGATCTGTTATAAAGTGGGCTCACAAAGAAAAATGGTGTGCTCATTTAGAAACTCCCATGATAGGAGCGTTGATGAGTGCTAATTGGTCTGAGCCAGGCCCACTGAGCAAGTTGGAGACCCCCCAGCCCAAGGAAATAAACTCATGGATGATAAAGAAAAATGCATTTTCTATCTGTCCAAATATGTTTTGAATTAAACATTCATCCATTACTTCTCTATCACTAATGACTTATCCTCAGGAATCGCTTGCTATTTGTAAACTATTTCATCTGGTATAACTGTTGTTGTTGTTGTGTGTGTATATATATAAGTTACATGAAGTAAAGGTAAAAAAAAAAATAGTAATCCTAATTTTTTTTTCTTTTGTTTAAAATATAATCTCTGTCTCGTTAGCTTCTTAAGGATTAAATTTTATGGGTTTTCCTCAAAATTGATATAAGATGTTGTATTCACAAGAAAACGTTAATTTTGATAAAAGGTCAAATCAAAATAAAAATCCAAAAAATTAAGTATGACTAAGTCCTAGAAAGTCGAGATTATAAATCAAAAAAAAAATTAAAATAATTATTAGAGACAGTAGAAATTGGCTACTACTAACATAAGTCAATTGTTATTTTCAAGGCTAAAGTATAAGAAACCTCTACAAAATATCATGTTTTTTTCCAAAAACCCTCATGAACTATTTTACGATATGTAAACTACTATTGAGTTTCAAAAACCCGCAAATGACATTAACATTAACAAAAAATTAATGAATCGATTTTAGAATGCATTATATACATAATATTCGACCTTTCTAAATACTTACTTTCTAATTTAGTATATTTACTCAAAACATGTATATCTAAAATTGTCAGAGTGTGGATATTCGTTACGCTTTTAAATGGATTAATTAAACTCTTCGTGATGCCGTCTTCAGATTTCTATGAAATTTAAAACTTCATTTGAATTTATATAACATGAAAAAGCAAGTTTATTGGAATTTTTGAGAAAACTTTAATACTTTGTAGGAATTTTTTTGTACTTCAGCTAATTTTCAATATTGGTCTACATTTTGTCTATCCTCTGCCAGGAGTGTGCCTGCCTATGGCTGCATGATAGAATTCTAATAAAACTTAAAAGTGGTAAAATTGATATTTATGACTAATTCGTTGGGCAGTTGGGCAAAGATCCAAGATTTCTGCCCTTGTGATTGAAAGGGGTGCGATGCAAGTGCAAGTGTGCAAAAAGCCAGTGGTCAGTCTATTTTTCAATTCCTTATGGGTCCCACACTTCCTCCTGTGGGACCCAAAGAAGAGAGGAGGACGGGAGTTTCTAAATGAGCACACTACTCATCTTAGTGATCGTACCTTCTATTTCTAGAGTGGTAAAAAATTAAAAGTTAAAAGTTTATCATTGACCTTAGTTTTTGTCATGGTCTGATTAATTTTCAAATATTGCTAAAATTATTTCTATACTAATCCCTGCAAAGTTTGAAAATCGTCTGGAAACTAATCACCACCCAGAAAAATTGTGTTCATAAAGATCCCAAGGAGGACAAGGAGCCCCCAATCAAAGTCAGGCGAAATGCTTGGAGCTCTACTGTAAGAATATCAATCATCTTCTGTTAATTCTACATCACTGCTCTCTGCAACTTCCAACATGGCCTAACCGACCTCTAAACAGGATATAATACTGTATTCGCACTTTCTAACAATTTAGATCGAGAGCAAAAGTTGTCGGAGTTCCAAAAAACATCCAAAAATTTTGAAATTTTCTTTTAGAGTTCACTACTCATAAGGAGTGGTAATTATTATAAATGTGGCCAATCTGACTTAATTCTCTCTTGATTCATATAGACTATCCAAAATACTTGGAATAAATAACTTAGTTGTTATTGTTTAGACTATCCAAAATATTTGGAATAAATACTTAATTGTTATTGTTTAAAACAGTAATATTACGTCTCTAAATTTTCTTTCCCTTTCCTCCATTTTGAAACTGACATATTTTATTATCTACTCTCCTATCACCAGTGAATTTGCCATCTTTGAAGTCGTATTTTGGATAAGAAAGAAATGCATAGTATGATATGAGAATTTACTCTCCTTCCATCAAATGGATATAAAATATAATATTCACTAAAGAAAACTGGATATAACTGACAACTAGATAACTAAGGAAGAAATTTGAAAAAAAAATATATTGATGATAGTGAAAATAAACTACAACACAAATGACTTGTGTGAATTATCATCTCATTTTTGGATTAGTTTTTATATATACTGATAATAGTAACTATTTTCAAATTAAGTGGTTAAATAAAAAAAAAAAAACCAAAATATCATGGAGATTTTATGCAATTAAAAAGACAACATGCATTCCAGTATTCTCCATTATACTCTCCTTCCACAAAAAAAAAAAAAAAAAAAAAAAAACTAAATTCTAACACCATCTCAAAGCACAAGTCAGAAATCTAAGATTCAAATTCTGCTTCGTGATAGGCTACAACTTATTCTTGAAAAAGACTTTCTGCAGGCTCCAAAGCAACCAATAATCACACAAAGTGAACAATGATGATGAGAATTGACAGGTCGTAGTCGTAGGCCAATTCTCAATCACTTCTATTCAAAATTTCGAATTAAAAAAAATAAAATTTTTATTTTTAACTCAAAATTTTGAATAAACCAGACCAAAAATTGAGGCCATATTCTTTCCTAAAACTACAAGATCAAGATCAGGTATTATATGAATATTCTTGCAAACAATTATTATTTCTGGCTGTTCACAAAAAAGAAAGAAAGAAAGAACGAAGAAATGAGAGGTTCTACAGTGAGCACAGTTTAGTCTAGGATACAAAAATTAATCAATGATTGCTATCTAACTTTCCAAAGCAAACAGAAACCCTTGAATTTAAAATGAACTCAGCTAGCCATCAATCTGGAGCGATTATAGGAATAAAAGATTGTCTATATTCAAGTAGCATAGCAGTCATGATCACCACCTCCTTTGAAATATTCTTCCAAGAAATCCACGTCTATGTGATTTCAGATCCTCCTCTGAAACATTTCGGACAAGAAAAAAAAAGAAGAACTTGGTGAATACACGGTTTCAGAGACATCTAATTCGTACAAAAAGTAACAATGCGAGCACTGAAATTTCTATTTAGTTGTTGCAGAGAATTCGACAGGACAAGATAGCGGAACGTCTAGGTGCAAGTTCACCCTAGATTTCATTAGCAAATCCAGCAATCAGAGCAGATGCACGAGTCAAAGACACAAAATGGCGCAATCTAGATATTAAGCCTAAATGAGTAGGGGTTATATACTTCTGGCCAATGGGTAAGTTGAAAGCTAGTGACACTCAGAGTAGTAGGTGCTCAAGTTGGTTAACGAGAATATAATGGAAAAACAAGAAATCGGGCCATAAAAGAATGCAAGTAACCAACTTCACAAACAAAGTCCTCCCAATAAATTTGTCGCGTAGAATTTCTAGTTAGCTGGAGAGATTATTCTAGAGGATTGAATTCATCTAGTATTTGAAGACTTGTATGCTCTCATATTGTTATTAACTGATGGTCTCACAGTCTAGAATGTAAACATATTGTTCTGTGAATAGTGAAAGAGCAAGAAAATAGCCGTGCACAAGGCAAGAACAAGGTCTGAGTTGACACTAAGTGCACCTTTTAATCTCCCAGCTTTATACAACATTTCTTCAGCAATGGGCCTCCACTGCTCTGCACAGGAGTAGTTTATGCCCAATCCAACACTAAGTCCTCTGAGTAGCTGCATTGTTCTAAGCACGGAGAATAGCTCCTCAGGAAAATTCTAGTAAAAAAAATAAAATATAGAGAATCAGTATAAAAATACTGAGTATCAAGGCAAGCCCGAAACACGTAACTGGAGATATTAACAAAACAAAACAAAGAATATATATACACACACAGTAGGTGAGCCGCCAACTCAGGAAAAGTTACGTGAACTAACGGCAAAACTATAGTGATCCAATAAATTTTTTTCAAATTTTTTCTAGAATTCATATCTCTACGTCCTTAACTTCTTTCAGATTAAATTTTATAAATTTTGGTGTTTATTTACCCTTTCATCAAGTGAATACAAAATGTTTTAAACATTGAAAATCGTTAATTTTGTGTCAACTTGATGGAGGACCAAATCAAAACTACAATCCAAGAAATTAGGTATAAGTAAACCCTAGAGGATTGAAATCATAATCCACAACAAATTTTTTAAGAAAAATTATTGGAGATAGTGGAAATGAACTACAGCTCAAATAACTTGCGTAAGTTGTTAGCTCATTTCTATTATTCTCATAATATATATATATATATATATATATATATATATATATATATATATATAGAGGAAACGGGAAATACACCGGCGGTGAAGGGAGTTCCTTCACCGCCGCTTAGGGGGCCCAATAAAATTATTACACGTGGCGCCACTTAAAGTAACAAATAAAAGAACTCTCTTAAATACCCCTTGAGTGGCGCCACATGTAATAATTTTATTGGGCCACCTAAGCGGCGGTGAAGGAACTCCCTTCACCGCCGGTGTATTTCCCGATTACTCATATATATATATATATATATATATATATATATATATATGACACCCAACTCTTATCCGTTGAAAAGAGAAGAAGGGTGAGATATCCTCATCGTATAGAACAAAGAGAAGAAGATGCAAGAGAACATGAGAAAAAGATATCACAATGTAGAAGAGGAAGAAAGAAAAGCAATCAAAAGGGAAAATATTAAATAAAAATAAGTTCCTTCCACCCCTCTGAATAGAGTTGAAGACTCTAATTTTGGTAAGAAAAAATTTGGGGGGTTTCTTTGTACAATTTCTTTATTATAATTTTTATTTCTTTAGTTCCATTATGATCTCTCTCTCCTTAATCTTAGCAAGCCAGTCTAATTTTGGTAAAGTAAAATACTGAGATCTCCTTTATTTACTTTGTTAAATTTCCTTATTTTTCTTCATTTAATGTACATGCAAAATAGCTTATCTTCTCTATATGGATTTTAATGTGCATTAGTCGTATGCTAAGAAGACTCATTTTCTAAATTGGTTGGAAAGATGTCATTTACTTGGGTTATTTGCAGTATGTGAACTTTTACGAATTTAGAGCTTGAGCAATTAGATGATCAAACAATTTATTGCATGATGATTTCTGTGGAAAGGTTTATATGGTGCAACCTGAAAGCAGTCAAAGGTGCAAGTTGAAAAAGAACTTTTATAGACTGCATTAGGTGTTATGAAATGTACAAGAAAATTCTCTCTTAGAAATGGATAGTTCGCACGAGAAGACAAAATCAGATCATTGTGCCTACATCAAGAGGCATGGTGATGGCTTTATTATTTTATTGCTTTATATTGGTGATATCCAAATTATGGGCCAAGGTATTTTGGTGATATCCAAATTATGGGCCAAGGTATTTCTAAGATTGACAGGTTGAAAAAGGAACTAAACAAGACCTTGTACATAACATTTAGTGCCGGCACAACATTGAGCATGATAATCTCATGATATGAAAATTAAAAATTTGTATTGTCAGAAGATTTATGTTGAAATGTTACTCAGAAAATTCAGCATGAAAAAAAATAGAGCAGATCAACACTCCCCTAGCAAATCACTTCAAATTTAGCTTAAAACAAAGTCCGTCAAGTGAGAAAGAGAAATATTAGGTAGAGAAAATTTTTTATGCTTTAAGCCTTCAATAGTTGGAAGCTTGATCCACTGGTTTACATGATGCCAGATTAGCATGTGCAATTGTTGTGAACAGTAAATTTCTATTAAATCCAGTGAAGAATATTGTTCAGTAGTAAAGTTGATTTTTATGTTGTAATGGTTGTATACTAGCAATTATTTCTGGCATTTATTCTAAACATATTTCATGCATTTGGTGATATCTAAGGTACTTAAATATATTTCCAGTAAATTAAACACTGTTCATTTATTAGTACAAGCCTTTTTAAGTATACACTCATCTACTATTCCTAATTGGGAGCGGCTTTAATGCTCCTAGCCTCCTAGGGTATAACTAAGTTAGTTACACCAGCCTTGCTGCGTCTTCAATGGGATTTGTGATAATATTAGATTCTCAACAGACCTCTGGATTGGTACACCATACCCTTAAATTTGCCTTTCTGTCCCTCTTCCACTGCCACAGTAGCCTACCAAATCATCAACGGTACTTGGTTCCCCACCAGTACAACAAGCACTCATCACTCTTATCCCATCTCTCCCCCTCCCCCAACAGGTCGCGCGGATACCATGACATGACTCAACTTTACTGGTATCTTCTCAGCTAGCTCCCTCTATCACTACATCTCTCCTTCCTCCCAACCCATCATCTCTGCACCCACTATTTAGAATGCCATCCCCCTTCTCAAGGTCAAAATTGATACTTGGATAACCCTCTAAAATTGCTTGCTCACATTTGATATTCTTAGACATCAATACATGGGCACAGACTTCAGCTGCATCTTCTGCCACACTACCAAGAAACATCCCAACACCTCCTTTTCTGCCCTTTCACCAGGATCATTTAGCAACATTTCCTCTACTATACTACCTCAAGCATTTCCCCGCCTCAATTCAAGCCCTACAACACCAATGGTGTCATCGACGGGTGTCATCTAGGATCTCTTCCGCTTGGGACTCCACTACTGTCGTAATCCCTTGGGACTCCACTACTGTCGTAATCCCCTGGGGCATCTGGAATGAAAAGAATAACCTAATATTTGAAAACAAGAGGCATGACCTACTCACCATCATTAACTGTGTAACCTACCTGATTAACTCATGGCTTCAACTCAATAACTAGCATCCCTCCTCTTCCCTCTCCCTCCCTCTCTCTCTCTCTCCCTCCTTGTATATTCTTCCTTTGTACTATTTCATAATGAAATAAAAAAGATGACTCCCTGTTGTCTTATTCTTTAAAAAGTTACACCCATACATCAAAATATGTGATACAAAACAAAATTGGATAATCTCCTCCGTTCATTGTGATCTACACGCCTTCTAATATTTATTCCCAAAAAATCATTCATTTTTGGAGACGATTTGCCTCGGCATCAAGTGGTTACAAAATGAACGATTTTTGTACAATATAAATATATCATTCATTTTATAACCACAAGATACCTAGGTAAACAACCTTTAATATGTATGATCTTTGGTGATAGACGTGTCAAGATGTATAGGACAGGGTGAAAGATTCGTATTATAGATATTTCATTTGTTAGTGCATTTTGGGGTGGGTATACTTAGCTAGTTATGTTCTATGAGCATTAATTCCACTTCATTATTTTCTATGTTACTTAATTTTAATATTTTGTGCTATTTTCTAGTTTTCATAAATTATCACAGTTTCTTTTTTGAACAATAAAAATTCCGAGCCTAAATAATTTAATTGGACTAGAATAGTATTTTGCATGAGGATATTAGATTTTCTTTTTTTGCTAATTCTTACTATATTCTCATGAATAACGGTTATTTTTATTAAAAAGAAAGCATATAGCTTCAAACAGCTCACTATAAGCATAGAGATTGATAATATTCTTCTTCATCAAATTATTTGAGATAAGAAAATTTTTATACTTGGTAAGTATTTAGCAAAATTTTAAATATCAACTGGAATCAATATATATCACAAATATAGTTTCAGATTTTTGGGATACCCAAAAGATGCAGCCTGATATTTCCAAACTTGCCAACATATGATTATCTGATATTGTCGATTTTGATACCAATTATCTATTGGCATATATTGATACTAATTCTGATATTTTAAACCTTGATATCTAGAGCCTCTAGTTTCACGAATATTTGAGGGGCTACTAAAAAACAAAGCCACAACTTGAGTTAATGCATTCAGCTTAAGCTATTGGACCTTATTCCTTTACTTTGAACAAAATCCTAGTCCATTTCTAACTGGAACCACCACATATGCCCAAATCTGAGTGAAAGAGCAAAGGTAGCTGTCAGACTGCAAATAGCAAAAAGGCAGGATTCCACCATTATATGTCCCTCCATCCCTTAATTTTTCTCCTTCCCTGAATCACATTATTTTTTCTCTCCTCTCTTCTTTTTGTTTTTGAGTTGCCTTTGTAGTGTTAGTGATACAGGAACAATTTTTCATTGTGTACTTTGGATTGGCTAGGACATACGAGCAATGAATTTAATTATGGAGATGACCCTTGACCGAGATGAATGGATGAAATTAATTCATGTAGCCGACACCAAAATTATGGGATAAAAGCTGTGTTTTGATGTATTGATGGTTTTGGATTGGCTAGGACCAAATCATTGGAAATGGCTGATACGGATTATCCCCAGTTGACTAGTCAAACCATGGTTCAGAAGTTAAATCTGAATTTAGTTATCATAAATAATTCTTTGACCTACATCCATCAACTAGCATCAGACATGAAACCCATAGATATCCAGAAAAATCCTCATCATTTTATTGACGGTAGCGTCCAATATGTTTGACAGTATCAAGCTTAAGGAGTTTCAAAGTTTTAAAACTTGCATATATAAGAGCATATTTGGGTGGTGATAAATGAACTCCATATTCAAGATCATGCATGCATGAATACTTTTCTACATCTGATTCAAAAATCTTTGTGCTAAAAAATATTGAAGCTTAAAATATGCCTGAATCCCAACCAGAGTAGTCCCCAGTTTAAGAATAGCTAAAGGAAAAGAACTGGTTTAAGTAGAAAATAGAAGTAAGTGCATCTTTACTTTATCTTAAATGTGTCCAATATAAGATTTTCCTTTTTCCCCACAAGTTCCTAGGAATGCTTAAACAAAACAGAAACATACATGAAAAGGGCTGAAACTAAAACTTCAAAAGTGCAGGCGGACAAAGTACTGAACCTTACTTCTAGACTGTGCTTGTACAACTGTGATATTCGATATTAATTGAGAATTCAATCTGGTATCTCATAATAGACTCACGGACATAGTACTATTTCGATGATACTACGGCAGCATTGTCTACTTCCTGCTAGTAACCTTTTAGAAATTCTTCGTGCATGTGAGTGCCCCAGCAAACACACGTGCTGTCTAGAAGATAAATCTATAAAGTTAATTTTATCAAAATTTCAATATATCAATCTAATAAGATTTAAATAATGTTTTTTCATGTTGAAGTAAAATTGCAGTATCTAGAACCTACTAGACCATCACTTTTTACAGACTAGTTACTCAAATGAACATTGATAATTATGGATATCACATAATATGGGCAATTACATGCACATAACAAAATTTATTGATCCAGAGAGAAGATGTATATAGATGAAAACGATAAAATGTAATCTGTCCAAGTTAGGCTGAGTTCAAATAATTTATCTACCTGGACACCAACTTTCTTCAACGAAGAATCATCAGAAAATGGTGACGCCACAGTTACTCCAGGAGGAAGTTGGGTATCAAACATTCTCAATGCTAATTTAAACAGTTCTCTTTCTTCATCTTCACATGTGCTCAAGGTGTCGATCCCCAGCTCCCTACATATTGATGAATCACATAGAGGAAGAGCATTTAAATCTTGAACCTTTATGTGCTACGATAACTTAAAGCTACTAAGTTTGTTTAGCAAGTTTTATTTTTTAGAAGAATCACTGGGGCAGGTGGTACCTGTAACTCCGTACAACCTTTGGAAAGTTTTTGTCTGCTATTGCAAGAACAAGGCTAGCATACCCAAGCCTCAAGTTGTCAGGAAGCTGTTTTACTTGCCCATAATCAAGTAATGCAACCTGAGAAGATAGCCAGATAGTCAAATTAACATAAAGTTAAAAAAGAAATAGGAAAAGGGAAACAGCAGAAATATACAAGGAATGAGCATCCAATTCAAATGAATAATTTGCATATGGTTCCAAGTTATCTTCACAGTGTAGAAAAACTTAATGTAAACGATGCGATAAAGCAGAATTTATATCTGTATTATGAACACAAATGCATGCGAAAGCAATAACATAGTTGTGATAATCACGGTTAGCACACTTGCCTCTGAATCCTTGCAGATGAGGATGTTTCCTGGATGTGGATCTGCATGGAAAAATCCATCCTTCAAGATCATTTGTCCATAGGCAAGAGTCAGAGAACTCAAAATCTTCCTGCACCGAAAAAGATTTGAGAAGGGAATAGGGGCTAAAACTTACTACCACTCGTTTATTGTCTAGAGAGGGACTTCAAACTAGACATCTGTTCCGCACTTGAAGGTACAGACCAGAAAGAACACAATACAAACTCTAAAGGCTAAAGCATAGTTAGCATGCACACAGTGAAAAGATGCAATATATAGAAACTCCTTATGTAAGAATACATTGGCATTATTCCTCCTATAAATTACGAAATATATGGACTTGAGAAACTAAAATGCACAAAATACTGTTTTACATGTGGTGCTGCTAGGGACAGCTACTTAGGGTGGACAAAATGAAGTTAACTGATAAAGACAAAGTTGCGGGAGCACACAAACTAAATGATAATCAAGGTTGGGAGTAACTATCATTCTAGTTGGACAAAATGAAGTAAACTGATAAAGGCAAAGGCTGATGTTGTTGAGGGACAAAAACTGATTGATTTAAAATTGTGTCTAAACTTATAGGGCATGAGGATTTATTATTATTTGAATGTTGTAACAGTTAGCAATTTACGAATTCACTGATCTCTTGTATGAATTGAGAATGAAATTTGAGCTTTATTAGTTGGGGTATGGAATGTCAAGCTTTAGATTTTTTTTAAATATTTGTGAATGTTGCTGGATATGGTATGAAGAGCTTCAAATTTTACTTTGTCCCGAGGTTGTTACTGATGATTTATTATTATTTATGATGCAGGGGTACAACAATGCTGACACAGACACGGCACACCAACACGAGATTAATCTTAAAAAATAAATAGGGTATGCGTGTTCGACACGCATATGCGATACGGATACGACTTTACGATAGAAGTGTCTACACTTCATAGATTATTAGAAATTCAGTAGGGATGGTTCACACTGATTTCCCACATGTTTGAGATTGGACTCATGACAAAAAAAAAAAAAAAAAAATCCCAAATCAACCCTCAGAGGTAAGTTTGAGAAAATCAAAGTTAGCTAGCGAAATGCACAAAAGAACTACAATTATCATTTCAATTATATGGACTATGGAGTATGAAACAATGAGAACCTAAGATGCATATAATACGTAAATGGATTATGGCAATTATAAGAGAAAAGCAAATATTATTCAGATTTAGTAATGACAATTTGGTTGCACATGATCAAGTAAAATAAATATGAAAATTGTATTTGTATCCATTGGTGTAAGACAATGTTGAAAATAACGCGTTATGAAACCGTTATATTGCGTTATGTAACCTAACGGAACCCCAACGCTACGTGACAACTGGAAATAACTCAATGCATCGTAACAATATGTTTTTTATGTTATTTTACGTTATATTATGTAACGTTACATTAAATTACGTTATGTTACGCTATTTACAATTTTTTTTAGTAATTTTTGTATTGTTGTTGATTATTATTTTGATTATTAGCAAATTGTTGTAATTTCTTTTACTTGCTTAGTTGTTGGCTTGTTTGATTGCTTGTGGAATTGCCAACTTGTAATTGGCGATTGTTTCCTTATTCATTTGTTGTAATTCCTCTCCAATTGCTGAAATAACTTACTTGTTGATTACATTGAAATTTTAACTGAACTGAAATCAATAATTACAAATAAGATAAATTGAACATTATAAAATATAAGATAAATTGAACATTACAAAATATAAATTATAATAATGATAATAATTGGAATTGAAATAAAAAAAATTAAAATCTTGTTTTCTTATTTAAACGATGACTGGAATTACGGTTGCAGACATAATATAATTATGACGATAAATATGAAAATTATTTTAAAATTTAATATAAAATTAGAATAGATTATGTATTACAAAATGCTTTTATATTCTTTTTTTAGATATTTTAAATTTATTTTTCAATTTATAATTTTTTTAATATGGTTTTATATTTATTTTTATTTAAATAAATAGGAAATTGCATAATCTACGTTATCCGTTACGCTATATGCGACATAACCTAATAGAGGCAAAACGTTACGTTACCGTTATCACTATTTTAAACATTGGTGTAAGACACTTGTACAAAAAATTAATTCATGTCATATCCAGAGAGACTTATACATGTGTACTAAGCCTCAAAAGCTAATGCCAAAAGTTTAGAGCTTGCAATTTGTAACATAAAAAATAGAAAACATTACAGGAGAACATCGTTGTTAAAAAATTTTAAAAAAAAATTCAATGAAAACTTCCATTACATTAATGGTTTTCGCTTACAGCAAATAAAACTGTACAACTACATTTACCAGAGATCTGTATCATTATATTTCAAGATGCAACCAACGATATAGAAGTACATATATTAATAACTTAGATACCAATTCTCTATGATGATCAAGGAGCTTACTGCTTTGCTATAGCTGCAACCTTACCACTGGGATCTATGCCCCTTCGAGCTATCTCACTGCCAAGATTCATTATTGGGATTCCATCTATAAACTCCATTACCAAGACCTTCCTATAAAAAAAATAATTATTAAAATATTATTTGTTTGGAAATAAGAATAAATTAGCAAAAGGCAACGTGATTAACTGAAAATGTATCTGCTACATAGTACTGATAATGAAGAGACAGAAAATGGAATCCTTATATGTGCATCACGGAAAGCTATTTAACAGCCCATTCTAGTTCTAAGAATATAAATATATAATGCAAAATAATCTAGATCTTACTATAGACAATTAACCATAAATAAGGATCAGGAAGCCAAAGATGAATTACAGCATGGCAGGGTATCTTCATACAAGCTAGAAGCCAACAATACAGCAACATGAAGATGGTCATACAATTATAAGTTTCATTTTGTCATATTCATTATGGAAAAAGCTAAAATCGTAAAAGTGGGCTATAAATTTTAGGTGAATAAAGGTTCAATTCTAGTTAGTGCCCGACATAGATGAACACTGGTGTTGCGTCAACCCATGTTATACAAGCTAAACTTTTGTAGATGGAAGTATACTACATATATCATAGATTTAAATAAGGCAAAGCAAAGAGTGCGATGCACAAGAATAAGAAATATATTTTGCTTGCATAGAAACTATTGTAGTCAATGACCTCAAAGATTAATCTCTATGGAACTCAGCTGCTTGGATAATAGGTCAAGGCCAACAGTAAGCCTGGGTTAGTAAAAGAGCAGTTAAATGTTTAACTCGCGTTGAGTTAATCATGAATATTTTAAGCATTTGGATAAAGTGTTTTGAATCTTTTGATAAACAAGCAACTCATATATTAGCAACATGGGAAAGGTTAAGTGGATTTTTGAAATAAAATAATTACTTTTCTTGCTGACTTTATCTACAATCCTAAAAATTCTTTCATGTGATAACCTAGGCTATTACTTACCCACCTATGTATGTTGGTTACTAAACCCCTTTTCACCCTGCTTAACTTCTCCAATTCATTAACTCATGTTATTTACATCATTTAGCCTAAAATCTTTTGGCAACTCAAACTTAGATTAGAATTCTTTAACACATGGTTTTACCATTGCCAAAGAAAAGCCAACATGAACCGAGAGGGACAATTAGAGGATGAAATAACTTCCAACTTAGTTTCGACTGATGTTCGTAAGCAATTGAATCTTTAACAAATAACATGGACTTTCTTGTGAGCATCAAAGGAGGGTGAGCTGAAACTGTTAACATAATTGAAAGACAAGCATTAGAATTCTAAAATAGAAATGAAACACACAAATTATACATGTTTAGAACTGGAAAACTGCAAATTTTGCCATGGTCTGTCTAGGTCAATTAAAGCATAGTCATGCAGCTATTTTCTAGAACAAAAATTCTTTTCCCTACACCAAACAAGAAAAAGGAGGAGGAAACAATGATGTGCCCATCCATCAATTTCTACATTTGTTTCCTCCTTCCAAGTTGGATGTTTCTGAAGTCAAAAGAAAAAAAGAACATTCGTAAACTGAAGTATGATAACAGGGGTGCAAGTGGAGCGATATCTATGTATCCATATCCATATTTGTTTTTGAGATCTGAGCACGAATTTGAATACGGAGTGTTGGTGCATAACAGAATCATTATCATATTCACATATGTACAGATCCAAACCGAAAAAGGATAATTTCATAATTATAAGAATTTGATATTAGAAATCACACTTGTATGTATGTGCTGTTACCAATATTCAATATTCTGATTTATATAATAATATAGATATGAGAATATTATCAAAAAACATAAACCTCAGTAAACTGCACTCAAAATGTTATTCTAAGATTGAAGTGTAACTCATGACTCAAGGTTTTGTTTGGAAAACAACACATATCAAAAGATATCACGATATCTAGAATTTTAAATATGACAAAAGTTATGTGAAAGGTAAATCAAATATTTAAAATATCATATAATCTAAACCCAAAAGATCATGATACTACGTCTCTATTAAAAGTCGAAATTTTATAAACACAATCATTTCTTTCCTATGTGCTCGGACGTGTCTGTTTTTTTTTTTTTTTTTCTCTTTGCTCTTTTTTTATTCCATTAGCACTTTTTGATTTTCTTCCCTCATTTTTAGCTTACAAAATTTTTATTTTAGAAATATATCCAAAGACCCAACTCACGAATTAAAAAATATGTTTCATATTATGAAATTATAGTCCACAATATAAATTACAGTGATTTTAATATTGTGCATCCAAACAAATGCCTAAAAGATGCACTAGTTTTCTACAAATATTATTAATATAAGAACCTATCGGACATCCAAATCTTATTTGGAATCTGTCCTGATTTTCTTTAATATATGGATCTAGACACAGATCAAGCAAAGAACCATATATGTAACTATATGGAACTCGGTTCCAAAATCATTTACTTAATTAAAAAAAATGAATATGAATCGGGACACAGTAGAATAAAATAATATCCGTTTGCACTCATAATGATAACACTATCCAATCCCCCCCCCCCCCCCAACCTACATGATTTTAAGCCTACAAATGTTTGAAGACATATAGATCAAAGTAGACAGAGTGGTTCATCCAATTTCCCTGTGCATCATGCATTTTGTTTGTGGGTATAACTTGTTTCCCTATGAGCATAAAAGCCAACCAATAATAATTTATATTTATAATGATATTTATACAAACCAAGTTTGATATAAACAATCATAGGTAAAATATTAAATCTCAAGTCTTAGTAGCTATAAACATGTGAAGAAACCATATTTGAGGGAGTTTAGATGCAAGAAGTGTTAGCAAAAAATAGCGGAATAATACTAATGCAACAACCAGCGGAATCAAATAGTTAACTAAAGAGAAAAATAGTAGAGACAGAGAACACACAGATTTAACATGGTTCGGCAATATGCCTACGTCCACGGGGACACGATCGAAAAACTTCCACTATATTAAAAAAATGATTACAACTTTCTAATTCTCAATCACAAGAGAAATCATAAAGAAATCACACAAAATTTTGAAATCAAATCCTAATCTCTTGTTGCAGTGATTTACCTCTTTACTTCGATCGCCAAAAATCCAAAAGAAAATAACCAAGCAGCTGCCCTGCTTCAGCCGAAAGCAACAAAAGTCCAGCCGCCTCAATTTTCTCTTCTTTCTCTGGCCGAAACCAAAACCACAGCAGCAACACAGTAGCCTAAAAAATTATTTCACCAAAAAATAATTCCAACACTAGCCGCCACACAAGAGAAAAAACCTTCGGCTAATTTTTCTTTTTTTTTCTTTCGGCTCCTTTTTTTCAGCTTATTCAAAACCCTAGCACCACACCCCATATATATATATTATATCATAACGGGTTTGGGCCAGTTTTGGACCCGTTTCGATGTACCGAAACCCGCTGCGGCAATGGACTCCATTAGTTGGAGACCTATTGCAAATATTATAATTTCTGTACATGATAATCCTAGTGTCCAAAACTTTTACCTCGATCGTTTAAAGTCCCAATTTCAGCATTCAACACAAATGCACCAAAGTTGAGCAATAACTCAACTTTTTCCCATCAACCGGCTTTGTCAACATATCTGCAGGATTCTTCCTACCCTCAATCTTTTTCAACTTCAATTGGCCATCCTCTAACAAGGATCTAATGAAGTGATATCTCAAGTGAATATGTTTAGTCCATGAATAATACGCTGAGTTCTTAGCAAGATGAATTGCACTCTGATTGTCACTGAATAACCTGCAATCCACTCCATCAAAACTCAACTCACTCATCAATCGCTGCAACCAAATAAACTCCTTACTTGCTTCTGTAGCTGCAACATACTCAGTTTCTGTCGAAAATAAAGCAACAATTGATTGTAATCTTGAAATCCAGCTTACCGCTGTCCCTCCTACAGTAAAAACATAACATGTGGTGCTCCTGCCATTGTTTCTATCACCCGCATGGTCCGAATCCACAAAACCTTGCACATGAATGTTATCACCCCCAAAACACAAACAATACTTTGAAGTAGCTTTCAAATACCTGAAAATCCACTTCACCGCTTGCCAATGTTTCTTTCCAGGGCTCTTCATGAATCTACTCACTACTCCCACTGCATGTGCAATATCTGATCTTGTACTCACTATTGCATACATGAGACTCCCAACGGTCGATGAATAAGGCACATTCTCCATGTGTCTCGTCTCCTCATCTGTCTTGACACCTTACTCTTTTGACAGTTTGAACTGACCACAAAGAGCTGTAGTTACCGGTTTTGCATTCTCCATGTTGAATCTCTCCAACACCTTCTTGATATACCCCTCCTGAAATAACCACAATTTCTTGTTTTTCTTATCTCGGGTAATTTGCATTCTAAGAAGTTTAGCCTCACCCATGTCCTTCATAGAGAATCTCCCTGCCAACTTCCTCTTTAGATCATTGATTTTCTTCATGTATGTACCTGCCACAAGCATATCATCTACACATAAAGAAAATATAATAAAGTTATCATCCTTAAACTTTTGTAGATATACACAATGATCTAAATTGCATCTGGCAAAATCCGAATCCAACATAAACTTGTCGAGCTTCAAGTACTATTGTCTTGGCGCCTTTTTTAACCCATACAAGCTCATTTTCAGTCAACATACCCAATTCTCTTTTCCTTTAACTTCATATCCCTCCGGCTTTTCCATATATATTTCCTCCTCCAAATCACCATGAAGGAAAGCAGTCTTCACATTGAGCTGCTCTAAATACAATCATTTCACAGTCACAATACTTAGTATTGCTCTGATAGTAGTCATCTTGACAACAGATGCAAATATTTCATTGAAATCAATACCTTTTCTCTGACCGTATCCCTTCACTACGAGTCTAGCCTTGAACCTTTGTGTCTCTCCTGCCACATATTTTACCCTGTATACCCACTTGTTATGCAATACTTTCATCTTTTCCGGTCGCTTCTCTAATTCCCATGTGTGATTCTCCTCCAAAGAAGACATCTCATCACGCATGACTTGCTCCCACTTAAGACGAAATTTATCCTGCATAGCCTCTTGGTAACTCTCTGATTCACCTGCATCAGTAGACAAAACATGATATAATGGAAGACAAAGTTTTTGGGTTGGCTTCCTTATCCTCGTGCTCCTCCTCAAAGTGGAACACTCTATGATGAAGTACTGGAACCATCTACTTCAGTCAATTACTCTCTTTTCTGTTCGGTCTCATCTGAAACTTGTGTATTCTCAGATGTAACCATTTCTTCTCCTTCAGATGTAGGTATTTCTTCATTTTTTTATCCATGGGATCCATCCCATCCTGTGGCTCATCCAGCTCTAAGTGCTCTTTCTCCACTGTATTGTCACTCTTACTTTCCATTCGGTCTTTATACATACAGTCCTCATTAAATACTACATCTTTGCTACGAATTACCTTGTTATGCTCATAATCCCATAAGCGATAACCATATTCATCGCCACCGTATCCAATGAATGCACACTTCTGAGATTTAGAATCAAGCTTCTTTCTCATCTCATGATCCACATGTGCATATGCTATACAACCGAACACTTTTAAGAATGAATAATTCACAGTCTTACCAGACAACACCTCCTCTGGAATTCCTCTATCTAAAGCACTAGCTGGACTCCTCTTGATCAGATAAACTGTCGTATCTACAGCGGCTCCCCAAATTTGTAAAGGCAAATCTTGTAGTCTCATACTCCGAGCTCGCTCCAAAATGATTATATTCATCCTCTCAGCCACGCCATTCTGCTGCGGTGTCCTCGATACAGTCTTTACTCTCCTGATCCCGTGCGTAGAGCAATAGTCATCGAACTCTCTATTGCAAAATTCTTCACCATTGTCTGACAATAGATATTTCACCTTCAAACCTGTTTCATTCTCAACAAGAACTTTCCATACCTTGAAGATCTTAAAAACATCGGATTTCTACTTAAGTGCAAACACCCATATTTTCCTGCTTGCATCATCTAGGAAAATGACAAAATAAGAATTACCTCCAAGAGACTTCGCCGAAGAAGGCCCCCATACATCTGTATATACCAACTCCAATATCTCGGTTTTCTTCTCCTTGCCATCTTTCATAAAACTAACTCTTTTCTATTTTCCAAACACACAGTTCTCACAGAAATCAAAATTAGCATATTTCATATCTGTCAACATACCTCTGGATTGCAATACCCTCATGCCGCTTTCGCTCAAGTGACCGAGCCTCTGATGCCATAAGGTAGCCTTCTCATTCTTCACGGTGGCCAAAGAAACAACGTGATCCACCGAGTTTGAGAGTAAATATAGAGTTCTCACTCTCTCACCCTTGACCACTACCATTGCTCCTTTACTGATCTTCCACTGTTTCCTCTCAAATGAGATTTGATGACCTTCGCCATCCAACTTGCTAACAGATATCAAATTCTTCTTCAAATCTGGTATGTGCCTGACCTCTTGTAAAAACAACTTTCCACTATTGTGCAACTTTAACTGAATTGTCCTTTTACCGACAATCTTGCATTCTTACCCATTACCAACAGTCACATGCCCAAAATCACCTTGGACATAATTCTCAAACCATTCTCTGCGAGCAGTGCAATGGAACGAAACCCCTGAATCCACAAACCACGGATCTGACCTCGATTCTGTATGAGCAGACAA
Source organism: Dracaena cambodiana (assembly GCA_036321105.1). NCBI lineage: Eukaryota > Viridiplantae > Streptophyta > Magnoliopsida > Asparagales > Asparagaceae > Dracaena > Dracaena cambodiana. The sequence goes on along the minus strand of JAYEPQ010000002.1, from coordinate 13,299,122 downwards.
ACACAAGTCATCATATTCTTCACTTGGATTCACCACATTCGCTCCTTGTCTTTATTTGGACAATCCTTTTTCATATGACCCTCTGTCTTATATTTCCAACACACTAACTTTTTCTTGACCTTCCCCTTAAACTTTGATCTTTCTCTTTACTTTGACCCCCTACTTAAACTTCTAGCCCTTTCCTTCCTTCTGTCATTATCAATCGAGAGAGCAGTACTTGTAGAAACTGTACTCTCACCTATGCTCTTTTTCATCAATTCATCATTCATGATTGTACTCACAACATCATCAAATTTATGAGCAGTATGGGAAGAATTGCTGATGGCCATAACAATATTACTCCAACTATCCGGTAACGAACACATAAACATCAAAGTTTTAATGTCATCAGTAAAGACAAAATCTAAGGATTCAATTTGTGCCTATAATGTATTAAATTTGTTCAAATGATTAATAACTGAACTATCAGAAGGCATTCTCAAGTTGAACAACTTTTTCATTAGGAACAGTTCATTTGAAGCAGACGGCTTCTCATAAAATTTAGCCAACACTGACATCAAACCTGAAGTGGTATTCTCCTTGGAGACGTTGAACACAACCTGCTTTGTCAGACACAATCGAATATGCGCCAAAACTCTCCTGTCCAACAATTCCCACTCCTCATCTGTCATTTTTTCTGACTTTTCTCCAAACAGTGGTTGATGTAAATTCTTTTGATATAAATAATCTTCCATCTGCAATTTCCACTATTGGAAATCTGTCCCATCAAATTTTTCAATTTTTTTCTTCCTATCTGCCGCCATAACTCCCACTCAAAATCAACACCGATCTGAGTGAAATCTGACCCGAACCAGGGCTCTGATACCAATTGTTAGCAAAAGATTTCCACCATTGGAAATCTGTCCCATCAAATTTTTCAATTTTTTCTTTCCGATCTTCCGCCATAACTCCCACTCAAAATCAACACCGATCTGAGTGAAATCTGATCCGAACCAGGGCTCTGATACCAATTGTTAGCAAAAGATAGCGGAATAATACTAATGCAACAACCAGCGGAATCAAATAGTTAACCGAAGAGAAAAATAGCAGAGACAGAGAACACGCAGATTTAACGTGGTTCGGCAATATGCCTACGTCCACGGGGACACGATCGAAAAATTTCCACTATATCAAAAAAAGGATTACAACTTTCTAGTTCTCAACTACAAGAGAAATCATAAAGAAATCACACAAGATTTTGAGATCAAATCATAATCTCTTATTGCAGTGATTTACCTCTTTGCTTCAACCGCCGAAAATCCAAAGGAAAATAACCAAGCAGCTGCCCTGCTTCAGCCGAAAGCAACAAAAGTCCAGCCGCCTCAATTTTCTCTTTTTTCTCTGGCCGAAACCAAAACCACAGCAGCAGCACAGTAGCCTACAAAATTATTTCACCAAAAAATAATTCCAACACTAGCCGCCACACAAGAGAAAAAACCTTCGGCTAATTTTTTTTTTTTTTTCTTTCGGTTCCTTTTTTTCGGCTTATTCAAAATCCTAGCACCACACCCCATATATATATATATATATATATATATATATATATATATATATATATATATATATATATATATATATATATATATATATTATATCATAACGGGTTTGGGCCAGTTTTAAACCCGTTTCGGTATACCGAAACCCGCTGCGGCAATGGGCTCCATTAGCAACAAGAAGACAATATTATGATAGGTCTAAAATAGATCTGGATATCTCAAACAAATTTCTAATACCATATCTATTATAACTTATGTTAAAATTATGTGGTTTTGTGTGGTTGTAGGAGTTGGGTGTTAAGAGTTAGGAATTTTAAGAAGAAGAGATAGCAGGTTAGCTAGACAAATCAAGGATTTAGTTAACTCCATTCATAACCAGGTGTTAGAACACTTTTCCCATCCTTAAAAAAAGGTGTTACATGGAGGAAAGAAAAACCAAAAAAGCCCAAACTATCTTTATGTGTGCAATCATTATAACCAACAGCTAACCTTTTGTGTGTTTGGCATGATTAGCAATTAGCATGCAACCCTTTCTACCCCCTCTAGCCAAACAAGGCCATATTAGCTCGTTAGACTTTGGTTAGGTTTTGTAATAAAAACACATCTTTTACTTAAACTGTAGTCTAGAAAACCCTAATGCGAGAGATAGGCAGAATAACAAGCGCATCATATGGTTTCTTCATATAAGAACTCCACCTCTCTTCTATCTTCCCCCAACCCTGCCTCTCCCAGACCAAAAAAGAATCCCCTCTCTACTTATCTCTTTATCTTTTTCTGTTTCTATAGGTCCTTATAGTTGGTTTTTGTGCAAAGTTTTCTCATATCTTCTAATTATGTTTAGATTTAATGTAAGGTATCCTTTCTTCTGTTTCTAGCGAATGATTGAATTTCAAGTTTTTAACAGTAATCAGGCAAAATCACTGTTAAGCATTGTCTCAAATAGATTTCAGCTGAAACGATGCAAAAATAACCAAATTTTATTAGTTCCATCCGAGATCAAAAACTTTACTTCTTACTATTTTCCTTTGAAGTTCAAATGATGGCAAGTCATTTTCAATCATTAATTGTCAAGCATGTAAATATAGAAATATTGGATCTATAAAGAAGAATCAAGACAGAAGCATGAGTCGAACTGGAAGTCAAACAAAGCACAGAATGGCAGCACAGCTAAAAGCCTTCTTGGTCATTAGTGCCTAACTTGAGGCACCGCTTCTCGGATCTAGATATCAGTGCCCACACTGATGGCTGAGCAAATTCCATAAAACAAAACAGGCTTCTGCAGTCCCATGGGATCTTTTAGATAAGAGTTTTCAGTTTCTGCATAATTTATACAAATGAAACTAGGAAATCTTCGAGAATTAAGACAAGATACAAATGCTCCATCTCAGGCACCTATGCTCCTAGCCATATTGACTTTTTTAGACTTTAAGTCTTAGCCTTCCGTTCTTATCGACTGTAGATCTTCCGGTTGATATTTGTCTGGAAGATTCTTTACCTATGTACAACAATAAATACTTAGATGAATCCCATCTTCAAAGGGGATCGAAGGAGGAGCCTTCAAGGGGAATATAAATAGAAAAACCAACTAAAAGCTTCCTCTTCCCTTTTCTTCCTCCTCTTTTCTCCACAATCAAAGGGTACTCCTACAAAAAACAAAGATCTTTTCTCCATCCTTGATTACCCCTAGGGTTGTCAAGTCAAAGGAGCCAACATTAAGAGAGAGTTGACAAAAAGCTTCCTCTCTTCTCTTCTTCCTCAAGATTTTCATAGTCATTCTGTCCATACTCAAGGAGAGGCAACCAATCACACCATCAAGAAAAAATCAATGCCGACAGAAAGCAAAGGTCATTCCTTTCGCCTTACATGTCAACAAGGAGAGACTACAAAGTATACCATCAAGGAGAACTAAACCTAATAGAAATCAATAGTTTGACCTTCCTCCTCGACTTTTATGTCAAGCATTCGTCAAATCATCATCACAATAAAGTGTTCATTCTTTAGCAGATCTCCATCGTTACACTTCTCCATATCATCAAAAACTTGCAACATTATTGCGATTGTAAAGATTTTCTCTTTGTAATCGATTTTGAATTAATAAAGAGTTAAAGTTTTTTATATTTCAAGTTTCCATGTCTATTAGAAAAACACCGAAAACACTATACACTTTCTTTTCTTAAACTCTATCTCTTTGGTCCACTGTATTGAGCAGTGTTTTAAATACCGGCCGATATACCGGTATATCAGCCGGTATATCGGTAATTATGAAGAAACGAGACGATATGGACATTTTTTTACCGTTTATCGTTTTGGACCGGTATGGGCCGATATATCGTCCACGTGGCGATATATCAGCCGGTATCGAGATGTCTAATACCGGCCGGTATTAGATAATATCGGTTATTGGATTTTGGGTTTTGGTTATGGGTTAAATCCGTTAACCCGTTAAGAAATAAAACGGGTCGGAAGGGAGAAAATTTTCATTTTTTTTTCGCGTTTTCTCTCTCTTTCTCTCCCGGCGATCCGAGCTTTCCCTCCCCGCGACGAAAAACCCTAACCCCAAATTTTTCCAAATCAGCACTAAATCTCTCTCCGATTCTTCTTCTTCCACTCTCTGGCTCTCTCTCTCGTTCTCTCCCTGCGTTCGTCGGCCGATCGAGCCGAACGGCCCGAACCCTAACCCTAATTTCCCAATCCATCCAAAAATATCTCTCGTGTTCTCTCTATCTTTCTTCTCCGCTCTCCGATAGCTCTTCTCATATTCTGAGAGTCTTCGAAGAGTGCTCGTCGTTCTCCAGTGGGGCAGTCGCCGCCGGCCAGGTAAGTTTAGTTTGTTTTTTTAATGTTAATTTGATTTAGAGTTACAAAGTTCGTCAATTTCTTTTATAATTGTGCTATTTAGGTTTAATTGATTGCGATTTATGTTAGATTTTTTTTTGGGTGTAATTTGAGGGGAATTGCTAAGTTGGGAGGGCAGTATATCGGCGGGTAGTCTACAGTAATTTCTTTAATCACTGATTCACACTGAATCAGTGATTCGATTCACTGATACAGTGTGAATCAGTGAACCGAATCACTGATTCAATGTGAATCAGTGATTCGGTTCACTGATTCACACTGAATCAGTGAATCGAATCACTGATTCAGTGTGAATCAGTGATTCAAGAAATGATTTTGTGTATATGAGTTTCATGCTAGATAAAATTTATAAATTTGAGTATTTACTATTTATATGTATTCACTGTTGTTGCAGATTCACTGTTTCATGCTAGATTCACTGTTGCAGATTATAATTTCTTTAATTATGTCTTAAACATGGTGGGTACAGTGAATGTAGTAGCATATTCAATTTAATACAATTTTCATAGTATAGATGCAAATTGATGTGAAATAATATAAGTTTAGTTTTGTTTACTATTTATACAATTTTCACTAGTGTTGTTGCAGATTCTTTAATTATAGATTCACTGCTTCTTAGGTTTGGTTATGTGAAAAAATATAAGTTTAGTTTTGTTCATTAAAGTGAAGGGAGATTGCAACTGTATATGACACAAATTGATACGAAATACACGGAACGAGTATGAGACATCACATAGCATGTATTGTAAACATTGACATATATTTGCAGTGTTTTAAAACAGTAAATACACATAAATACACATGTAGAAACACTTTTCTTTTATCTTGAAAACTTATTTTTCTTAATTTTATGATTGTATGTCGCTCTGTGCATATGCGAACGTTCTAAACGGTATCTGCAAATTCGTAAGTTGAATGTAAATAAGCCAATGTAAGTACTATAAACTTATTTTATGTGTTTTATTATGTTCTATATAGCCAATTATATGATTATTTTTAACTGGTATGACACCGATATGACACTCCGGTATTTAGGGTCATATCGCGATATCCCGCCCGGTATCCGGTAACCGGTATGTAATTTGCTGACCGGTACAAGACCGGTATCCGATATTTAGAACACTGGTATTGAGTGATTTTACTTGTCCTGTATCTTTGAGAAGGAGTTTTTGTATCTTTGGAGTGGCGGACTGAGCTATTCCTTCTTACAATATCCCATATTTTACTTCTTTTCTCTTCACCTTGATATTAAGTTGGTATAAGAGTTTTGGTGGTGATGGTTGGTCATCTCATCATGCTTATAAGACTCCCAACACCGATAAGGCCCCCAAAACCGAAGGTCCTTCAACTTGAGAGTGTGATCTTCGAGAAACGATATAGAGAAGCTTAAGTGGCCACTCACGTCAATGAGTGTTTCTGTAGAAGTGATTAGTTTGTTGAAGTAAACCATGTATCTTTGACGATGAGCAGATAGAAGAGTCATTTCAGCCACTAATGTGACATCTGGGAAGGTTTTTCATTGTTGATTGACTCCACTGGTGTTGATCATTTTTCATGGAGAAACATGACAATGTTCGAGCTGTACTTTAGAAAAAAATTTATAATGATCTTTTGGTTATTACTTTTCAACACCATATGGGAAGATGATGTTGAAAATTATTCTCCACTGCGAAATTTGAGGACAAATTATTTCCAACATGGGGAGGATGATATGTGTTGACAGTGGTGCATCAATCATAAGTAACACATGCATCTTTGGTTTTATTTTTATTGCCGAACTTCTATTTAACTATGTTATATAGTGAAGGTAGCATCTAGTAGGGAGCTGGCTTTATATTGTTTTGGTTGGTTGACAAATGTTGTATCAGGTTTGATACATTTCTAGACAATATGAACTTGAACATATAATTGTGAGGTGGAAAGGCATTTCCTTTGGTTTTGCCCGGTAAACAGCTTAAACTTGTGAAAGTTTATACTTTATTTTCAAGTCTCGCTTTTGTTGTTGCTGCTGTTATGTCCGCGAGTAAGGCTGCATATGAGCAAAATTATATGTTGTCGCCTTGGAACGCGAATCTATACTGATACAGATGTTTATGGTTCAAGCAATATATGGAATTAAGGTGCATGGGTCTACTTTCAATGTTTCAGACAGTTCATGAATTGGATTCTTTCGAGAAAGTTATAGTCAAAACATTGGGAAGTGCACAGGCTGAACAAACTGAACCAGACTTTGTGGTTTCATAGTGTTCCATGTGTCATTTCAGATTTGTAAGAGCTATTTCAGTTCCCTGAGAGTCTAGTAGACTAAGCAATGAGTAAAGCTACTGTATGTACATGTCTCAAGTCTAGACATAGTATTGTCAAGTATGTGTGAGGGAAGCAATACAGTCATGAAATATTTCCATTAAAGCTTTGCGCTTTGTTCTTTAACTTTGTATCTCTTGGATTTGTGTACTTAAGAGTGGTGAGTTATGCAACTCTAAGATGGTAATATCTATATCCTAAGAGTGGTGGACTGAATGGCCACAACTGATAATATCTTGCCTTTTCATTTCCATCCCAGTATCACATGGTTTAAGGCTTTTGCTACAGTGGTTCCAATACATGAATACATTAACATTTAGTCTCCCTAATAACTTAAATGCAACCCAACACGTTTTATTTTTAATTTGCCTCAAAATATGCAAGCAAAATTACAAAATTCTTACCTATGTTACTTACAAACATTTATCCACGGGAATTTATAGTCGATATATTTAAAGGAGTCAAATAAACATTCATGTGCAAAAGATGCATGATAGAAAGTAGATACTAGATAAATACTATGGGTTGCAAAAATTTACTTACTAGCCACTTGAGAGCATCTACTTTAATTCCTGTACTCATGTGGGTGAAATTAGACAGAGGAAAGTGACAGTTTAGTACTCAAATGAATGAAACAAAATTCAAAAGTTATATTTTCTTGGGCCTTTCTTCTGTCCTATATGGATTAGCTAGATGCTAAAGTGGTTTAGTGCTTCGTTTCTTGCGTAAAAGAACTAGGGATGTATCTCTGACTCCTTATGACTGGTGACATCTGTCACTGAAAAGATGATACTAGTAATGGTTCAACACCTTTTAGCCAGAGATGATACACATATGAATTTCAATATCTTCATACTTGCTAAATGTGCATATATGGAAATCTACACCTCAAGACAAGGACAAAACCATGCTGCAAGATTTTATGAATATTTTGACAATACGTACACATGTATCTTTATTCCAAAAAAAAAGTAAGCATGCAAGACTAAATAACTGTCCTTCAAGAGAACTTCCGGACACTTTCATCATACCTGGTCACCATTCCTGGTATCACATGTGGTACTATAACAGGAACCCTTTTTTTGTTAGCATGGAAAAAATGCCGTATTCTTTCCATCGCAGTAGCCTCTCGCAGAAAGTCAAACTCATATGCTATCTGCAGCGGCATAAAACAAAAGTACATGAGAAAATATGTCCGAACAATCATATGTGCTGAAGTAACTCCAAGTTTGTATAACTTCAATGATGATCGTTGCTCTAACCAAATAATCTAAAATTTGTACAAGCATGAAACAATATTTACTAGTGGCTTGAAGTAATATTGCCTGGCATTTAATAGCACAAAATATTATTTAATTAATTATCAGTTAAAAGCTTGCAGTGGGAATGTACAACTATAACAAACACAGTACTTGCTCCATTCTATTCCAGATCTGCTACACAAGTGACACCACATTTTTGACACCTATCCATTATTCGCGTCATATACGTTGTAACATTCACTTTATATCAACTAAGATTTTTGTAAGGAAGAATCATAAATAGACTTCTAATATTTTACACTGAATAATCTAATATTTACACTGAGTTATACAAACGAATGAAAAAATTTCATTAAAAATGTAGAGCTAAAATTTTTTTCTAGAGAGCTCAATATTTAATCTATGATTCTAGAGGTGACAAAGATGACAATAGTCTATTAAACATTTTCTTAGCATGTTGATTAATTGGTTATCATTATAAATTATGAACGAGATAGCAACCCTCCCTTCTTGGAGGAGGACAGTTATCAATCACCAAGCCGCCATGGATCTCACCATCTACAGTTACAAACAGTAGGATAAGTACTGCTCAAAATCCCAGATTAGGAGGTTTGTTGTTGACAAATTTGATTTTGGTGTAGGTGTGATATATCCTAAGAGACCTATCTACTAATAAAGCAAAGGCATCTTCAAAACTCAATTTCAAACCCCATTAAAATAAAGCAATCAAGTGTAGGAAAATAAACATATATCAGCATAGGACCATACAATGTTCTGTAGATTGATGTCTAGAAAATATATTAGAGCACGAACTGAAATCAAGAGCAATGTTTAAAATAGCGATAACGATAATGTCGCATATAGCGTAACGCATAATGTAGGTTATGCAATTTTCTATTTAATTAATTAAAAATAAATATAAAACTATATAAAATATTTTTTATAAATTCAAAAATAAATTTAAAATATCTAAAAAAAGAATATAAAACCATTTTATAAAACATAATCTATTCTAATTTTATATTAAGTTTTACAATAATTTTCACATTTATCTTCATAAATTATATTAAGTCTCCAACCATAATTCCCGTTATCATTTAAACAAGAAAACAAGATTTTAATTTTTTATTTCAATTCTAACTATTATCATTATTATAATTTATATTTTGTGATGTTTAATTTATCTCATTTGTAATTGTTGATTTTAGTTCAGTTAAAAATTCAATAAAATCAATAAGTAAGATATTTCAGCAACCGAAGAGAAATTACAACAAGCGAGCAAAGAAACAATCACAAATTAACAAGTTAAAATTCCACAAGCAAACAACTAATCAAGAAAATTACAGCAATTCACTAATAAACAAAATAATAATCAACAACAATATAGAAATTACTAAAAAATAATTGTAAATAACGTAACATAACGTAATTTAACGTAACGTTACGTGATATGACGTAAAATAACATAAAAAACGTATTGTTAAGGTGCACTGAGTAATTTTCAGTTGTTACATAGCGTTGGGGTTCTGTTAGGTTACGTAACGCAATATAACAGGTTTCATAACGTATTATTTTCAACATTGATCAAGAGTTGCAAAGTCAGGTTCGGTTGGATGAAATTTGACCATCATATTTCTCCGTTAAACTGAATTAGGACCTGGACATTTGTAAATGAGTCATATCTTGGACTTGAACTGGGTTAGTTAATTAACAAGTAAGTAGTACCAATGTTGTTAATGAAAATTTTTGACAAAATGATGATCTACGAACTTGAACCCACAGCAATTCAGTAGAAGATAAGGAAAGCACATGCAGGCCCATATTATTGATCCAGACCTGATCAACAACTGGATCTAACCTGAACTAGTCTTGGCTCAGACTTTGAATGGGGAGGTGTCTAGAAGAAATTTTTTTTCCAGTATTCAATATGATATAAGAACCAAGTAAAGATGTGATGTTTTAATTACTTCCCCTTGTATTGTGCAATCTTCAACCAATAAGTCAATTACAAGACTTCCAGAAAATGATACAAGAGGTTGTTTCAGATTTTGAATTTGTGAAAGAAGGGATGCAGAAACTCGAAGCAAACATTACAAGAATTTGTAATACCACAAAGCTTGACTTCATCACCACAACAGCACAATTATCAGATCTATGAAAAACTGAATCCTACATGCTAAAGAAAAAATATTTTTATCACCTAAAAAGCTTGAATTGCACTCAATAATATGCTGGAAAGGGCATTGAAAGAAGCATTCATAAGTTTTTGCATGATTTTGAACTTCCACCCAAAGAATAGGGTTGGCATTTTGCTACTGAAGAAACTATAGTTACTAAAAATTGCTCTTTTACATCTCAGATTATAAGTCTTAAACTCCTTCTATCGGTCTATATTTTTGAGAAGTTCATATTAAGGTTATAAATGGTATTCAAAAACTCAATAACATGATCGAATATTTTGGCACCGAATCAACTAAGATCTGAATTTCAAGTCTCCAATGAGATTTGAGTAAGGTATGGACCTCAAATATTAGATATGAATCAGCTGTGGGTTGGATCTAAATCTCATTTTAATATTTAAAATGAATTTGAATGAAATTAGTCTAAACAAAAATCTGAGTATCATTTTTTTGGGTTAACATCAAGGTTTTGAATATCAACCGATACGTACTACAGATAACATATCAGATTTCGAGATGTGCTATATGACATAGGCCCTATATTATCGGCATTGATATTACTAGTATTATCGATATAATACACTCGATAACGTCACTTTCTGATATTATAAACCATCAGCCGATACTTATACCAACTCAGAGATTTTAAACCTTAGCTTAGCATCCATCAGAGCCTATTAAATTCTATATAAATTGTAATACCCCTATCCCAATAGTCCCACATATAATATGAAATAAGAGATAAAACAGTTTATAATGATTCCCATGAAACCACAAAAGTAATCGTACCTAGCCTTTTTGGGGTGGAATCCATGGCTAAATTTTAAACTATTTTAATTCATGGTATTCTACCAGAGACTTAGCATATTCCTACGCGAATATGTTATTGGCATTCTGCTACCCAATTTCCGGGTGGGCAGCATTATACAATAATTTTCTTTCAGATTCCAATTTGGATCTTATGTAGATCCGATCCAAATCCGGCTAGCATACAGCCCCTGTTTATATGATTCATTTGCACCTCAAAATGATTGAAATGTTTAACATATTCCTCCATGATAATTGCATATGTCATTCGAATAAGAAAATTAGTCCATATTACTAAGGAACATTGTTAAGGTAGGTAATCTCTCATACCTTCAACTATCAAAACTTTGGTTGGAACACATTCATAATTGAAGTTTTGAATAATCCATTTGATATGAATTAGAATTTTAGGTTTAAGAGTTTCACTGATATTATGCAGTTCTTGAAATCTCATACCATCATCAAGCATATTCTCCATGTAGTTTGTTAGTTTTTCCTTGCAGGTAACCTCACTAGCTCCCTGATGTGCTCATCTGCCGTAATATGGATGATAATGGAACTTATTTCTTTCTTCCAAAAGTAAGAACCACATCCAAATAAGCAACATTCCCTATCTTATGTCCAATTCAAGGTGGCCAGCATGATCATAGACTCAGAGTTGCGTGACTCTTTTTTTTTTTTTTTTTTTTTAGTTTCATGGAGTATCTAAGGAGCTGTTTAGAAACTGAACTTTCAGCTATAAAGGCCTTAATAGTTATCATGTTGAGATATGACTTCGACTGGATTTGTCAGTCACATTGATCAAGATAATAATTAACTATTTGCTGTGATTCTTGACCACCATCGGATATAAAGGCAGAAACCCATTAACATACAATCAGTCTTAAACATGCAAATGCATTCTTAATACGGCAATGCACTCAAGGAAAGTAAATGTACCTGCTTTTCAACTTCTTTGGTGAGAGAAAATAGATCAAATTTGATATCTGACTTTTGCAGAAACAACACAAAAGCTTGCAAGTTGTGGATATCCACCATCATTAGGTGTTCTACCCCAGGACGTTGCACCTAGACATGTGCATAAACTTGATAAAGTACTGGTGTATTTAGTTTCGGTATAACAGTATTCAAAATGTTTCTTGCCTTGACAGCAACATCAGTCTTTTCGGATCTCAATCTCGCTCGATGAACCTTAAATAAAACAAAGGAAACATAAGAATATATTAATATATGATCTAACTGGTGAAATACAAATTTTATGATATTTTAACATGGCACTACTAAACAGACATCATTTAAGATAGAGCTGGACTGCAAACTTTCCATTAAATCTATTTTTGTAGGCTTAATACATCACCCAAAATCCCACCTTCTATTTGCCTTTGAGACATACGCAGTCAAAATTTCAAAAGGTGAATAGAAAGACATGAATAAGTAATGATTGGTCAGTAATGAATATATGGTAGAAAAAGTATTAAACATACTTTTTTTACAGAAACTTTGACAATAAAGGCACAACATAATATGACGATGAAAATCTCTCTCATTTAGTGCAATTTTACAAAGAATTCTTGGATTAAACATGTCAAGTGCTTACAGATCGGAACCTCCCCAAAGGGATAGCTCTTATTTGCTATTAGCCTCTGAGGAAACATCAAACTCTGAATGATTCTATCATCAAAATGCTCAGTTTATTTGGCAGATGAAGCATCTCAATGCTAGAACTTCATGCTTCCACATATATTGGTAGTTATGTATGATTCGTTTTATTACTAATTTATTAGAACTTGTTAGAACTTGGAATTTGAAGAGTTAAAATACAATGCCCATTTCAGTGCTGCAAAAACGAATATAGGAAAGAAAGGCCTCAAACAAAATCATCTGAGAGCAGTTATCTACCTCTTAAAACTTGCAATTTGTTGGCCTTGAACTACAAATGACCAGTAGCCTCACTGAATTCCCAGAAACCAACAAACAAACTTAATTACAAACTCTCAGAGTAATACATCAGATGAATGCCAAGGAACCAATGAAACAAACTTAATTACAACTTTCAAAATAGATGTATTATGCTCAAGTTTGAAACTAGATGGAGCCTCGAGCACTTGCACTTAGAGGGTCCTAACAAGATTCCGGAAGAAGTTTATTTCAAGGGCATTAAATTATATACAACTAGCCTCCATCATGTCTTTATTGCTGGTTCTTAGGTTATAATTTAGGCATCATAACCTCACTCTCTTGACTAAGGATTTAAATTCAGCATCAAATTCTTGATTTTACACAACACACCAATCTCAAGTTTGTTGATTATAAAATACAAACAGTTTGATACTTTTTCATTGTGATTTTCCCTTGGTTTCATTTCTAATATCAAATCAGCTCAAAAAGTTGAATGATCAGTTATGAAAGCATTGTATAATATAGATTCAAGAATCTTGTACTAGTTGTGACTAAACACCAATAGTTTTTCACTAGAGGCATGTGGTCCAGTTTCCTGAACCCTTTCAAACTTGGGACCAACTTTCTTGCAAACATAAGTTTACCCGTATGGGATCCTCTCTATACTTTGGTTCAATCTCAGCATGGCAGCATCTACTTAAAAAATTAAATCTTTAATCAAATAATGGATCTAATTCTACTCTGGGAGTTACACCCAGAATTGCCTGAATATTGGCCACTATATTTAGTGGTCCAAGGTGTATGCCAATACAAGAACATACAATGCTATGAAAACTTGGTGTCATTCAATGTCAACCAGTACTGGCCTATGAGTATTGCACATAGATTGATTAAACATTCTTGTAGCAATCTATTTAAGGGGATCATGATTTGTAACCCAAAAACCGCCAAAAAGAAATCAGTGAAAATTAAAAAAAAAAAAAAAAAAAAAAAATCTAAGAGAAAAGTCCTTCCTGCTTCTCGTCTTTTCTCCCTTTGTTGATTGCTTGTAATGTATACAGTACAAGGTGATCTACTGAGTGTGCAATTATATGTTGCAGACAGAATGGTTGTACCTTGAATGATATTATATATATATATATATATATATATATATATAGAGAGAGAGAGAGAGAGGGGGGGATAATCTAGAATTACGCAAGAAGATTTAAAGGACAATGCATGCTTAGATGGGAAAATCTTGATATTCTGAGACTAATGCCTAGTTTTCCTCCAAAGTTCCTTTTTCAATTATTTATGAGACATAACCTTGATCAGAATGTTGGCTTGGACCATGTTGTAGTCAGTATTCTTATCACGAAATTATGAAGATCTTTTATAGTTACAATATATGTATATATATAAACTCAGCAAAAGGTTAACTTTATGAGGCAAGAGTTTATAAAGGAAACATCTGGAAAAAAAAAAAAAAAAGAATCAATAATACAAAGCAATTATAGATCGCAGAAATGAACAACATTTATAAACAATAATACTTAAAAGTTCAATAATTAAAAATTTTGTCAAGGTTTAAAGAAAAAAACCTGTGCTATTGAAGCAGAACCAACAGGTTCAACATCAAATCGCTCAAAAATGTCGCCAAATTTTTTCCCCAACTCTTCCTCTAGAACTTTCTGGATCACTGGAAATGGCTCCGCAGGAGCATGATCACATAGTGTGACTAATCTTTTTACCCAAGCTGCAGGAGCCAAATCAGGCTTACCAATAATCTGAGCAGCCTGTTCCACAAATTTAGAATTATACAATCACTATAGTGCCCTTACTTTGGCAAGAAGCACATGCATTACAATTTAAAACTGTTTTCCAGCAGCAGCACACCCTATATAAGAAACTAAATAACAGAATTCAAGCTTGCCCTATTAAAATGGTTTGCCATGGAGTACAATGGTCAAAGGGAACTCAGACCAATCACAAGTTTTCAACACCAATAGTTACCGGACACTCTATATGGAACACCCATTTCATGGGAAACTGATGGTGGTGGTGGGAATGAGGAGCGGTTGAGTGTGTTATTGGGGGCCACAACAGTTATATGATACCATATTTATACTCTCAGGACACTCTCTCCAACTCATGTAATACTGCTATTTGTTGTTTTGGAACTTTAAGAAGCACTTGAATAATGAGTGAAATGTAACTAGAGAAAATATTTCAAAAAAGTCTATGTTACATTGATTATATCTTGTAACGTATATAAGCAAGTATAAAGTTATCTAAATATATGTATATAAAAAAACATATTGACAGATGTGGTTGTGGGGAAAGATATATTTATACATTATAACTTAAAGAGTTTACATCTACCTATGGAAATACACGGTGGCCACCCATACATCTATTGATATAACTAAGTAAGAGGGGGTTTTCTCTCTTTTCTTTCATATAGTGCCAAGTGGCATCCTAAGGACTAAGAGATTCTGTTACTTTTTTTAATTCAATTTTCATTTAAAAAGAGAAAATACTTTGTCATTTCTGAGGAGTGAAGAATAAGCATAAAAGGAGAATAGTAGGCCCTTTTTAATATGTGTTAATTCACTCCTCTCTCTCACAAATACACACACACAAAAGCAGACATTTAACAACTAATTTTAATTACTAATCTAATTTTGAATTGTAGAAAATCCTACTCTAACTTCTAATCTTGAGGCATCCTCTTAAAATGTATCAACATATACCTTTTATTAAAGAGAAAGACAACTTATACTATTCTATTATATAAATTTTAATCAAACTCCTCTTAGAAGTTGGCCACTAAGCTACATGTCATTTGCCAGTTTTGATTATCTTCCGTAATTACTTTTTTACTCTCATGACATTGAATTTTACTTATATCTAATTACAATTCTGTTTATTTTTTACTTTAATTTAAAGATTGGCAATCCAAAAAGTAGAAAAATTATGTTTCATATTTAAACATTAAATCTGCTATAATTTGTTGAAAATAATTTACTGTTTTATGCATTACACTTTATCTTTTTTGTTTTGAAAATTGTTATGCTCAGTCAGATTTAAGTTAAGTTATTCTTCATTTTTTTTATTCAAAAAACTAATGTAAAGTAATCCTCTTTATCATGTTTTGATAAAAATCTTGATCAAGTCCCCAAAATGTAGGACGGTTGGCAATCTCTCAGTACAGAAAGTCAAATTCGTATCGCATTCTATCAATGTAATTAACTTCACACATATTTTACTTTATGCTAAAGTAAATAGTTCATTTTAGCATCTCCCATTTAATGATATATTCTACAACTGTAAATTTATACAAGCTAGTTTCTTTTTGTCAATCCAACAATCCTCCTTGAAGAGTAACCATGCAAACAAGAAAAAAGGCCCTTCACGTTTAAAATGCACTTTTTCTTTACCTATTTTTTTTTGCAATTTCTTCATTATTTTTTTTTGCAAAATAATTTTCCACTAAATCCAATTTACCATGAACTCTATAACATAAATGAGTCATATTTTGTGTATGAGTATGATTTCATGGATATGAAAAGGCTAAAACTTTTTCATATACTTTTCTAATTTATATTTAGTAAAGAAAACACTACTCCTTCCGGTCCAAATAAGTAAGGTTTTAGAGAGGTTTTTTTCCCCCAAATAAGTCAAATTTTATTAAATTCAAGGTAACTAATATACAATTTTACCCTTATTTATCATAAAAGAATAACGAAAATGGTGTTTTTTGAGATTAGATGAAAGGTTATTATCGGAATTTTTACTTATTTTACATCTAAAAGCAATGATATCTATTGAGTTCCTAAAAGTGTATAAATATCTAAAACGTCACTTATTTTAGACCAAAGAGATAAGACTTTATCTGAGTTTATGAACAATTCAAATAGAGTTAGGCTAGGATAATATAAATAGGATGTGATATTATAAACCAAAGATTAAAGATTGGCATCCAAAATGATTTTGATGTTATTTACCAATGAATCAAGTGCCTACAGAATGAAGGCCTTAAACCCGTCACAAAATATGCTAAAACTTGTGGTGTTACAGGCATTAGTTTTTTATAATAAGAGCATAGCTTGATTAATTACCTAAATAATTCCCACAAACTTAAAAGCATGGGGTGTTCTCAGATAGGTTGACCGGCTTTCACATTTGATGCACTAGATAATCACTTTGAATTATATAATTTTGTTTCTATACTTGTACAGATCGCATCTACGGGTCTTAAATTCAATTTGGATGCATGTTCTTAATTAGCATTCGCACTTAATTATTATCAATAGTAGTCTAACTCAATCAATATATGATATTTATTTGACATATTATACATTCTTAATGTACTTATTTTGGGAAATATGATGTATCCTAATTATTACTAAAAATAAATCTCCTAATCTTTCTCTGCAGTAGTCGCATTTGTAAACTCTCTCTTGAGAGTATAGGGTTAAAATTTTAGTAATTACAAAAACTATCTCGTTATCCTCTTATGAAATTTAGTTTCTTCTTTTCTTTTCAAATCGTCAAACAAAAAAAAATCTTCTTTTATTTTGGTTACGATTATCAAATAGAAAATTGAACATATATGAGATGCCTTTCTATTTTAAGCTCGTGCATTACTGCACATGCAAATAGACTAGCTACGATCTACACATCATCAACAAGAATTAAAGTCACATGGTTTGGATTTTTCCTTTTCTTATAGGAATATCAAAAAATTGACTTGAAAGTTTGTGTGTGCTCGAATTTAGTTTTAAGATGCAAAACTAAGGGTTATTTTCGTACTCATAGATATACATGTATCCACATAAGCATATGTACACGTGTTTGCGAGACTCTGTTGGAGGACAACAAATTCCACGATATTCATGTTGTTTCTGCAAAGAAACCATGAACCTGAAGTGGGCCAAATAGACATTGAAGAGGTGGGGCAACAATGCACCTATGATCCAACAGCAAGCACGCCCCTTGAGCTTTGCATGTGCTAAAAAAACAAGAACGTCGTAGGGTAGGGTTTAGGCCTGACAAAGGCCCTCAAAGCTAAAGTCTAATGGAGCTACCTAAAAATAGTAATGCAATAGGTAAAACGAAAGTGAGCCAGATTAGATTAGAATGATTATACCTTGTATCTAGTTATAGGATCATGGAGTGGTAGTCTGGTCATTTATGTTGGGTTGGGACCCATGCCCTTGAGTGGGGCTAGCTGAATTATGTATGAAAAATCTCACTTGGACTTGTACTAGGCCTGCTTCGGGCCTCTTATCGATCATTTATTTTCTATAATACATACTAGCAGGTTAGGTTAAGGCCTGTTTGAATTAGGCCTAGGCCATGCTAAGACCTTTGCACTAACACGTTGCAGAATCCCCCCCTTAAATGTCCTCGTAGCTACAATCAATGCAAATTAGACCAAAGAGGTGCTCCATAATTGTGCTCCTAGTGAAATCAGGCACAAGCACATGCACACGCATATCCGCATGTCCAGCCATGTGCACATACAACTACAACACACTTAAAACCGGAAAGAAAAGATAGTATTATCTTTCAAGCCAAATTTCCACTAGCAGACAAAGCTAAACTCCCATTTTCTTTTCCTTTCTCAGTATCTTTCAATTTTCAATTTTCTTTCTTTTAAACAATGTTTTAAATACCGGCCGATATACAAGTATATCGGCCGATATATCGGGAAAAAGGAAGAAACGAGATGATAAGGAGAAATTTTTACCGTTTCTCGTTTTGGACTGGTATGGACTGATATTATCGGACACGTGGCGATATATCGGCCAGTAACGAGATAAGAAATACTGGCCGGTATTAATTAATATCGGTTAATGGAGTTTTGAATTTTGGTTGCGGGTTAAACCCATTAACCCGTTAAAAACCGACCCGTTAAGAAATAAAATGGATCGGGAGGAGAGAAAAAGGGTTAAAATCGATCGTTTTCTCTCTCTCTTTCTCTCCCCAGCGACCCGAGCCATCGAAACTTCTCCCCCGCGACAAACCCTAACCCTAATTTTCCAATCCAGCCATAAATCTCTCTCCGATTCCTCTTCTCCCACTCTCCGGCTCTCTCTCTCTCGTTCTCTCCCCGCAAACGTCGGTCGATCGAGTCCAACCCTAAACCTAAACTGACTATTTCTCTCTTTCTTTCTTCTTCTACTCTCTGATTGCTCTTTTCCCATTCTTTGATTCTCCGAAAGGTGCTCGCCGGTCGATTCCGACGCTGCTATCTCAACTTCGCCAGCCGAAAGTCCAGTGGGGCAGTGAGTAAGTCAAGTTTGATTTATTTCATGTTAATTTGATTTAGAATTACAAATTTCTTCAATTTCTCTTATAATTGTGCTATTTAGCTTAAATTGATTGCGATTTATGTTAAAATCTTTAATTTTTTTGTGCAATTTGAGGCGAAATGTGGAGTTTGGCCTACTAATTTAATGAATCAGTGAGTTGAACACCACTGAATCAGTGTTTGGCCCACTGATTCATTGAATCAGTGGCCGAACTCCAATTTTGAAGAGTGACAGTGATATTATGGGGTAATTTTGAACAGTGAGTCTAAACTCCAATTTTGAACAGTGACAATGATATTATGGGGTAATTTTGAACAGTGACAGTCTAAACTCCAATTTTGATCAGTGACAGTGATATTATGGGGTAATTTTGAACAGTGACGGTCTAAACTCCAATTTTGAACGGTGACAATGATATTATGGAGTAATTTTGAACAGTAACAGTCTAATTAGAAGTTAATTTGTTTGATAATTTGTTGAGTGATGAGTAATTACTAATTAAAAGTGAATTTGAATGAGAATTTTGATACTGAAAATATGTAGCAATATAGGATATTTTAATTGTGTGCATATAGAATATTTTAATTGCAGGACATTGAGCAATTGTAAATATATAATTATATGACATTGTAATTTGTTGTAGTTGTTGGATATGTTAGGGTTTGAAATTTTGAATTATAGTACAATGTAGTTTGGATTATATAGTTTTAATGAAATAATTTTGTGTAAGATATAATTTAGTTTTCCCTACTATATGATTAGATTAGAATTGGGGGAAAAAGTAGCCAATAATTATTTATATTGGGCACTCAACTTCAAATAGATTAGATAAGGATTTCTATGAAATAGATTAAGTTTATTATATTTGCTATTTAATTAATTTTTTATGACATTTTTAATAAAATTTGAGGTCAGAAATTACTTAAAGAATGTTATAATTTTATAAATTATATCACTTTTGTATTGTAGAAACAATTTTTTTTTAAACTTATTTTTCTTAATTTTATGATTATATGTCGCTTTGTGCATATTCGAACTTTCTAAACGGTATCTGCAAATTCGTAAGTTTAATGCAAATAAACCAAGCTAAGTACCATAAACTTCATTTATGTGTTTTAAGTTTTAAGAAATACAAGAAAACAAAACTCCAAGAATGTCAAGCAATCCACTGAATTCAAAGCCAATTGCAAGGTATGGAACACAAATAATCCCAAAATAACAACTTTTTACTTCACCTATAATATTAGGTTATAATCCAACATGCATATAAACATAAAAGCCCTAATACAAGGGCTGTTTTTACATCCAAAAACCCCAGCAAACAAATATGAAAATAACAAATAAAAAGAACAGAAAAGAGGAATAATAGGAATAATTCTCTAACCAGAACACCACTGATTTTTTACCAAAATTAAAGCAAGCCCATTACCCAAAATCCCAACTTTCTACAAATTTTACCTTCAAGAAGAGCCCACCAAGCTCTGAGCACAGAGAATACATCTTCTCCGCCCCAATTTCGTGCTGCTTCTCCCACATTGCCTCCTGATTCTCCGCATCCTTTACAAATTTCACTTTGAATTGGCAAACCTAACAACAACAAAAAACCGATCAAAAATTTAAAAAAAAAAAAAAAATTACATAAAAACCAAGCAATTAAATCGCCTTAAGGGATAAAGGAGCGACCTTGTAGCTTGTATAGATATCCATAGCCCGAGCCCAAAACTGGACGGATCGACGTAGGGGCTGCATATGGAAGGAGAGCTTCTCCTTGAGATCCTCCAATTTGGGAGGAAGAGGAGAAGCCATTTTCGAGAAGACGAGAATGAGATTTTTGGGAAGGAAGATATAAAGGAAAAAAACGAAAAAAAAAATTTGAAGGGTTCTGGGTCTGTCTGAGTGTAATTAACCCTTTTTTCTTTTTCCCTTTTTCTTTTATTTTGAGAGAATATATTGATGGCTACTGAGTACTGGCTGATATCACGCGAATTATTCAATTATCTGTGGGTTGGGAACCTAAGAGCACATTTTGAGAGGAGATACTAAAACAAAAGCTAGCAGCATACTTGGATCCTTCCTCAGACAGTGGGAGTTTCCCGAGGGGCACACCATTTTTTCTGCAGTGAACACATTTAAAAACTTCATTCATATTACAAATTTGCCATTAAAATTTTTTAACTAAAATATCAATTTCTTCAATCTCTCATCTCCTGTTAATCCTAAAAAAAAAAAAAAAAACCTAAAACCCATAACTATTCAATCAAATCTTTTTCTATATTAAATTATCTCACAAATTAAATTCGAAAATTACTTTTATTAGACCTTTACTTACTCAAAAATTCTAGAAACAGTGCAGATTAATAAAAATTATGAACAAAAAAAAACTCAAAGTCCGGACTGACAATCCGGACTACTCTCCACTGTCCGGATTAGCAGTCCGGACGATCCATATCTGTCCGGACAATAGGCTTCTGTCCGGACTGAAAAAAATTTCGTCCGGACGAAATTTTTTTGTCCGGACTGGAAGTCCGAATAGTTAATTTTTGTCTATTTTTGTCCAGGAGATAAAAGTCACTATAAATAAGTATTTTTTTCGTTCCATTATCCATGAAGTCATTGTAGTATAGTAATCAGTATTCTCACCACTCACGCAAGTGCCTTGGGTTCGATCACCGGCAACAACAATTTCCCTTTTACTTTATTTTATTTCCCAAATAAATGGCATTTTCTCCCAACTAAGCAGAGTTTATTCGATTTGATTTCCATTTCTATTCGATGACATCTTCTTCCATTGATTTCCATTTCTATTCGATAACATCTTCTCCCAACTAAGCAGAATTTATTCGATTTAGTTTCTATTCCTATTCGACTCGGTTTTTTCGAAATTGATAAATATTTATATATGTCCACCACCATGAACAATAAGAAACAAACACAAAGAAAAAGTATTTTATAGATGATCATTCCAACTAATGCATTGGTCCATAAATCAAAATCAAATCTTGCAACATTCTGAAACAATATTATCTGCATTCCGAATCAAAACAAGAATATCGCCGGAATTTTCAATAAAGATTATGCCTTTATTTAACCTAATATGTTAAAATACAAGCATTATCTATCAAACTTTTAAAAAATACAATTCTCATTCATGCTTCTGTCTAAATTGAATACATCAACTCCATGGGTCTCGACCACCATCTCCATAGCACCGCTACCATCAGCATTACCCTCATTTTCCATTTTGAAACATTTCAAACATCAACTTCATAGTTCGCAGGTCAACGATTGGACCTCCCATGAGCCGAAAAATTTTCGGGAGAGCAAGCGGTTTTGTTCTTCTACTAATTTTTTCTGTAAAAATAAAATATAAGAATTCGTTCTCTAAAAAAAATAAAAAAGAGGAACAATTAGAAGAAATTAATTTAGGAATAATTTAAGATTAAGAAAATCAATCATTAATATAAAGTATAAATAAACTAAGAAACAAGATATTGGATTCTCATAATCAAATTCGAATCTTTGGGAAAAATTCTCTATCTAATTCTCAAAATTATCAGTTAAAATCTACAAAATAAGTAAAAAAAAAAAAACCCGGACACCTGATACAAAACCTATATCAGTATGTATTTATGCAAAAAATTTCATTTATGATCAAAAAACCTCCATCTCTAAAATCTCAATGCTCGATTCTCAATCTTAATATCAATACCCTTCCACCGTCTCCTCCTCCTCCCCTCTTCCTCCTCTCCAACCCAACAAGAAATTCAAATCTAAATTTCTCTAATTCTTTGCTCAAAAAAATAAAGACCAAAATTAAAAAAAAAAATTGTTAAATGAGGAGAAGATCTCACCCAGCTCGACCAAGAAGCAACGGCGGGACGGCGGGCGTGGCCTAGATCACTGGCGGAATATCGACGGTAGGATCAGCGACAGTGGCGGCGGGCAAATCGAAGAAAAGAAGATAAATATGAAGGAGGAGGAGGTAGGAAAGGGGAAAGGAAGATGATGGATTATGGGAGGTAGGAGATGGAAGGAAGAGAAGAAAAGGGTTTTTGGGTTCTCCAACATTAGGGAGAGAAGACTAGAGGTGGGGGGAGAGGAAAGGGAAAAATGACAGAGAAATAGAGCGAGGACAGAATATGGATATTTGATGTGCGCACTAGAAAAACCCTCTATTTTGAAAAGAGATGATGGACTCATTAGGAAAACTGGGTTCACTAGGAAAAATGGTGTGCCCCTTTGAAAGTTTCCCAGACTGTGAATCTTGCATTAACTAATTGTACTAAAATCTACTTCACATTAAAAAAAAAAAAAAAAAAAAAAAAACTAACCTTGAACAGTGTATATCTTTCTCATTTTTATTTCTTTACTCCTTTTTATTATAATGATTAATTGAAGTTATCACTTTAAAACATGAGAGAAAATATCTTGCATTTAGTAATATACATTGAACTTGAGTCCTCTTTTCATGCTTCATCTGTGTCTTACCTACTCTTTTCAGTTTCTCTTTGTATGATGTTTCTTTTTTTATGACAGAAAAAAATTGCATTAGTCTTCATCCCTTATTGATTCTATCTCAAGTGTATTTATAAGATTTTATTTTACAAATCATTTAGTTAAACCGCCCTCTTTAAAATCCTTTATTACTATTACAATCTTCTTCTTCTTCCTTTAAATCATTTAGACAAACCCTATGCCAACTTTTCTCCCAACTTCATCACTGAGGCTCACTAGCAGTCACGTAGGGTGCATAACTTGGCTATGAAACCAAATGCAGCAATAATAACTAAGTCTTTTATCCCAAGTATTTGGGGTAGGCTACATGAATAAAAAAAAAAAAAAAAAAAATCACGCCGGATTGATCATTTTGATAGCCCTTCTCCATTTTTTTTTCTATCAAGTAATATCTTCTCATTTAAATCTCTAGAATCCATATTTTTTCATATCATTTTCATCCATGTTTTTTTTCGGTCTTCTCTTCGTTCTTTTAACTTGTCCTACATTGATAAACTTCTCTCGTCGACATGGTGCATTTGTACGTCTACGTTGCCCATGATCAAACCATCGCAAGCGATTTTCTCGTATCTTCTCATCGATTGGAGCTACACCTAGTTTAGCACAAATATCTTCATTTCTCACTTTATCTCTCCTAGTGTTGCCGCATATTCAGCAGAGCATACGCATTTCTGCTACACTTATCTTTTGTGAATGACGTTTCTTTATAGTCCAACATTCCGTGCCATATAATAAATATGCCTAATAACAATCCTATAAAAAATTTCCTTCAGTCTTAACGAAATATAACAGTCACATAAAACTCCCATTGCACTCCTCCATTTCAACCAGCCAGTTTATATCCTATGGTTAACATTATTATTGATCTCTCCATTATTCTGAATAATAGAACCCAAATACCTAAAATGACTGCTCATTTGTATTTCTTGCCATCCAGTTTTATAGCATTATAGTTTATGACCCATCGTTTACTAAATTTACATTAAATATACTCTGTTTTACACATACTCAATCTAAAACCTCTAGATTCGCTATGAAATCAAATGCAACCAATATTTTCCAGTAGTATCACATCACTTTTCATTCTGTCCAATCTGCACCACTTAATTTTTACTAGTTAAACTTTCATATATTTTTTACAACATTACCCAAATTGAGTACCCACAAACAGAGTACCCACAAACAGGGAGTCGAACTCAGAAAAAAGACATCTTGTTTCTTCTGTTGTTCTCTTGCGTGCACCGATGTAAGGCGGAAAATGAAGTTCCTATCAGAAAACCTTCAGGCTGCGAGATGACCATTCATTCCATGCACCCATTTGGATACCTAACTTCAACTGATGCGGCACCTGCACTTGCATGTAAAGTATACAAGCGCCATCATGCGTCATATGCACGTCTATTAACGTAACATAGGCACCATACTTGGCAAGAACTTCGTATTCAAAGATATACGTAACATCTAAAATCACCCTCGGCGAGGATGGAGGTAAATGTACAGGGAACCTAATCGAAGAAAGGGTAACATCAACCGCAATAAGATTTATTCCATTTTGGAAGAAGTCTCTTTGATATCCAAAAACTGTATCGCATCCACGCACAAAAGAATGAAGTCCATAATCGAAGCACAAGGAAGTGCTAGACCAACATGAACAATGACAAGTCACGTACAATAGAAACAAAGAAAGATCAACTGAGTGAACATTAGGCTCGTGATGAAGGAGCCGTGGCCTTGATCCTCCTCCATGAGAGCTTTTTGAACTCAATGCAGAGTTGAAATACATGAAACTGTTGCAAAAAGAATGCGGCAAAATTTTGAAGAATGATACTACAGAACTTGATTGCCTTGCTTCAGAAGTGTTTTCCGATCACTCCCTCAGCCAAGATGCTTGAGCTGATACCCATGAACACAATTCCCCTTCTTTAAACCAAAGAGCTGCAAAAATTAAAGAAAAACCAGGATCACAGGATTAGTCGGTATAAATATCCGAAGGCACCTTTCGTGCTATGAGCTCATAAAGCTTGCTATAAACTTAGGAAGAAATATTGTCACAGGTTCATATCCAGCAAACCTCCTCGGCTCTGTTGGATATGCATCACATAGTTATACAACAATAAACTAAATGAAGATAAGGCAAGAGTTACAAGGGTTATACAAAAGGGTTATACAAGAAGAAATGAAGGAAACAAACAAAGGCCAAGATTTATCCAGATTCGGCCAAGGTTTGATTAGAGACTAAGTTAAGAGTTGTTTCGATTTGATTTGAATTTGTTTCACGTAGGATTTTCTATTTTCTATATATTCAAGACTCTAATTTTGATCAATGAATGATTTTGAGATAATTGAGAGCATGTGAGTTGTTTTTCTAAATCTTTTCTCAAGTGATTCATGTGATGACTCGCATGGATGTGAGATCCAAACCCTATTAAAGCCTAATTTATTCTCAAATCTCTAATTTCTTTCCCAAATTTCCACCACAAACCCTAATTCTCCTTCCATCTTTCGTCAGCAAAGAACCTTTTTTAAGTACTCATTATTATGTCCTAGAGAATCTAAACTAAAGTTCCTGTGACGAGAATATATAGCCAATATGGTAAAGACCACATGATACATATTCAACAAGAAAACAGTTAGATGCATTCATAACATGCGTAACTTCTTATAAGTAGTGATGTGCAGTTCTTGCAGGATTTTGCAAACAGTTCAGGCATGCACCATATATATGCTTGTATGAGTTAAACATAAATCTAATCAATATAAGGCAAGTATATGGCTGTCTGCTCTTGACTAGATAAGAGGGTTGCCAGGTATGACAGAGTACAACACTAGCATCCACAGATCATAAATAAAAACTCATTGCTTCCGTCAGCTCTGAATCGTTCGCCCTCATCTGAGAATGGCGCCTGCTATCCCCTGCCTGGTGACCATGATTAGCGGACCGGAGAGGTGGACGTAAGCTTGGTTTGTTGTAACATTTGTCATTGGGAGAAGGAAAAAAATGTGGGGGAAGAGAGTGGGATAGAAAGGGTTTTTCCTTGTCCTCTTTTAATAATTGGCATGAAGTTTTATTATTCCACTATGCCTAGCATGTAAACTAGTTTAGGCAAAACTAAACACCATGCATAAACAACTTATTAAATCTATTCGATAACAAATTATGAGTCAACAATTTTCTGCTAAAGCATGGTCACAGCATCACCACTGTATCTGCTATTTGAATTAATATCTCCTAAGTTATATCATAATATTTTTCCTCGACAATTAACATCCACACTAGGCCACACCACCAGCAGCCCATTGACAACTCCATTTTTGGAAGTCCAGATGTTAACAATCATGGCATATCGAGCGAGACAAAGAACCATAAGATACCAAAGAACTTTTTTCAATATTCTAAAATGTGTTTTCATTATGTGTACGATTCGGAAGCGCATAATGCATAAGCATATTCCACGGTGATTAAACAGATTCTGGAAATTATGTGGAACATTAATATAATAAAATAATCCGATCAATTTCAACTTCCTAGTCCTCTTCCTCTTATTGTTGCTTGCGCCTGAGATTATCACTGATAAGTCTGTATGGTTACTGAATAACAAGCACGACTGAACCATGTGACGCTAGCTTCCAAAAACATCAGTACAAACTTATTAGGGTCATGGGATGGTCCATCCTCAAGGTTAGGAAAGAGAGATCAAGCAATTACGATGCCAGCTAATGTATGGATAGTCTTCCCAGCTGCAGAACTCGTAAAAATGATGGATTTATTAGAGGTAGTTGGAAAAGAAAAGGATATGGACCAACAGGTTAGTAATTGTCCTCGGTCACCGAGGATAACATAAGGGAAAATAATTCAAGGTCTGGTTTTGGACATATAGAACATAGACAATGGGTGCACTAGAGTATCACCATAATTGATGGTGCTACCTCAGGAAAGGGAAGAGCAAAACAAACTTGGATTGATACTTTAAATAATGGTATATAAATGCTGCTTAAACGGCCCTTGACAGGGCAGATAGAGACAATGGATTCCTACAGCCAACACATAGAATTGGACAAAAGATTTTCTTGCCGTTCTTGGAATAATTGTGGCCAGTGAAAAGTGAAGCAACTAAGTAGGGATGAAAATAGACGGTCTATAGGCCAATCCTTAGTACGCCCTATTCAAAATTTTGAATTAACAAAACATATTTTTCATTTTTAATTCAAAATTTTGAATAAGACAGGCCAAGAATTGGCCTTAGACCCGTCCTTTCTCATCCCTACAACTAAGCAAATTCACATATATACTAATAGAACATCCAAATTACTTCAAGGGCAGTAGAAAAGGATATGAGAAGTGAGAACATTAACATTCTAAAACCGTATACTAATAATTTCAGTATTATTTAGCATTTATCTGTGTACCGTATAAAGGTCTGAAATGCCTCACCGATTTCTCGTTGTCCATTCTCAGGGCTGTCACTTCCATGAACAACATTTCTGCAGAAAAGCCCAAAATCAGACCCTCTTCATGCTAAGACAACACAGATTGGACAGGGGAAAAAAATCTTGATCATGTGCTCAACATGAAGAAGTTTCAACAGAATAAAAGTGCAGGTGTTCAAACCTTCCGGTCTGCACTGCTAGATCGCCTCTAATAGTGCCTGGTTCAGCTTGAAGAGGATTTGTTGCTCCGATAAGCTTACGGGCTGATGCAACAGCACCAACACCTTCCCATGCCTTCCAAGTACAGATGTAATGTGGGGGAAATAAGTGGCTAAGACTTCTTTGATTCAGCAGTTGAGAATATAAAGGTAAATATCAAGAAGCATACCATACAGACAACTGGACCTGATGTAATGTAGTCAATCAGGTTAGGGAAGAAAGATTTCTCCTTCAGATCTTTGTAATGCTCCTGCGAACAAGAAACTCGTAAGCCTATTATCTATTACCTTAAGTAAAAGATATCTGTTTACTTTTATTTCTTTCATCAGCAAAAGCAGAGTAAAAGAATGGTAAAGGATGGGTCATAAAAATAATAAAAAGCAAATGTAGAGAAAATGCAGCATCAGTGTAAATTTACACTCTATATCAAAACAGAAACACAAAAGTATTTTTTTAGTTTAGTGAAAGATAATATTTTTTAAGCTTAAACAGTGGATAGTCCCCCACATTCATTAAGCAAAGTGTAACGAGTTTAATGAAAAATATTAAAGCCAGAAACTTAGCAAAAAATAATGTGCGATAAACAAGAGGTAGCAGTCTGTGGTTTGAGTTGACATCCATCTGCACTACATATAGAAGCAAAAACATTGCTCATGTTGTTTCTATCAATTTGAACACATTTTACAACAAAGATTAGGTATTGGTAAAAATGCCTTTTTTTTAGGAAAAGGCGATCACATTGATAGTTGATAAACAGAAGAACATATAGAATATAGTCATGCAAAATTTATATATTTGATGCATGTCTTCATTTTTTGCTTCATTTTCTCCCAACGGGGAAGGGTCATCTCAATGTTTATGAAGAATATTGCTATGCAGCAAAATACTTTACCTGATACTCTATATCAATGAATATAAAAGCCTTTTATTGAAACCAACTGAGAATTCTCCTATATTTAGGATCATTGTTTAAATATCGGTCGATAAGAACGATTTATCGCCTGATGTATATTGTTTTGGATGATTTGTTGATATGATATAAGAATCCAATGTTAGCTCATATCCTGATATATCGTCTGATATCCCATTATCCAACATGAAAACCCCTCATCCGATACAAACCCCATATTTAGAACCTTGTTTAGGATTCAGTAAAAGAATGCTTCAATCTACATTTTCTATCGTAACTAAAAAAATTTAGCATTTTAGTCATGGACTCATGTTCTTCATAGACTTGCACTTTACTGTACTTTAGCTAGACTGTCC
The DNA here is from genome assembly GCA_036321105.1 of Dracaena cambodiana. Classification (NCBI taxonomy): domain Eukaryota; kingdom Viridiplantae; phylum Streptophyta; class Magnoliopsida; order Asparagales; family Asparagaceae; genus Dracaena; species Dracaena cambodiana. Next base: position 13,269,549 of record JAYEPQ010000002.1, on the reverse strand, counting down.
CATTGGAATTTTCGAAAGGAATTTAGGAGTGCAGTTGAGCAGGTAGGTCTTATACTTTTCCAATAAATGAGAATTTTAAGCATTGCCACTTGATTCTAATCCTACAGTCTGGCCAGGATACGAAAAAAGAACTTCTCCAAATTGATTGGATAAATCCTAGGCAGACATAAACATTACTATCAGAATTGATAAACTCCATGAATTTATCAGAAGTTTCGAAGACATTATCAATATAATGATTCATTAAATTTAACAAACATCACATACTAAACAGATAATCATAAAAGCAAAAATAAATTAAACGAATAATTTCCTTCTCATTTTATTAAAAAAAAAAAAAAAGAGTGAAAAACAAAAAAAGCAAACCTCAGCCAAGTCCTTGGGGCATTGGAAAAGCTTCAAACCCTTGAGCGAAAACCCTTTCTTCTCAAATCTAGAAATAATCTCTCCCACCTACCAACAAAAATTTTTTTTAGCAAAACCCATCAAAAAAAAGAAGAAAAAAATTGCATCTTTTCGCTCTCATTACCAGCCCACGTTGAACTCCATCAGGCTTGATCATAATGTAAGTCACCTCCACCTCCTCCTGCAACAAAAAACCAAAAATTCAGCCCTTTTCTCAGATGGCTCACCTCCAAAATCTCACCTTGGCATCAAAAGGTTGTGAATTTTACCATGGCGGCAACGAGATGAGGAAGAAAGATGCGAGTCCTGGTCCTGCGGGGCCGAGCTCTGGCATGGCTGGAGCTCGTGGAGAGGGAGAGGAGTGGAGATGGCTGAAGAAACGAGAGGTGGCGGTAACTCGACGGGCGGTTGAGGCTAAGGGAGCGGCAGTGGACGGACGCGGTAGTTCGCTGGAGAGAGAGAGCGCAATGAGCTGTCCCGAGGATAGCCATTGTATCCATTTGCTCTTCCTGTCGAATCTCTCACCGTCTTCTTCGACTTGATTTTGGCTGGACCAGTCCAAATTATCAGGGTCCCCCTTCGGGCCTGTCCACCGGCCTGTTGATCGGGCCCATGGATCGGGCCCCGGGCGCCAGCTGGACGAGGCCCATTTCGGTCGAAGCGCATTGAAAGATTCAGAAATAAATTTGGAAACGGAGAAATAGAATTATATTTTTTCGGAAAATATTTATACTTGATCAAAAATGGATGAGGGCCAACCTAATTGTGATGTATCTGATGTAATAATTTTCTAATTTATTTCTAATTTATTTCCAAATCACAAATTATATATATATATATATATATATATATATATATATATATATATATATATATATATATATATATATATATATATATATATATATATATATATATAAAATTATCATGTTTTTAATAAATAAATGTTTATTTATTTCTTCAAAAACTATTATGAGTCATGTTATATTTTTAGCTATTCTTGCAAACTTTTTGTACATGCACTTATTTTGAATTTTTTTTAAAAAATATTGACATATCCTTCACGTCTGGTGTCGGCTTAGGGCCTAGATCCGCCGATGGAGCCAGTCCATCTGGACATGTTTAATTTGGATTTTCAATAATAGGAAGTTGTACTTTTTGGGAAAATTCTAAACGAGCAGACCACTTGACTTGGTGAGCACAATTTCTTAGTAAGCACATTCTTTCTTTTGAAAAGAGAGTTCTGCTTAGTGAGTATCTCATTTTCTCAATATTGTCCTTCTTAAATTCTTCTATACTTTCCTATCCTTCACTCTCAAACCATAATCCAATCCTTCTATACTTCCATATTCTTCACTTTCTAACCATCATCCCTGTTGAGGGTAGTTTCGATCTAATTTTTCTATTCCTAATTTCTCTTTTATTTGATTCATAGAATTTTTCTTAAAATTTTTAAGTAAGGGAAAGAAATTGGATACTAATTTAGGTTTAAGTTAGAAGTTAATTTTTTTTAATCTTATAGTACTTTATATATTTTTCACATTTTATTGATGAATTGTTTAAATTAATTTATATAGGAAAATATTCTAGTAAATGGATTTAATGAATGGATTCAAGACTGAGAGGAATGAAATTTGGAATTAGGGTTTAGAAACACACAAATTTGGGAATTTATGGGTTTGGGTGTGTGCTTGGAGAGAGAGTGTGATTGTATTGGGGAAGATGAAAATAATGTGAAGGATAACTTTGTCAAAGAAAAATATAAAACTTGTAGGGATATGGTGCTCACTAAGTCAAGTTGTGTGTCCATTTAGAATTTTCTTTTTTTGAATTGTGACTATATCCATTGATAGGAGAATTGGTTCTTCGGCAAGGGTGCATGAATTAAAAAGATGAAGCTACCATGACTAGTTTTGGGAAATTCTATTTGTCGCACGGCATTTTACTCTTGGCGTCCTAGTTATCTTTTACACCAAACTCCTATTTTGAAATACTGTTATTTTACTTTCTGCACCCAAATTTTTTTCCAAAAATATCCCTCCTCCTTTTCTCTAACTCAGCACCCCGTTCGATCCCATTTTTATCCATTTTTATTTGAGTCGGATGTTAGTTTAAGAGCGAAAAAATATTTTAGCCGGGTATTAATACCCAACCAAGAAACATACTGGTCGGGTATTAATACCTGATCAGCAAGCGAAGTCTCCCCCACAAAAGAAAGCTAATTAATGATAAATTTCAAACAAATATGCATAAAACCTAAAACAAAATTCAAATCTAACTTAGATTTGTCCTCTGACACCAATTGCATATTAGAATTTTCCATTTACATAAGAAAATTCAAACTCAAACTCCAAATCCAAATTTTCCTTGTCACGATGAAATCGAAAAATTTAAAATTATTCTAATCTTTTCAGGAACGTTAAAGTAAAAATTTTTAAGGGGTCAAGAAATCAAATTGATAATATTGTAGGAAATATGTTTTTGTTAAATACCAAAATAAATATTTAGGATTTTAGAGAGAAAATAGATGAGGAAGATAATGAATCGTAGTTCCAAATTTTAAGAAGTCTTAATTAGGAATTTATCAAGATAATATAATCCAAAAAAATAATGATAAACTTGTAATTATTTATAAGTTTCAAAATTGTGCGTCAAGAATAAAATGCAGTATGCAAATAGAATATCCCACTAGTTTTTCTTCTCCAATTTGGCTTGATTTCCCAAAAGTCTCCCCATGTTTTCCCTATGGAACCCTCCAAACTCTGATTTTTAGGCCAAAAATTTTGATTTTTTTTTAAAGATTGAAAGTATATTTTTTACTGCTCATTATCTTATGATAACCAGATTGATATATATCAAAATTTAATATAAATATCATATTATCAAATAACAATACCAAAAACTATCAAATTTTTTAGCTTAAAGATGAGATATTTGGGAGGTTGGTAATGAATTTTAAGATTTGGGAAGTTTTCTAGATAAAACCTAAAAATATATAGGGGTTTTGCGAAATTAACCCTATCCTTTCTATCTGGGTCTACTAGGGAAATTCTATTTACGTGCGACAAATTACTTTTGACGTACAGGTTATTCTTTATACCAACCTCTCATTTTAAAATATTACCAATTTACTTTTTACATTAAATTGTTTTCCAAATTTAACCCTCTCACTCTCTTTTATGTTTATCTATCACGATTAAGTCCTAAAATTTCCAAACTTCCCACCGAGCCATGCTCCAATGTCCGCCCACCTTCGTCGCTATCTCCAACTTCATCGCCACTCATAGCCTCTAATGCCACATTCCGCTTCCAGCCTCAACTCTTTACTCCGACCAGTTACTGACCGTTGCACCAGTAAAAAAAAAAAAATAGTAACAATCAATTACAAACAAAAACGCATAAAAAACTAAGAATAATTTTAATCTGTATCTGAGATTTGTCCTCCGATAGCAATTGCACATAGGATTTTTCCAATTGCTTAAAAAAAAAAACTCAAATTTTAAATCCTAATTTCGTTTGTTACACTGAATTCGAAGAATTTAAAATTCTTCCAAACTATTTGAAAAATGTGAATATAAATATTTTAGATAGTCAGGAAATCGATGAGTTTGTGGTAGATATGTTATTTTTTAATAGAAAAAAATACTTTTTTGGATTTTAGAGAGAGAACAGAGGAGGAAAATGATAACAATATTTTAAATTTTTAAGAAGTTTTAGAGTTTTTGGGATTTAAAAGGATAACTTAATAATAAAAAAAAAAGATCGGCAAACTTGTAATGATTTGCAAGTTTCAAATTTGCTTATCAAGATTAAATTGTCGTGCGTAAACAGAAATTCGCGGGTCTACTGTATCATTGTCTTTAGATTTCTGGGAGATTTCTGAGATATTTCGAATTTAAGTTTTTGGCATATATTTTCTTTTTTGGGATAGGCTATGTTTAACTAAATTTCACATTCCTACTGACATCACATTTTCTATTTGTGTCTCCGTATGATTCTTTATTTTCATCTAAACATTATTCTGACAAGCCCATGATAGATCGTTATTCCCTAACAATGTCAGCCATTAACGCAATCCAATAGTCATTGTCGTGAGCGAGACCATTAGTACATGGAACCGAATAAAAATTCCAAAAGGGAGTATGCAGGTTTATTACTATCATCGTAGCTGCTTTTTACTGGAATATATGAATGGAGCAAAATGATAGAATTTTTAAAAACACAAAAAACATTGTAACTGGATGTGCTATTAGAACTTATATTGATATATCATTTTGGATAGGTCAGCTCTCTGACAAATAAAGAGTGTACATCTCTGATGATGAGAACAATTTTCTTCAGGTCAACCCACCACCACAGGAGCCGAATGTGAGGGATAGTGGCCGAGAGGAGGGAGCATAGCCGAATGTGAGGGATTAGCTCCTTTTGCTCAAGTAGATTTACTTCTTTGCAAAGAAAACTGGGATGTAAGGGCATAAGTCCGGATTTTTCTCTTTCTCATGTTTTAAACTCATGTCTTGTTTTGTACTAACTTTATGATTTTATTAACTATCGCTAATAGAATGCGGAGGATATGTGGTCCGCCATTTTACTTCAAAGAATAGTTGTTGCTGTGGGCGATTGTTCAGATATTGCAACCAATTAGTCTAAAAATGGGTATCCAAAGTATTTCGGACTAATTCCTGATAAATTGGTGATCAGATCTCTCTTTGTATACAATCCATCCACTTGGAATCCATCTCAAGGAAATTCTATTTGCGCATGACAACTTACTCTTGACGCACTGGTTAATCTTTACACCAAGCCCTAATTTTGAAATATCACTATTTTACTCTTTGTGTCTAAAATGTTTTCCAATTTTAACAATCTCTCTTAAAGCAGGAGAAAATGAAGGAGGAGGCGGCGGGGAGTTCGATTGGATTGTGGGAGAGGGTGCTGTGGGAAGAGGGGAGGAGGAGTCAGGCGACGGAGGGAAGGAGGATGGGGACTGGAGTTGAGGGATGGGAGGGGAGGATGGCGGGGGGTGAGGAGGTTGGTGGGGACGGAGAGGAGGTCGGGACCGGTAAGAAACCAACGGAGAGGAGAAAGGCGATGGTAGGGGGTTCGATGGGGTTGTGAGAGAGGGTAACTTAGTCAAAAAAATAAGTGACAAATTTGTAATATTTATAAATTTTAAAACAATGCTTAAAAAGTAAATTTCCGTGTGCAAATAGAATTTGCTAAAATAGTGGTATTTCAAAATTGGGGCTTGGTGTAAAGAGTAACCAGGGCGTTAAAGGTAAATTATCGTGCACAAATAGAATTTTCCAGGATGACAAATTCTATTTGCACACGGAAATTTACTCTTTAAGCACTGTTTTAAAATTTATAAATAATTATAAGTTTGTCACTTATTTTTTTTGACTAAATTACCCTCTCTCACAACCCCATCGAACTCCCTGCCGCGGCCTTCCTCCTCTCCGTCGGTTTCCTCGCCAGCCCCGACCTCCTCTCCGTCCCTACCAACCTCCTCACCCCCAGCCATCCTCCCCTCCCCTCCCTCCATCTCCAATCCCCATCTCCCCATCCTCCACCCCTTCGCCGTCTGACTCCTCCCCTTTCCCCCACAGCACCCTCTCCCACAACCCCATCGAACCTCCCACGGCCTTCTCCTCCCATTTCTACTGCTTTAAAAACAATGGTTAAAATTGGAAAAAAAAATTTAGACACAGATAGTAAAATAGTGGTATTTCAAAATTTAGGCTTGGTGTAAAGAGTAACCAGGGCGTCAAGAGTAAATTGCCGTGCACAAGTAGAATTTCTCTGGATGGCAAATTCTATTTGCACACGGAAATTTACTCTTTAAGCACTACTTTCAAATTTATAAATAATTACAAGTTTGTCACTTATTTTTTTTGACTAAATTACCCTCTCTCACAACCCCATGGAACCCACGCCGTCGCTTTCCTCCTCTCCGTCGGTTTCTCTGCCGGCCCTGATCTCCCCTCCATCCCCACCAACCTCCTCACCCCCGGCCATCCTCCCCTCCCCTCCCTCCACCTCCAATCCCCAACTCCCCATCCTCCTCCCCTCCGCCGCTTGAATCCTCCTCACATCTCCCCACAGCACCCTCTCCCACAACCCTATCAAACCCCTGCTACCTCCATCTCCCATTTCTCATGCTTAAAGAGGGGATGGTTAAATTTGTAAAAAAAATTGGACACAGAGAATAAAATAGTGGTATTTCAAAATTGGGGCTTGGTGTAAAGAGTAACCAGGGCATCAAAAGTAAATTGCCGTGCGCAAGCGCAAATAGAATTTCCCTGGATGGCAAATTCTATTTGCACACAAAAATTTACTCTTTAAGCACTATTTTAAATTTTATAAATAATTACAAGTTTATCACTTATTTTTTGGACTAAGTTACCCTCTCCCAAAACCCCATCGAACCTCCTGTCGCCGCCTTCCTCCTCTCCATCGATTTCATCGCCGGCCCCGATCTACCCTCCGTCCCCACCAACCTCCTCACCCCCGGCCATCCTCCCCTCCCCTCCCTCCACCTCCAATCCCCATCTCCCCATCCTCCTCCCATTCGCCGCCTGACTCCTCATCCTCCCCTCTCCCCCACAGCACCCTCTTCCACAACCCCATCAAACTCTCTGTCGCCTTCTCCTCCCCTTTCTCTTGCATTAAGAGGGATGGTTAAAATTGGAAAATAAAAATTGGATATAAAGAGTAAATTAATGATATTTCAAAATTGGGGCTTGGTGTAAAGAGTAATCAAGGCGTCAAGAGTAAATTGCCTTGCACAAATAGAATTTCTCTGGAAAGCAAATTCTATTTGTACACGGAAATTTACTCTTTAAACACTGTTTTAAAATTTATAAATAATTACAAGTTTATCACTTATTTTTTTGACCAAATTACCCTCTCTCACAACCCCATCGAACCCCCTGCCATCGCCTTCCTCCTCTCCGTCTGTTTCTTCGCCAGCCCTGATCTCTCCTCCGTCCCCACCGACCTCCTCACCCCTGGCCATCCTCCCCTCCCCTCCCTCCACCTCCAATCCCCATCTCTCAATCCTCCTCCCCTCCGCAGCCTGACCCCTCCTCCTCCCCTCTCCCCACAGCACCCCTCCCACAACCCCATCGAACCCCCCACCGCCGCCTCCTCCCATTTATCCTTCTTTAAGATGGATGGTTAAAATTGGAAAAAAAATTGGACATAAAAAATAAAATAATGATATTTCAAAATTGGGGCTTGGTATAAATAGTAACCAGGGCGTCAAGAGTAAATTGCCGTGCGCAAATAAAATTTTCCTGGATGGCAAATTCTATTTGCACAAGTAAATTTACTCTTTAAGAACTGTTTTAAATTTATAAATAATTATAAGTTTGTCACTTATTTTTTTTACTAAGTTACTATTTTTTTTACTAAGTTACCCTCTCTCACAACCCTATCGAGCCCCTCGCCGCTGCCTTTCTCCTCTCCGTCGGTTTTCTCGCTAGCCCCGACCTCCCCTCTGTCCCCACCAACCTCCTCACCCCCGGCCATCCTCCCCTCCCCTCCCCTCCCCTCCCTCCACCTCCACCTCCAATCCCCATCTCTCCATCCTCCTCCCCTCTGTCGCCTGACTCCTCCTCCCCTCTCCCCACAGCACCCTCTCCCACAATCCCATTGAACCCCCCACCGCCTCCTCATTCCCTTTCTCCTGCTTTAAGTGGGATGGTTAAATTTGGAAAAATTTTTGGACATAGAGAATAAAATAGTGGTATTTCGAAATTGGGGCTTGGTGAAAAGAGTAACCAGGGCGCTAAGAGTAAATTGTCGTGCACAAATAGAATTTCTCTGGATGGCAAATTCTATTTGCACATGGAAATTTACTCTTTAAGCATTATTTTAAAATTTATAAATAATTATAAATTTGTCACCAATTTTTTGACTAAGTTACCCTCTCTCACAACCCCATCGAAGCCCTCGCCACCGCCTTTCTCCTCTCCGTCGGTTTCCTCGCCGGTCCCGACCTCCCCTCTGTCTCCACCAACCTCCTCACCCCCGGCCATCATTCCCTCCCCTCCCTCGACTCCAATCTCCATCTCTCCATCCTCCTCCCCTCCGCTGTCTGACTCTTCCTCCCCTCTCCCCACAACACTCTCTCTCACAATCCCATCGAACCCCCGCAGCCTCCTCCTCCCCTTTCTCCTGCTTTAAGAGAGATGGTAATAGTTGGAAAAATTTTTAGACACAGAGAGTAAAATAGTGATATTTCAAAATTGAGGCTTGGTGTAAAGAGTAAGCAGGGCGTCAAGAGTAAATTGCCGTGCGCAAATAGAATTTTCCCACTATTTTACTCTCTATATCAAAAAAATTTTCCAACTTTAACCATTACTTTTAAAGCAGGAGAAAGGGGAGGAGGAGGCGGCGGGGGATTTGATATGGTTGTGGGAGAGGGTGCTGTGGGGTGAGGGGAGGAGGAGGAGTCAGGCGGCCGAGGGGAGGAGGATGGTGAGATGGGGATTGGAGGTGGAGGGAGGAGAGGGGAGGGGAGGATGGCCGGGGGTGAAGAGGTTGGTGGGGACGGAAGGGAGGTTGGGACCGGCAAAGAAACTGATGGAGAGGAGGAAGGCGGTGGCGGGGGGTTCGATGGGGTTGTGAGAGAGGGTAACTTAGTTAAAAAAACAAGTGATGAATTTGTAATTATTTATAAATTTTAAAATAGTGCTTAAAGAGTAAATTTCTGTGTACAAATAGAATTTGCTTTTCAGAGAAATTATATTTGCGCACGGCAATTTACTCTTGACGTCTTGATTACTCTTTATACCAAGCCCCAAGTTTGAAATATCATTATTTTACTTTTTATGTCCAAATTTTTTTCAAACTTTAACCATCTCTATTAAAGAAGGAGAAAGGGGAGGAGGAGGCGGTGGGAGTTCGATGGGGTCATGGGAGAGGGTGCTGTGGGGAGAGGGGAGGAGGAGGAGTCAGGCGGCGGAGGGAAGAAGGACGGGGATTGGAGGTGGAGGGAGGGGAGGGGAGGATGGCCAGGGGTGAGGAGGTTGGTGGGGACTGAGAGGAGGTCAGGGCCGGCGAGGAAACTAACGGAGAGGAGGAAGGCGGCCGCGGGAATTCGATGGGACTGTGAGAGAGGATAACTTAGTCAAAAAAATAAGTGACAAAATTATAATTATTTATAAATTTTAAAACAGTGTTTAAAGAGTAAATTTCCATGTGCAAATTTAATTTGCCATCCATCTCATTATTATTTCCGAGAAAATATTTACAAAACTTGCAAGTGATCCTATCAATTCCAACTGACAGGAAAGTTTTTCATACCCAAAAAAACTGTTACACCCTTTTAAGTGATCTATCATAGCTGGCTTGTGTTTCCATCAATTTCAGATTGATTGCATTTTAACAAAGAGTCCTGTGCACAATATTTCACCAGAAAAATAAAAAGCAACATCTCTCATCAAATGCTGGAAGTAGAATAATCAAACAGCAGAGTCTTTTATTTTTACAGTCCGAGCAATCGAACCCGAACTTGAACAAATCGAGCCCAAACATATCGAGCCCTTTTTATTTTCTGCGGCGGAGAAAGATGCAGTCGACACTGCCAGGTACTTGGCAACAACCATGGGCTTCTAGCATTTCCAGCACGAAGCAGCAATGATGGGCTTCGACTTCCAGCCAAGCACGTGGCACCCCTTCTCTTCGACCAGAGTGAACCCTTCGCAGGAGCTGGTCTTGGAAAGCCACTGCTTCGCCTGAGCCAGCATTTTGATCGGCAAGGGCTGGAACCTGGCCCTGCTCATCCTGCGCCGCCACTGGTCGACCCGCTCGTGCCTCTCCACTCTGGCTGGCCCCTCGCAGCTCACTATGTTCTTGATTTCCTCAGCAAAGTAGAATTGCTCGATCTTGGCACGCTTGGTGTCGTACTTTGGCAGCGCGGCGTCCAGCGAGTCGAATATGGCTGAGTAGAAATGCAGTGCCTCCATGAATCTCCCCAGAAAGAAGGGCCCGTTGTGGCTCGAGTCCTGCTCGACTAGTACTAGCACTCTCGGAGAGAGCTCGTGGATCATTTGGAGTACTGAGTTCAGAGCTCCGCGGCTCTCCTTGACGACACAATGCAGCTGCAGCATGCTGCTGACCGCAAGAACCTCCCCCTTATCGATCTGGAAGTTGGCGGCTCGCAGATTCTCCAAATTGCTGATAATTGCAAAGAACTCGAGGTGCAGGCCGAGGCTACGTGCGTAGGACTCCAGCTCATTGCCGATGGTTGCAAGCCTGTCCGCAGATGTACTGACTCCGGTGATGCGAATGCGGCGGACTGGCGGGCCCGTTGACCGGCTAGCGAGGCTGTCGATCAGCTTGCGCCATTGCTGGCCATGGGGCAGGCACAGGGTCATCCCCAGGTCCACCACATGAACCAAACTCTCTCCCTCAAAGGCTTCCAAAATCGAAGCATTGGCCACGAAATGCCCGAACGGGATGTACGGGCACAGCTCGTAGGCCAGCTGCAGCGCCTCCGTCTGCTCGTCAGAAGCTGCAGAGATGGTCGGGCCGACTAATATGCCCACGGCCCCAAGAGGCTGCAGGATGTCAAGGCGGTCCGATAGCCCCTGCACGAAGCAGGACGCAACACGCTGGAATGCAGTGCCGAGGACCAGTGCGCGGGACTTGAGCTCAGCGAGCAGAGCCAAGGCCTGGGCACGGTCACGACAGGCTACTGCCTCCGCACAGGATATCAGCAGCTGCACAAGTCTCATCCCGTCTCCAGCATTGCCTTCGGAATCCTCCACAATCCCTTCAGCCTCAACAATGTCCTCAACCGCCTGCAAGGCCGTGAGCCTTTGCTTGTAGGAGCTGACATGTTCGTGGAAACGCATCCAGCTGTCTGCCCTCGGCCTCTTGCGTTGCCTCAGGGACTCTGGCGGAGGGGAGAAAGTCGGCGCATGAGTACTGAGATCCCAAGCTGGGAGGAGGTAAATCTGACATGGGCTAAACTGAGCCAATTTAAACACTTCGTGTTCGTTGAGCTCAAGCCCATTTTCATTACCAGGTTCATCTTCGTCGTAAATTTGTTGCAGGAATTGGTTATGCTGCAGAAAGGGGACTAAAGAAGGCATCTCATGCAGCAATTTGACAGTTTGGTGACTATGATATCGGGTGATTTTTATAAGTGTTCAGGATTGATATTTATGTTCAGGAACCGATGAATTGTCCAACTATTTATCATTGTTCGATGGCGACCTGGCGATAATTTCAAAGGCATGCAGGATTTAATTAAGGTCTAGATATAGTAATGAAAAGTATGGTGCACGAATAGCAGCAACTTTCCCCCCTAGATCCTGCATAGAGCAATAGAAGAGGGGCTATGACTAGTTCATTTTGTTTCCAAGAAATATGGGGAGTTCCCAAAGGAGCACACCACTTTTACCAGTAAGCCCACTGCAGTATAGTATATATTGTATTTTTAGTCGGTGCGCAACTTAATATAGTCAAGATTTAAAGTTCTGCTGAGTTTTTTTGTTAGTTAATTCAAAGCGTGAACTACGACACCCCTGTACTCGTAGGACAATGAATGATTGCTTTTGCTGAAAGTGTATGCCAGAGAATAGTAAGAGATTGTTGTAATACCCAATATGAGATAAAAATAAGTATAATTTATAAGGGTTTTTATGAATATAAGAATTAATCTTAACTAATTTTAAATTATTTTAATTCATGTTATTCTATTAAAACTTTAGCATATCAACTCCAATTACTACGGTGCCACATTTCTGTCATTTTATCAAAAAGTTAGCATATTATACTTTAATATATAAAGTAATCATGATCAGTAGTTAATTATTCTAATTCCCTAATTACCAAAAAGAAAATGTTAATGGACTTTGTAAAGAACACGAAGTAAAACACCTGGCTCAAATATCATATAAAACATAGAAAATATCCGCTGACTCGTTATTTTTTTTCCCCCAATAAATTATCTTTAGAAAGAAACAATTTCTTGACAGCTAACCAAACGCGTAGTTTAATCTTCAAATTGCACCACATTACTTAATTTATTTCAAGATGCATACAAGGGAACCAAACTAGCATCTTCCTTCAGAAATATATCAGAATGCGAAATGATGACCTTTTGTTTGTCTTATTCCTCGGGAAAAAGAAAAAGCTATTGGAGATCACATTTCCCTATCATATCGGAACTCTATGTATTAACAATCGAAATTGGTGGGGTATTTGTGCAAAAAGATATAATCCATATAATTACAGAAACTAGCAAAAAAAAAAAAAAAAAAATTGACAATAATAACTATAAGTATAATAAATATACGAAAGAGAAAGAGCAGAAAATCTTTTCATCTATATACTTACGATTCTAATTCTCAAAATACCATGGGTTTGGCGCAAACTATGTAACATTTCAATATCTGTGCACGTGGTTTTTGTCCTTAATCCTCAACTCACAGCCCCTGCTCACCAACCCTGTTCACTGTTCTTTTACTGTTCCTTGTTCCCATTGCATGCAGTACTTTCTCTATATTCAGTATGTCGTCTATGGCTGTAAAGCTTTCAGCGACTTGTTCAGTAGAGTTCCCTTGTGTCTACAATCGTCTGACATGGTTGTGATCACTCCGTGGTTATTTCCGACCATGGTAACCTCTAAAGGCCCGAGTTTGTTGTGCATAACGGCGTCGCCCAACAAGTCCAAGGCTACCCCATCCAACTACCATCAGCACTGCTTCGGCGAATGCGAAGAGAACTGCGACTAAACCCACTTCATGGCAAATTCTCTGGGCTCCTCTAGTCATGTTAGTGCAAACTTATCCTACAATGTTATTGAGCAAGAGCTCCCATTGTAGTTCTTTTACCTGACTTTATGCATTACAGCCACAAAGTCAATAGGGAACGGTAGACCTTCTCTCATTCCTTCTATATTTCAAATTTTTTTAAAATTATTCATTATGTCTATCACATCTAATAAAAAATGGAACTAGCGAAGGAAAAGAAGTTGGTTCTCCAAGAAATTTACAACCTTAGGCTTGAATTCAAATTTGGAATCTAAATAATTGATTCTTTGAGCTCAAAATAGACACTACTTAACGAAATATCATGAGGTCTCTTAATAGCTTGGACTTGTATTCAACCCTGTAAAAACTATATTGTATTTTAATTTAGTTTAGATTTAGTCCCACATCACCTATTAGATTGTTTTATAATGCTGAGACACTTATAATTATATATATCTCTAGACTCATAATAAATAAATTTGTTGGATCGGATTATTTTATAACATGGTATCAGAGCACTTTATGAAATAAATCTCAGCCATCAATCTTAACTATCATAATCGGTGATCGACTCTGATTCCGACTCCAACTTTGATTCCGACGCTGAGTCTAATTCCAACTCCAATGTCGCACTTGCATCACCAATTACGATTTTGACTCTGGCTTCGTAATCATTGCAAATTCGATTCTGCATCTACTTTAGTTTCTGTTTTTTTTTCTCCAGTCGTGACTACAGGGACTCTGGCTAGTCCCTCCTTGACCGCAAGGGTATAATCTAGATTTGATGCAATCTTTTTCACTCCTTTTTTTGTTTACTACTGTTTCTAAACAAGAAGTTTATCTATTACTACTACTGGTTCTAAGTAAAAAGTTTATCTACTGTTTACTATTGCTTCTTAGACAAAAGTTTATTAGCTACCCTCTGTTGCTTCTAAGAAAAAAAAATTATCTACTGCTTAGTACTACTTCTAAGAAAAAATTGTATTTGTTACCTATTACTACTTCTAATAAAGAAGTTTATGTGCTGCTACTACTATTGCTGCTTGAATACGAGTGTAGTATAATTATTCAAGTGATTCATATAATACTAATACTATTGTCTACTGCTGCTACTGTTGCTGTTGTTCATCCACTTCAAGTTAACATGTACTATTGAAGAGGTCCACTTCAACTTAACATGTACTATTGCAAAAGGAGATATGCGTATTCTAATCTGTGTAACAACTTGAATATATTGATAATTATACTCCAACTTCAGAAAGAGTGTTAAAACTATACTGTAATGAGTTTAGTTCAAATTTAGTCCCACATAGCTTATTGGATTATTTGATGGTGTTAAGACACATATAAATATATATTTCTTAACTCATAATAAATATATTGGTTGGCTCTAATTATTTCATAAAAAAATTCGAAAATGGAACATTGCAGTCACTAAGGAATCGACTCGAAGCCATCGGAAAATTCTATTTACACACAGAAATTTACTCTTCACGCACTGTTTTAAAACTTGTGAATAATTACAAGTTGGCCACTTTTTTTTTTTTTTTACTAAGTTACCCTTTGAACCCTGCCGAAATTTGACCCCTCCACCGACAGAAAGAAGCAACAGCTAACTTCATTCCAATTTCATTAATTTCACAAAAATAAAATATAGCACTCGGGATTAAAAAAACAAATTATTGAACAACCATCTCCAGTTCCAAATATAATTAAACAAAAAATAATAATAAAAATAAATATAACTATCAGATTTCAGAGGGAGCCAAATCCCATTGAATTCTTACTATTTTGAGAATTCACGATCTAGATCATCCATTTTCAGATTTTGATCCTCGGCTTCACCTTGTCGCTGATGTTAGCGGTCTTTGCCGGAGCTCCGCCCTTCTTCTTCGGCACGGCAACATCAATCCCGTCGCAACTCACCTTGATCCCCATTTTCTTCATCTTTGATGCTCCCGATCTTGACTCCGACAATCGTGTCGAGATCGATCTCCAGCGAAATCGAGCTCTTCTTCTTTAGATCCTATGCCGTCGTCGAATCGAGTGTCTCGCTGGAGCTCAAAGGTGGTGTTGCTGGTGCTCAGCATGTTGTGTTTCTTCTGCTTTAAGAGAAAGGATAAAAGTAGGAAAAAATTTTGACCGCAGAGAGTAAAATGATGGTATTTTAAAATAGTGGTTTACATGAGAGAGGATTAAAGTTGGAAAAAATTTTGACTGCAGAGAGTAAAACGGTGGTATTTTAAAATAGCGATTTGGTGTAAAGAATAACTATGGTGTCAAAAACAAATTGTTGTGGGCAAATAGAATTTCCCAAAGCCATCATACTGAGATGTCTGAGGAGATTGGACCTAAACTTAACCTGAATGGGGTGCAGACTCGCACTCAACTCGAATCCCTCACACACTGAGATCACATTTAACTCGAATCCAAAAGACTTGCCCATACAAGGAGGTGAATTTGAATCCAAAATTTGACGTTCAAATGTAGGTCCATCCTCTACCTCCATGCTGCTGACCATGCCCTCCATCTCCGGCAAGTCCAAAAATCACCAGCCCTAATTCGGTACCAAGCACCCCCCAGATCTCACTCCTTCTTCAACTAGTAAGAAGAGCAGGTGAATCTCACCGTTTATGCTTAAAAAAAATTAAAAAAATTAAATAAAAAAATAAAAAAACGAAGAAGAGGAGGTGAACAGATCGCAACCAGAAACACCCTCCTTCCTCATCTACGTCATGAAAACCAAAGAAAAGATTGATGAAATCCACAAACGTCCTCAGCTTAGATTGTTTATCTACATTACAAGTTCAAAGTCTAAATATTGATGAGTAGCTGTTGGGAAAATTTTGGCTAATATAGCAATATATATAAGTTTTAGCTGATTGTGCACTTTTGCTTGTAAAATTATCCAAGTAAATTCGAGAAACACGAAAATCTATGCTCCCATCATAGAAATCACCCATTACAGTACCTGTTGAATTCATGTATGTTTGAAAATTAAATATTTGAGCCAATTCACTAATTCAAAAATAAATGAATTAGGTGAATGGAAAATGGTTTCAAAGAGGAGTACATAGCACAGAGAACAAAAAAGAAAGAGAAAAGAATAATTCCACATCGGATATAGTGTTGCTAGGATGTAGATTTATATAAGTTTGTTTGTTCTATATCATTACTTATATAAGAAGAGGAGAAATCTTGAGCAGCACGAGTGGTGCTACGCACTTGTTAACAGTCAACCGTTGTCACCGTTAGCCCAGAAGCCTATAAATAGGCCTCTATCCAGACCTATTAGAAATAAGAAAAAAAAATTTCTCTCTCTTCTTCTACAGACAGAAACTTCGTCATTCAGACATAAGGTTTCTGTTTCCAGAAGAACAATTCTTTCTCAGTTCAGTCCTGCATTACACCATATACAGAATAGAGAGTATTCTTTATCAGATTCACTAGAGCAATATGATTGCAGCTTCCTTTCTGTTGCAGACCAATCGTTGTATTCTGGGAGACCGACACCCACAATAATTCAGAAGCAAAACGGTAGAGAGTGAATCGATTTTAAGGAGATAATGTCCAACGCTAATCTCAATTATCTTCCTGTCATTATTAAATCCGCATCAATCTTCTGCATATGCTCATCCTTCAATCAGAAATAAGAAATTTTTTTTTCTCTCCCTTATTCTGCAGACAGAAACTTCGTCATTTAGACAGAAGATTTCTATTTCCAGAAGAACAATTCTTTCTCAGTTCAGTCCTGCATTATACCATACACAGAATAGAGGGTATTCTTTATCAGATTCGCTAGAATAATAGGATTGCAGCTTCCTCCTGTTGCAGATCAATCGTTGTATCCTAGGAGACCGACACCCACAGTAATCCAGAAGCAAAACGGTGGAGGGCGAATCGGTTTTAAGGAGATAATGTCCAACACTAATCTCGATTATCTTCCTGTCATCATTAAATCCGCATCAATCTTTTGCATACGCTCATCCTTCAATCAGAAATAAGAAAAAAAAATTTCTCTCCCTTCTTCTGCAGACAGAAACTTTGTCA
Organism: Dracaena cambodiana; assembly: GCA_036321105.1. Classification (NCBI taxonomy): domain Eukaryota; kingdom Viridiplantae; phylum Streptophyta; class Magnoliopsida; order Asparagales; family Asparagaceae; genus Dracaena; species Dracaena cambodiana. The sequence goes on along the minus strand of JAYEPQ010000002.1, from coordinate 13,252,324 downwards.
TTCAGATAGAAGGTTTCTGTTTCCAGAAAAACAATTCTTTCTTAGTTTAGTCCTGCATTACACCATACATAGAATAGAGAGTATTTTTTATCAGATTCGCTAGAGCAATAGAATTGCAGCTTCCTTCCTGTTGCAGACCGATTGTTATATCCTGAGAGATCGACGCGCACAGTAATCCAGAAGCAAAATGGTAGAGGGCGAATCAGTTTTAAAGAGATAATATCCAACACTAGTCTCGATCATTTTCCTGTCATCATCAAATCCGCATCAATCTTCTGCATATGCTCATCTTTCAATCAATAAAGTATTCTAATCCTGTAATTCTTTTTATTCTGTTTCCTTTTTAGGATAATAAACTAGTTAAATAATTTCAGTTTAAATAATTTTCTGTAAACAACAGTAGGTAATAAGATATATATATATATATATATATATATATATATATATATATATATATATATATATATATATATATATATATATATATTCTAATTCAAATCTGAAAAATATTGACTGCTCTTATACAATTCATATTTTTTCTTTAATATTGTCTAACAATATTTCTGATTAAAATATACAACAAATCTGTTAATTAATTACAGTAGTAATTCTATCCATATTAATCTAAAACAACCTGAATTATCCAACAGTACCAAGTACTGGTTTAAAAATTATAATTATAAACTATTTTAATTCTTTTTATTCTTCCGAAAGTTTTAGCATATCCAAACCGAATATGCATGCGACATATAACTTCATGAATGCAGATACGAACCATCAACAGCTGACGGCTCCTAATTAAATTGGTACATTTCATATCGAAGAACGCACTTCGTCTCCACAGCCTGAGCTCTACGGGTTCTGTGGCAGGTTTCTCTAATTTTTCTCGCTGCCTCGTGTAGGCAGGCAGTGCATGGTGCGGGGCCGAACTGAGAGTAACAAAAGCCGTAGCCATATACATCAGGCGATGGCAAGTGGGTGTAGTATCCAGCGTCTCCACTCAATGGTGTCAGCTGGAACAAGGTCTCGATAACTGTATTCACATTGGCAGCAAAAGCGGCGTCGGATGTAGCGCCGGTGCTGCACGTGGGGTAGGGGATTTCTTGAGCTTGAGCTCCTGTTGCGCAGATTGCAGCCACCACCTTCATGGCTGCAGAATCCATTTCTTTCTTCTTCTCTGTTAGGTGCATTATTAGCATTCCTTGTGCACATATACATAGAGATCTATATATAGACCCTAGCGACAGTTTTATGCCGGAATATATATAGAGAGAGAAATAATAGAATTTTTAATTTTAATGCGCGTTCTTTTCATACATGTTCACGCATGATTATTCAGGATATTATTCTTTAGACAGATATACTCTAGGATGAGGAGCGTGTGCAGAATTTACGAGGAACATCAGAAAAGTATTATGGAGATCATCAGTTTTCTCTGAACCAGACATGATGGGAGGAGACAACTCTCTACTGAAAAAGATAAACGAATCACGGACAACCTGTTTATTTTATTACTGTTGTTGGAGAGAATTGTTTTTTTTATGTATCCTTTGCTTTGACAAATTTACTGTTTTATTTTTGTATTAGGGGCTCACCGACATAAGTAGCGCGAACTTCTTTTGTAGTTCTATTATTTATTTGCTAATGGAATGCGGAGGGTTTCCACCCGCCGTTTTGGTTGAAAATATATACAGAGATCTGTGTGATTACAGTTTCTCTGTCATCTGTGAGTTTCTTTGGGCAGCTTTCTTTTTTTCTTTTTTCTTTTATCTGAATGTTATTGTCATTACATAGGTTGACTATCTTGGCCGGCAATAATAATTTGGAGTATACTCCATTTGTAACCCTATGGTTTCTCTACAAATGAGTCCAGAATGATTATGCTTCACTTAAAATTAAAATGCATGACTTCAATTTATGTTTCATGATATTTTTAACTGTTTCATCTTGAGCATGTTGAAGTAGGAAAACAAATTGGCTGACTTTTATTTCCCGTTTTATGAGATATCTTTTTGAGGTAAAAGATAACGGTTGGTATGATTTAATTTTACTATTTCAGACAAGATGATGATATTTATGGGTGTGCCCGTTAGAAATAAATTTACAAACAAGAATTTGTAAGCATGATCAATGGTACAAGTATCTTATTGAATTTTGAGGCACATGATATGGTATGCAATAGTCAGTATTGTTGCTAATGGAGCCCATTGCCGTAGCGGGTTTCGGTCAATCGAAACGGATCCAAAACCGGCCCAAACCCATTATGATATAATATATATATGGGGTGTGGTGGTAGGGTTTTGTGTGAGCCAAAAGAGCGGAAAAGAAGCTGGAAAAAGGAGTCGGTGGTTGCTGCGGATTTTTCTTTGTTTGGTGCGGCCTGAAGCAAGGAGGTGCTGCCTTTGTATCCTGGTGTGACGGCCTAAAGCAAAGAGCAAATTATTTGTTGCGGCTGAGCAAATAATTTCGTAGTGGCTGGGTTGATTTTCTTTCTTTGTTTTTTCGACTGAAGCAAAACAAAGAAGGTGTTGCGGCCACTGGTATTTCTTTATTTGTTGCGGTAAGAAGCTACAAATAAAGTGGTGAGGCGACTGTAGCAGTGGATCAGGTGAGGGCTTGATCTCATATTCATATATGATTTGAATTGATATTTCTCTTGTGGTTGAGAACTAGAAAGTTGTAATTCTCTTTTGATATAGTGGAAGTTTTTTGATCGTGTCCCCGTGGACGTAGGCATATTGCCGAACCACGTTAAATCTGCGTGTTCTCTGTCTCTGCTATTTTTTTCTTCGGTTAACTATTTGATTCCGCTGGTTGTTGCATTAGTATTATTCCGCTATCTTTGCTAACAAGTATAATATTGGTTCAATCTTGCCAATATTGTCGTTATGATATGACTTATTATCGATTTTGCTATTATAAATCAGAGGATGATACCGATTATGATATTTTAAACATACTCATCAGCCATGTTGACTTTTTTTGAAATAAAACGGCGGGTGGAAGCCCTCCGTGTTCCATTAGCAAGGATCAGCCATACTGACTTGCATAAAAAACTGGAAGGGGATTATAATTTTGATCCATGTTGCTTAAATATGGTTGCAACCCACATTGTAAAGCCCATAAAATCTTCAAATAGGGCGACAAAACGAACCGAACAAGTCAGATTTTTGTTGATCTTTGTCTTTCATTGAACGAGAAAACGAATTTGAATGATCCCAGCCAAGCCAAGTTTTACTCGAGCTTATATAATCCATTTACAATCAAAGTTGGAAGAATACAGAATGGATATTCTAGCACTTTATCTAGATCTATATTACATTTTCTCAAACTTCAAATATTTAAACAAATCTTTCTCACTTTTACTGCATCATTTTGTATTGGAATTGATAAAATAAATATTTCTGAATGACTGGAAACTCACTGAGAGCTCTAATCGAGTACCCGGACACCATTAGTGAAAACATTATTTGCTGCATTTTGCTGGAATATGTGGACCGAAAGGAATGCTAGGACTTTTAATACTGTGTCTCATGCATACTGATGATAGTTGCACCCGACATATCACTCATGATACTATTCTTTGGTCAGGTATTGCATCGAATGAGAAGAGACTACACCTTTCAGGTGGCTTTATAGAGGAGGATCTTTACGGTCCTCAGTCATCTCCAGAGTAGCGGACCACAGACAGATGGTTCTACAGAATTAATGGCTTGCTCTGTAGAGAGGGGAGAGGATCTCTAGTTTTGTTTTCGAGCCTTCTGTGTATTGGTTTTTCTATCTCTCTTTGTTTTCCTTTTTTTTACCTAACTTAGCAACTATATATTGTAGTTATATTAATTTTCTGCTAATGGAACTAGGAGGACATTAGTTATTAGTTTGCCATTTTACTTCAAAAAAAAAAAAAAAAAAAAGAAAGAAAAAAAAAAGGGGGTAAGTCAAGCTTGAATCCAACTCTATGTAAACCAAATTCGAGTCTAGCCTAACCAGGCCTATACTAGTTGAGTTCAAGCTGAGCGTAACAAGCCCGTAAATGAACTGATTTCGAGCAAATCTATATTTGTATTCATTTATTTAATTTACCGAACCGAGATTTGTGTTCAGGCTTGGTTTGTTTTAACGTTTGGAACGAGCCTGAACGAACTTTTATTGAGCCGTACCCAAATACCTGGAAATTGAGGGGAAAAAAAAACTAACTCAGTTTGATTAATTTCTATGTTGTAAAATGTGTATGGTTTGATTTAGTACAGTAGACAAGATCATATCGTTAAGGTTAGGGATGTGAATGGACCGGTCCAACAACTAATCTTAGCTTGTCCTATTCCAAAATTTGATTTTTTTAAAAAAAATATTTTTTTAATTCAAAAGATATAATATGTATGCATTTCTCAATAGAGTATGCAGTGTCCCTGAATATCCTATTGTTATGTTCCTTCCAAGAGTTCCATACAATCACCGCGGCAAGCGTGTATGATGGGAGGTTATCCTGATGGATATTCCTCATGTGGTCTCATATGGTAGAAAACTGTCTCGATGCGGGAGGGTCTATGCTTGTACATCTCAGCCAGATGCTTTGGACAAAATCACAAGTGAGCGTTATATATTCAGCCGATTCCTCTTTGTGACCGCAAAACGCACACATGCTTGGACCGGTCCATTCCCACTTCTGTAGATTGTCCCAAGTCAGAACTGTGTTTTTTGCAAGTAGCTAGAGGAAAACTCTGATCAATTTGCTTGGACAACGAACAGACCATATCACCTTTGCGTGGCATAGTCTACACCCTCCATCGTTTATTATCGAGACCTTGTTCCAGCTGACACCCGCTAGTGGAGACGCTGGATACTTCACCCACTTGCCATCGCCTCATGTCTATGGCTACGGCTTTTGTTACTCTCAGTTCGGCCCAGTCCTCAAGTTTGAGATCTATCAATCATACTGCTTCCTTCTTTGTAACTTTCAGAAGGAGCAGCCAAAGGCAAGTGTGATAAAATTAACCATCTCAGGGATCATAACAATTTCATGAGAATCAATGCACATCTTACGTACATGTGAACAAGAATCAAAGAGTTTGATGGCATATTATGTGTGTTTAAAGACTGGTATATAGGAAATGCATAGCTGCTCATTTTAAAGTTTTAACGGGCGCTGAAATTTCAAGCATTTTTGTTTCATTCTCTCTTTGTTTTATTTTATTAAAGATGGTGGGCTAGTGTCTCCCGTGTTCTCATAACTTATCTTTATAGAACAGTTACATAGTACATAGTAGAAAGTACAAAATACAAAATACAAGGTACGATAACGAAATTACATGTTTTTTTTTTTAAGTAGAAACGGCGAACAAATGTCTTCCGTGTTCCATTACTAAGGCAATAACAGAACTAAGAAAAGTACAAAAGGTTTGTGGTTAGGTGACCACATCCTGATCTCATGGACCTTAGCTTACAAACATCATAAGTATTTTTCAAAATGTTACATCAAACTCTCTAGTCATTCCTTACTAGCCCTCAAAATAACTTTTGAAATGTTTTCCTCCCGAACGATAATGATCTCTAGTGATCCCGGTTGTTGTTGCCACCTGTCTTCTGGCACCTTCTCTGTCCACAAGCGAACATCATTAGCTATGACATATGAACAAAAATTAGTGGTGTGTGCAGTGTCCGTGAACAGTCTACTATTTCTCTCTTACCATATGTTCCAACAAATTGCCGCTACGAACTTAGACCCTATCCCTGTGTTACTACCCTGCACCCGTTCCCGTTACCAAATATCATAGTTTGTGTTCATATCAATGTGCACTTCACTTAGTGCCATACTTTTTCGCCGAATCTCCCTTGAAAAGATGCAAGAGAGAAATAGATGTAGAATGATTTCAGTATCCGAACCACATAGCGCACACACCCCCGGCCCATTCCACCCTCTGCGTTGTAGGTTGGGCTATGTAAGCACCGCTTCTTTCACGAAGAGCCACATAAATGCCTTAACCTTCAATACGCACGTAGTCTTCCATATTGGTCTCCAGTTTTCCATTCGCATCAGCAAATTAGCATACTATGATTGTTTAAAATTCAATATCTCAATCTATATTGAAAAAACAAGTTTACATACATAATACAACACACACAGAACCAACTACGTGCACAACACACATAAATAAACTAACCTTTATAAAATAGAAAACATAATCCAACTATAATCCAACTCTAACTGAGAGTCTTGTTGCTTAAAATAAAAGGCTAAAACTAATTCAAATTCTTAATTAATCCTATCCACTAATTGTTCCTATCAATAGTTCTCTTCTTTTGCAAGTTCGCAAACTATCAAAAATAAGTTTAAGCACATAATAAAATATTGAAATATATCATCTTATGTAGCGGTGCAGGTTCAATTTATCAGCACCAGCAGCAACGCTAAGGAAGCAAACAGTCATAAATATCCTAATATCAGTTATCAGCCACTATGCAGAGTATGATTCCACGGAACAAAGGCAATGTCTAAACTTTGTGTTGGTGGTAGAAATTTCCAAACTAAAGAAAAGAGGAAAATAGATCGTAGAATGCAGAGCTAAGCCGTAGCTCCGCATTAGGACAGATGGCTAGCTTCGCGTAGAATAAAACGCAGAGCTAAGTCCATAACTTTGCGTTCAGAAGTATTTAACTCCGTGTAAGCAGATTTTCTAAATGCTAAATTGATTATGATTGAAATTTGGGGTTATCCAATATCCGAATTGAGTCCAATCAGAATTCAAATTCAAGAGATTTTCATTAAGACTAAAATATTTGATTAGAATACTTGATGGATACAAACACCTTCTATTCCTATTAACTCTCAAAACCAACTAAAGTTTATAAATACCCTCTTGGAAGAGACTTTAGGGAAGCAGAGAGAGAAATTAGGACCGGCCATCATCTTCTTCAAAGGAGATCTTCACATCGGATCGTCAACAGGAACTACTAGATAGATCTTATCGCCACGTTAGAACCCACTTTTCATTGTAAACTAGAGCGATAAAACATAAATCCTCTCGTTTGTTTTTCTATTGTTCATCTTTCGTTGTAATCATCGTTGTGATCAATAGAAGAAAGTAAAAATTTTACAGAGAACACCTTGTACGTGAGCCTTGGTCGTAGGATCTCTCCCGTTACCAGCTTGATTTCATTCATCTAATTAATTGGCAAAAATCTGAAAATTAAGACTTATTATGTACTTTGTCTAGCAAACACAAATTATGACTTATTTTGTCCCTGTCATATCAAAAGGTGTTAAATATTTACTCCAACCCCCTAATCAATATAGGCCATATCCTATTGCCTACAATAATGACAAACTTGAAAAGTTAAGACACTGGTATGGAGTGGATACGGTAAGCATTATATAGTGTACATTATATAGTGCAACACGTGTATAAAGACATGTACAGTACACATATATAAATATAATATAGTACACGGGCAAGCCAAATTCGGAAAATTTAGGATACCAGTATGTTGTGAATACACGTTTGATTAAGTATATATATGTACAAGTATGTTATTATTCAATCTCTCGGACAAGTGAAATATTCTCCAGTTGTCTAAATTAATAATTGTGTGCTCAATTGTATTCATTACTATTAAGCTCAAAATATTATATAAAATGAAATGCATATGCAAATTAACTAGAACATATATGCATTTAACTAGAACATTTATGATATGTCAAAAGAAGTACTGGTTATGTATTATGTCAAGTATCAAAGTTCGGATACATATTCCACACGGATACGGCGCCTCCTTCGAAATATCAATGCCACATGGCCAATATCACAATATGTTTTTTTTTTTTTTTTTTTCTTTTTCCCTAGATTAATATTTTTCTACACAATTTACACCCAACAAAACTTCAAGGCAGCCAAGAGCCTAGACTACATAGGAATGGCTCAAACTATAAATACAACTTGGATCGACCAAATAAACCTTCTATATTTTGTACATCATAACATTTGGATATGAAGATTGAATAACTAAAGGTTCAGATTATTCATATACACAGAAATTTAAGAGCACCTCAACGGGCAAACGCTACTGTGGTGGCACCTTAGATACACTTTTGCCAAAATATTACTTGAACAGTGTAAAGCAGTTTGAAACAGATTCAAGTCCAAGAAAAATACATGCATTCATGGTAGTAGACACAATGTTACTCTAGAATCTAAATCCAGAAGTGCACAATTATTCACTCATCAGACACCAGTTCATCTAAAAAAGAGAACAGAGAAGGAAAAAGAGAACAGACAGCAAATAGAGTACATCATCAAATGTCCTGACAGATTGATTTTAACCTAATTCAGATAAGAGAGTGGGTAAGCAGTATGGCATACATAACCCTTGAGCCCATGTCCGCCGAAAACTCCCATAACTGGTGCAGTCCAGACTCGCATCTGCTCTCCGTCGGCCCCATATACACAGCTTCACCTGTACAGTGGGCCCTGATCACCCGAATCCAATCCACAAGCAGACAGGTGCACCCTAACCAAACTATCTACGACCTAAACTGCTTACCCACAACAGGACTTGGAATGCCAAGTTCTATGATTGTGTGTGGTTTCAGCCAGACGAGGGTTGAAGAGGTTTCATGCGGGGGATAAGCACAGCCTCATTGCTCGTGGCTTTTGAATCAGCGATATCTTCCAGACGCTTCCATATGGCTTCGCGTTTTGATTTAGCCTCCTTTTCTTTGGCTTCGTCTTCGGCAAGCTTGTGCATGCACTCGTCAAAGAAAGCTTGGTCATAGTCAGAGAAAATCCTGCGGATGTTTAAAGTAAGGCTCTGAACTGCTTGATTCCAGTGACCCCTTGTGTTTCTCTCCAATGCCGGCAATACAATGGGTAAAATCACCTTGTGGTTTTGTTTGATCAGATTATCTATATGATCATTGTTCCATAGAAAGAGAGCCCTCTCTGCCACCTGAAAAAAAAAAAATAAATAAATCAAATGTTTCAATTTTTATGAATTAAAATTTAAAGAAGACCAAAGCAAGGCAGAGAGAGGTCAGGAGTTCAATCCCCCTTGCACCAGACTACAGCCTAATTAGCCCCAGAAGAAGGAAAAAACAAAAGAAAAAAGGGAAAGACATTCAGTCATGGTATGAGAATGGAAGCTCGCTGTTGTAGTTTGTAGCCCTCAACGGAGCTAAATGGAGGGAAACGGTTTTTGCAAGAGACCTCAATTACAGGACGGAGGCTTTTTTCTTGATGCTGTCATCAGTGTATACTGCTAATCAAAATGGTCTGTGACTTAATTTTTCCTCATCATCAACAAAAGACCCCAAAAAAAAAAAAAAAAAGTTCAACAAAACTTTTTTGGACAACAGATTCAGCTGCCTCTGTATTAATACCTAATACATCAATTGTATCAGTATTATCAGTAAAATATCGACAATATTGCCAATATCAGTCCCGATACCATTGGATCTATATCGTGTTGGGTACCTCAAACTCCAATACTATATTTGCGATACACGTTGGTATCGCCCAATATTTAAAACTTTGATTTCTTTGCTTTATTAGATTTGATTGTGGTGAATTTCCTTGACATCCAAATGTGAAATCACTTCTTTCCAGTTTACCTATAATATTTATCATGCCTTGCAAAATGGTGTCAAGTATTTCAACTCTATGCATCAAGTAGCCACAAATTTGCTGGTCAAAAGTAACAGGTTGCTTAATGCATACATCTATGGTCTCAGATATTTCAATCCCAACAACAAAAGGTGAAGTACGGCTTTAGGTGGTGTTCATGATTAAAGGTTCGGATTCTCAATTTATCAAGCATTGATTTTAGCCACTTGATGCTATACAAATGTCCAGCTTATTGTCATCTCCGCATGATGTCTGTTTTCTTATACAAATGTTCCTTCCCATATTCCTAAATCTAAAGGCAGACAGACTAACCAATCATCCAACCTCACAAAAGGGTCATTTTGCAAGAAGACACAGAATCGAGCAACACCCCGCTTATTATATCAAGAAAAAAACCAGTTCTATTGTACAAAGTTCCACAAACTCACAAGTACACCAAACTCTTCAACAATCATATTACCAAAAGCAATTTTATAATGCTTTATTTACTATGATGCAAGGTACTTCAAATAAAGTGATATATCCATATCAGACAATTATCAGATACTGACACATCCACCACACGTCTCGTACGTATTGGACAACTCAGAGGGTGTTAGAAGCTAAGAACCCAAAAGCTTGTGTGACAGAGTCGCATTGTCTTTAAGAAAGTTCCAAAATCGCTTGTTGAAAACCACAAAGCAATGTGTCAGTTAAGAAAAACATACAAAAGACCTTTCATTGTATAAGAATAGTATGCCAATAGAATATAAACACCACGTAAACATGTGTGAGGCTTTGTCTAATTGTATTTTTCTTGGAGAATAATCATATTATTGTATTGTGTAAAGTATTGATTGAGCTTTTAAATTATTTTCTTTAATATAGTTATTTGATCATAATCTATTGTTTTAATCAACATTTTTCCCATTATTTCTACCTATAACAAAACATATACAAATGATTACAGTCTTTGATGTGTATAAAATATGGTTACGTGCATAAACATACTTATGTAACCATGTTCCTGTATTCTACTTATTTGTGGTTTTGCCACGTAGCTATGTGCATGTCATATGTCGGATTTGTGTTTTGTGTCTGTGTCAGTTCTTCACAGTTGTTCTCATATTATCAGAATCAGAACTCGCAGATTAGCAGTCTAAGCAGAATATAAGCGAAAGTACCAAGTGTTCAAACAATATGTCATTGACCTTGACAGAAAAACACAACTAGACAAGGGAACGATAGCTTAGTTGGGAAGAGGGATCAATGTTGGTTTGAGTAAAGATTCCTGATGTGAAATACAGCCATGAGAATAGTAATAGAGAGCCAAAATTCCTCGGATTCATATCTATTACTACCCAAATTAGTTGGAAAAAGTAAATTAGCTGGAAATGCACCTATTACTTAAAGACTGAGAAACTATCACCAACGAAATGAAAAGAATGGAGAACTTCTAACCAAGGAAAGGAGATTAGTTTCAGTTGCAAAGGTGTAATCTCATGTGGGAAAAAAAAATCCCCCCATTTTGTTGTACCCTTAGGCCCTGTTTGGTGAGGGTTAAACGAGGGTGAAGGAGCTTTAACTCGGATTAATGTAACCAAACAATCTTTGAACTAAAAGTACTTAAAGGGGGGTTTACTAACCCATGCATATAAATGGGTTGAAAACAAACCTGGTTTTTCTCATGTAACAGTTAGTTGAGATCGTAATAAAAGCAATAAGAAAACTACTAGTTGCATCTCAGCAACCCTCTTAACCCTCCGGATTTGTGCCAAACAATAACTGTTTTCCACAACATCTTATCCAAATACTTAAAGATGTTCACGAAAACCTAATCCAGGTTAAGCCCTTAACTGGGTTTGAGGCCTTAACCCATTGCCAAATGCCATAGGAAGATAATGTAGAAGTGACAAGAATAGGTTAAATGAGAAATGAGAAGCAATGAAAAGGTGCAAGAAAAGGGGCTCAAAAGCTGCCCAATGCTTCCCTTGACAAGCTCGACCAGGCCATTGTTAGGCAAAAGGACACAATAAGGTAACTACACCCAAGTGGCTCAAACTTGGCCTCAAACTCTTAATACGCTGATAAAGCCATTGGTTTACCCTTAAGAAACAATGAAAACACAAAACTTGGGACAAAGAGAACATACCGTCTTGTTGAGATTCTAGCAAATGTAGAATTGTGTGCAAAATTCCTAAGTGGACTCTTTTTGTTAATGTAGAGAATCTAGAGATTTAGTCTAAAAGCGAATAAATCCTGTCTACCAACAATGTTAACAATAGATGGCGATCCTGCTAACAGATGTAAAGCACTTCCTAAGACACAAGATAGCTGCTTTACAGAACACAGTGTAAACAAGATATAATTGAATATTGCAAGGAGAAGCTGGCAAAATGCTTAGTTCAGTTTAGTTTTCTTATGAAACAACTATTATTTTCATATATACAATAAACAGGAAAGTAAATAAGTTCACAAATTTAAAGGCTGTCTAAAAGCACATAAAGAAAATAGCAGCACAATTAACAAAAATTTAAAAAACCTCTGCTGAACAATTAAGATCAATATTTTCTGGGAGGGAAAAACATGATTCTAAACAGAATTGCTTCATAAGATGATATAAATTTCTAAAGAAATTGTTTTTCCTTTTGAACAAAAGTATTATCACATTAAACAAATTTAAAGGCTGTCTAAAAGCACATAAAGAAAATAGCAGCACAATTAACAAAAATTAAAAAAACCTCTGCTGAACAATTAACATCAATATTTTCTGGGAGGGAAAAACATGATTCTAAACAGAATTGCTTCATAAGATGATATAAATTTCTAAAGAAATTGTTTTTCCTTTTGAACAAACGTATTATCACATTAAACAAAGAGAGTCTGAATAGGAACGTGCCACGAGATTACACTTTGAATCCTACATATAACAAAGGACACAACTGAACACCTGAGCACCAAAATTCGAAAACCGCCTATCTAGACACAACCTATCGCATCTAAATAGCCCTTAAAGAAGGGGGAAAAACTATGATCTGAACTTTTCATGGACACATCATCTTACAAAAAGATCACTTAAAATGGAGCATTGAACAAAACCAGTGCTGCATAATTCATCCAACCACCTCAGAATCATAATCCAGTTTGTGCATATTGTGCGTATTGATTTGTGATGCATTCCCGATGATTGTCAAAACTAGTAATCTGAGAAATATAAGAAGAGGATTGATGACTAATTACTTCGATGATTACTTTGATGAAAACTTTGATGCATATGGCGTTAGGACGTAGCCTTTTTAAAATAAATTTATTTGCAGATTTTACGACATACACTATGACAACTTTTGGATGGTTTAGAATATGCTCTATATAGAGAAGGCAGTTCCATCCAGAGCAAATGTCACAGAAAGCCCTATATTGTGCATTTTAATTATTTTAAGTAATTTAATACTAATGGGAAAAAAGCAAAGATAATACCCTAAAACGCTTTCTGGACATTTGTGGACTGATCGGGGATAACCTTGCATTATTAAGTCGCATGCACAACTGAGTGATCTCCACATGTCAAATGCAGATTGTACATGCATGTGGTCAAACAAACAAGCACATCCACTAGTGCATACTGAGGTCACTTCATATACACATAAAATACTCAAATACAATCAAATAGTCCTTTTTGGACTTGGAAAACTGTAAAGTTGCTTTATTGTTACCTGTACTCGTGGATATATGTTGTAAGAACATCCTTGCTCGTAATCAGGGCTAAGGCTGCACAAATGGGCATGAAGGGGCCAGCCAGTTGAGGCGCATGGGCCCCCATGTATCCATTAGATTGGTAATATGGGCTCTGGATTGTGCTTGTGCCTAGACATGTTACATGTTGACCGTGCACGGAAAAGGCAAGGGACACAAGATACATTTTCAACCCTAAGGCAGGTTGCTCGCGCACCTTCTATCCCAGTTCACGAAGTTGCACCTAGCTTGGGAATAAGGACTTTCCATGGCATCACACCAAAAAAAGTATTTGAAAACTAGGAGGGTTATCTAGACTGTCAAGGCAGTCACACCAATAACTAAAAACGTGAATAAAATCCTTTTATTATCCTCATAGTTTCCCAATTGTAGTCCAATGATTATAAGAGAAAAGAAAAAGCCTTTTCATAAGAAAACGTAGAGCCAAGGCTTTTGCCTTACCTTAAAGAAATTAATTCCTAAATAATATCTAGCAATCCTTATAATGACACATCAGTCCCTTGTTTCTAGCTAAAACTCAAAAAAAAAATCCTTATTTTCAACAAAATGCCAAATTGGTCCTTGCCTTTAACTCCTTATTACAAGCAACTCCTCATAACTACCAAGAATCACTTATAGCATGTGAGACTGAATTCCAAACAACAATTTTACTCATTCACAGTAACACAACTGAGATGATCAGAGTTCTTTTCCCCCAAAACAGCATAAAATAGAAAGCACATCAACAAGCTTGAAAACTAAACGATAGCCTCATTCGAGAAATGGCCCACACCTGATACTTGCATGCTAGTGGCTATACCAGTTGGATATTCAACCTGGTCGTCACATCTTTGGTGACTTGTAGCCAGAACCAGGATTCTACAAATCAGGAATGAGTTTAGGCTAGAATAATATCCAGGACCTCTGCAGGCAGCCAATCTTGGATTATTGAATTCCACAAAATTGAAGGATCTAACAATAACAAGACAGGTTATAGCCATAGGTAACTGCATCTAAACTTGTGAGTATTGAATGAAAGAGAATGGTCAAAACAATCAATATGTGATGAGGATCAGACCTGTGATTTGGGTAAATGATCCATGATTTTAAGGTTGAGATTGATGTTGTTATCCTAGGGAGTTTGACTGTTGCTATTCTGACTGACATGATGACCTGAACGTTAGTTGACCCTTAAATAGCCTTATTAGTTATTTGACTATAATTGTATAAGCAGGAAAAGAACTGCAACTTCGTTCAGGGGCAATAACAGTCATATAATTATTTTCCTAACCTACTGTAACAAAGTGAAACCATAAAAAAATAATTAAAGAGGATTTAATTGGCAATGAGATGAAACTAGGGACTGCTTTGTGCTTCAGCTGAAAATTTGAGGACAAATGTGTCACTACACCATCCATATAGCCTTTTACAATAAAGCAACAAAATCTTAAAGGCTTGAGAAAATGCAATTAAACAAGGAAAGTATCACAATAAAAAAATTAGCCCTGAATTCAAGAAGATACTTTGAGTTTTGACCCACGACCCATGAGAGTCTTCGGTCCCCTAGATGGACTAATTGAAAAGTTACTTAACTACTGGGGAGCTCATTGTTATCTCCAAAAGGACCAAAACAGGTTGTCATTTTCCCCAACCAGTCATCCATAACTCCGTGTTATAGTAACTGTTATTGTCTAATGCATACTAAGCCTAACATCAGCCATCACCCCCAATGCAACGCTCGGCAGCTGAACAGACCGAACTCATGGTGCACTTAATAGGAAGACTTGATCAGACCGAGGCCCTGAACTCAAACCATGCCTAGTCATAAAATACCATTGTCACTGAATCTAGCTTAGAGATGATCCCAACCTCAACCTGAGTTGCAAAACATTGAGATTGAAAGATGTACAATCTGATCACAATTTTCAGCTCAATGAACTGTATTCATCAAAAGCTGTATTGCACCTGTCTAAAAGGAACACACTTTCCGGTGTACATGCCTCCAGCTGGATTTTGTATGCAAAGCCTGTAGGGGTTCTATCCTGTATATGCATACATCCCCAAGCAACCAAACACCCTGGAATTTAGTGATCTTCAAGTCTGCAAACATCCATAAACCAACAAATAGGAACCAATACGCACAAAAATGTCTAAAGCACATGCAGAAGGCACGTAACATCCTATTTTGTAAAACATCCTCTTAACAAAAGCTCCTCTTCAAGTCAATAGTTCTTTGTTCAATATATATATACATATATATATATATATATATATATATATATATATATATATATATAACTTAGGCTCATAGCTACTTGTAGGTCCATTTCAATATGGCATTATGAAGTTTGAGATTTGCTTCAACAATTGAAGCTCCTCTTACTAGTGTAATACTGCTAAGTCATTGGATGAAACAATGGTTAAAAGGCGTGAAAACACTTATATGCATAGCTATTCCACAACTGCTAACAATATAAATTAGATGGTAAACCATCAATATTTGCTTTAATCTATCACATTATTTATTTCTCATATATAGCTATTCCGCGACTGTTACAGCACAATCTAGATGGTAAACCATCAATATTTGCTGAAGTTTATCGCACTATTTATTTGTCTACTTGTTCTCCTATCATATCACTACAGTTTTCATAGAAATGAACCCATATAATTTGCAAATTCAACAAGAGTTTCTATAAATCATATATGATTCATAGAAATGAATCATAAATTATTTCATAAAGATATTACTTATCTTTTGAAAACAAAGTGTTCCGCAAAAAGTTATCAACTATAGAGTAAGTGCCTGGTTATTTCGCATTCCTAATAAAAAGGATCAATGTGGAAATAAATGTTACTGACTGTGATATAAGTGCTTAGTTTGCATCCCGAATAAGCAAAAGGATCAATGCGGTACTTAAAGAAATAGAGCTTTAAAGCATTAAATTATGTAAGGTCTGTGTGTGTCCGCACGCTCGCACGCATGCACACCTGCATGCATGCATGTGACGGGAAATGCTTATCAACCAACTAAACCATCCACCGTGTGCAAAAAATATTTTCTTTTTTTCTTTTCTTTTTTTCCCCTTAAGGATCTTTACAGCTCAAATGTAAGAGCTCCAAGTGTTTCTAGAGAGGATGATGCTAGTGAAGGTGAGACATACGCAGCCTTAGGCTCATATTGTGAAGAGGTTGCTTCTGCAACTACAAACCACAATCTCCAGCTCACAATTGATCCACTTTACCACTGCACTGCCTCAGCCTCCTTTCAACAGAATACTCACCAAACTTCAATATTATGTATTTTACGACTTACGACCATTATCATGAGATTTCACAAATCCACAATTTGATGTTATGCTTGCAAGATCCATGAGGCCAAATCTGCTAATGCATTTCGTGAAATAAATTTTAAAAATATTAATAAGATTTTTTGGTCAAAACATTAAAAAGTACATTCTTGTTGCCTAGAGAAAAATTTTCAATGTCATGAGGTCATATGCATGAATATTACTAAAAGTCACATCTTGAATGGAACAAATAACAACTGTCAGCAAATGTATCTAGATCAACAGGAACATTCACTAAAATACGTTATTGTACTCTCCAACTTCAATTGACAAAAGACAAATAAAGAGATATAAGAAAAAAAGCAAACATGTAACATGTTGGGATGGGACAAGAGAGTTTGATGGAATAAAAAGAGATTGAAACAATTTAGATGTACGACCGTCAGTTAATTATAGAGAAGCTTACCTGAAAATGAGAACTATTCAAGCAGCGGGCAATTTGGCGGAAAAGTGGAACCATACATCGCTGAAATTCAGCAGGCTGAGTTGCCTCCAAGACCTCCTCCAACTCTCCCAAGAACATCACTTCCTTTGAGCTATTAGTGATAGGCCAGTACTTCAACAATCCCCTTATGACAGTGTCCGCAAGCTTGCAGTCTTTCTCAACAAACTGGGAAATGCAATATGATAATTGCTGGTGGTACATCGGTATGCACTTAGGCTTGTGAAGTGGAATCAATGCTCGAACAAGGAATAGTTTGTGCTCTTCCTTAAGAGGCAGAGCAAATCCGTTAATAATACTTCCCAAAATCTCCAAGAGCTCTGCAATTCCATTATGCTTTTCTGTCTCAAAGATGAAGCGGTAGAAGATATTGTTAATTGCTTTCCTGATGAATGGTCGATGGACCATAAATTTACCATATATACGATGAAGTATCGTCTTCAAATATTCCCTCTCTCTAGGGTCTTCAGACTCAAAAAGATCTAGAAGCCGAAGAACAAAAGAATGGTCTATATATCTCTTTGCCAACTTTGCATCAGTCTCTGGAGATGTAACAAACTTCAGAAAGAATTCGTAGACAACCTGCAAATGTGGCCATGCAGGATCCATTAGTGGCTCATCCTCCTCCACATCAAAGGCCTCCAAAACCTTATTCTCACGAGGCGGAGAGGTAAGGGTACGAAACAAGTTTGTAGACACCATTTTGATGATTTCTTGCATTACATACTCAGAAAACTTCCCGTTGGGCGAGGAAATATAATCAACAAGCTCTCCTAGTGTTTGCCGCTTCATCTCCTTCTCTTTCAAGTTCTTACTTGGGTCAGTGAAGTCAAAAACGACACAACAGAGATTCAACTTCTTGACAAATAAATTTGGCTTTTCAGAGCTGGGGACTTCTCTAAAGCTTGGGAGTGCTTCAAAAGGGATTGCTGAGTTTCCATTTGCTTTCAAACCCAAAGGCAGATTGGTTTTGTTAACATAATTTGAACCAGGATAGGGGCCAGGATTGACCTGATTGCCCTGAACAGTTAACCTACTGCTCAACAAGTCTCCACTTCTCGAGAAGTTCCCTATAGAAGAGCCAGACCCACCAACCGGATCCCGGTTATCTGCTGATTTCGACGGCTTTTTAGGGAGCCGGCCCAATATTTGCTTGATCATATTCTTACTAATACAATACAAATGAGTATATTACAAACTTCAAGGTCTTGAATAGCCAAGTTATGCTCCAATCCAAACGAAAAGAGGCCTTCAATCATAACCAACTAGTACTTTGATATGACAAATTTGCCTCAACTCTTTCGTTATTTTGAAATTAACAGATCCTTTGGCCATGTCACAATCCAATTCCAACTATATCAGAAGGAACATATAATGGACTGAGATTTCATATAAATTCCATCAAAACCTAAATTTTGCTTCCACTCAAATCAGAACAAATTATTTTCAGACGGGCCCATTGCACGTCAAAGATCGAAACAAGGGAAAACAGCTTCATCTATTAATGGGAAATCCTCACTCTCATCCATAACGGAAAAAAAAAAAAAAAAACCCTAATTTTCTCCTGCCTTCTTCAATCCTCCACCCTTTTCAACATTCAACAACAAAGATCCCACCTTTCCCTCAGAAATTACAAACCCAGGTGCAGGAATCCAATCCAAACAAAACCACTCCCCCAAAATCTAAACACTTTCACACTTTCAACGATGGGTTTCGAGCCTAATCAGAGAATCAAATCGATCTGATGCGATCTACAATTAAAAAAAAAAAAAGGAAAAAAAAAATACCCATCAGAAAGTCAAACACAGGGAAAAGAGAGAAAAGGTGTGATCAAGAATGAAACTTCACCTAAAATCCATGAAATAAAATTAGAAAAAAAAAAAAAAAAAGAACTTTATTGCTATACTTACATGAATTCTTCGATCTCCTTCCTCTTCTCCATTCAAGATTTGATTTTGTTTTTGGTGTTGATGAAGGGAGATGAAAGTGAGTGACAGCGAGATATGGAGAGAAAAATAAGAAGGATGACCAGTTCCCACAGCAGTTGTTGGAGAGAGAAAGGGGAGAGAAAGAGAGAGAACAGGAAAAATAGAAAAAGGGAAGAAAGAAAATAATAATAATAACAATAAAAAGAGGAAAAAAACAAAAGAAAATGACTTTATTACTTTCTTCCTCCTCACCTTTTTAGCAGCATCTTATGACCGACTCCTCCCCTTTTGTATGGGTTTTCTTTTAAAAACTAATATAGTTTTCTCTTTGTATTAGTTATTTTCTTTTTACTCTATTAAAAGTGATTATATAATAGGGAAAAAAAAATTTGGATTTTGTGAATTTGCTGTGAAGGTTATTTTCTCATAAAAAAATAATGTTTTTTTTAGCTACATACTTCAAAATCTTTACTAAAATTCAGTTTCTGAATGGAACTAATGGAAAAAAAAATCCAAAAAAAGAAAAATTACTTTTCATGTATTTAAGATTAATTTCGAATCAAATTTATTCACAGAAACTAGAAAGTGGTGCTTGAGATTGAGAACAAACCCTTATCACAAAACTAAGTAAGCAGTAGTAACTACTGGTCAAAAGTAAAGAGCGAGCAACAACTGCTACTCTCAATACTAACCCTTTGAGTTATAAACAACAACAACAACGATAAAGCCTTTAATCCCAAGTATTAGGGATAGGCTACATGAATAAAAAAATAAAAAAAATCACGCCGGATCGATCACTTTGATAGTCACTCTTCATTCATTTCTATTAATTAATATTTTCCTCATTTAAACCTCTAGAATCTTCGTATCACCTTCATCCATATTTTCTTCGGTCTTCCATTCGTTTTTTTAACTTGTCCTACATTGATAAACTCCCCTCGTGATGCATTTATAGGCCTACGTTGCACATGACCAAACATCGTAATCGGTTTTCTCGCATCTTCTCATCGATGGAAGTTAAATCTATCTTAACACGAATATCTTCATTTCTTATTTTATCTCTCCTAGTGTTGTTGCATATCCAGCGGAGCATGCGCATCTCTTCTATACTTATTTTCTGTGAATGACGTTTCTTTATAGCTCAACATTCCGTGTCATATAATAAAACCGGTCTAATAGCAGTCCTATAAAATTTTATTTTCAGTCTTAACGGAATATTACGATCGCATAAAACTTCCGTTGTCCTCCTCAATTTCAACTAACTAGCTTGTTTCATATGGTTAACATCATTATCGATCTCTCCATCATTTTGAATAATAGAACCCAAATACCTAAACTGGCTGCTCATTTGTAACCCCTTTGAGTTATAACTAAAAATTAAATATTTTGATAAATTGGTGTTGCCGGTGAATTACTTGAAAGCAAAGTGTCATATAGAGATCAAAGAAACATTATAGAGATTAAAGAAACATGAGGCAAAGTTCATAACAAAACTTTTAACTTCGGGAAAAAAAAAAAAAATCACTGCAAAGAAAAGTACCCTATGGGAGTTTGAGGGTTGAGCCCAGTAACGAAGGAGAAAATTTAATGAGAAAATGGTTGAATAAAATAGTTATTAAGGTATTTCATAAATTTCGAGTAGATTATAATTTGAAATAAAGGACGAGGACGGAATATTCTAGAGAAATGTGTGTAGCATTGAAACAGTGAAATTCTAAATGCACACCATGTTTTACTAGTGAGCACCATGTCCTATATAGTATGTAGTGCTCACTAGTAAAATGTGGTGCGCATTTAAAATTTCCCAGTGAAACATATAAGATTTGGAGGTTATGCGTATAAATATTGAAACTTGGGGTTTATATCTTCAAAATATTGAAGATTTGGAAAGGATGCATCTTAAAATCCCTTTAAAAGAAATTATCAGGCCTAATTACTTTGTGCTCGAAAAAATTGATATATGAAATCAAAAGGGATAAAGAAAATAAGAGAAATAAACCTTTTTTTTTTTTCTTTTTTTTTGTCCTCTTTTTCTCTCTACTCTTATGCATAAATTGAAGGTTTTTTTTAAATTTTCATAGCTCTCGAAATCTCAAATATACATGCACATAAGTTAAGAAAATTCTACTTATATAACTCCAATTCTCAATATTTAGTTACATATTCAAGTTATATCTAGTATGCCCTTCAACATAATATTAACCATGCTATGATTTGTACTCTCGCGTCATATTAAAACTTAGCTGAAATTCTAGTTATACAATTTATTACTAACATTTTCAATCTTTGTCCATACAGTTTCTGGGTCCATTTTTCATTTACTCTATTCGAAATTTTGAATTAAAAAAATAATTTTTTTATTTTTTTATTTAAAATTTTGAATAGAATATATCAAAAAATAACTCATTGACGTACCTATTCCCATACTTAGTCCTATCTCTCCAACCCACAACAATATTTTCAATCTTTCTCACCCATAACAGCTCTCTCCTTATCTTTTTATCTCCCAGAGGCGCAAAAAGCAAAAGGGAAAAGAAAAGTAATGGGACCTCCTCCATTAAGAAAATAGTTTGAAGAAATTTTCTTTAAATAAGAAAGCATTGTATGATATTTCCATCCAGAATTAACACTTTATAGCATAAGGGTGGGTTATGTTGAGTCCAATTTATATTATATATCTGTCCCTTAAATCTTTAAAAATCAGAATTTAGTCCTCCAAATCTTCATATTTATAATTTAGTCCTTCAAAGCCTTTAAGTTATCACAATTTAATCCCCAGCTATATTTTTAGCCCGAATTTTCCGTTATATCCTGAGTTACTTTACTTTAGTTCTTCCTTCTCTCTTCCTCCTCTCTTTCTCTTCTTATTGGGTTCCCTCTTTATTTTTCTCCTCTTTCTCTCTCTCTCTTCCATCTTCTTATTAGGTTTCCTGAGTTACTTCACTTTAGAGATTAACTGCGAGGGAAGAGAGAGAAGAAAAGAATGGAGAGGAGAACCCAATAAGAAGAGGAAGAGAGAAGGAAGAGAAAATGAATGAATAAAGCGAAGTAACTCAGGGGTATAACGGAAAATTCGGGCAAAAAATATGGCTGGGGATTAAATTGTGGTAACTTTAAGGATTTGGGGACTAAATTATAAATATGAAGCTTGAGGAGACTAAATTCTAATTTTTAAAGTTAAGGGACAGATATGTAAAAAACCCTATATTAAATTTGGAGGGTTTATATGTAAGTATTGGATTTTTAATGTTAATTGTGGGATATTTGAAGGAAAAAGATCTCTCTCATCAGTCATCAATTAGGAACATTTCTTGCAGTGGTAAAAGCCACAAAACAAAATTCTCTGGACCAACTTATAATTAAATACTTCATACACTTCTTATAATTTGAAATTTGAAATCATGACTCTGTATTTATGGACGATGACCTATGTTGGAAAGCGACCTAAGAATCATTCATCCTAACTTGGCAAAAATTAAGTAAAGACAAGGACAAATCCAGTTTTTTTTATTTTTTATTTTCCTTGAATAATTTTCATGTACATTATATTTTGATTATAAATAAAAGTAAGCGCAAATCTAGCGTCTCTTATTTTTTTTTTTAGAATAAAAAAATTGCAAGTGTTTTTTTTTAATCTTGAATTTTTTTAAAATCTCTACTATGTGTCTTTTTATTTATATAACGAATGACACTGATGTACATACTTTTCTATTTTGACGTGTTCTTGAATTAGAAATCTTCCTGTTGAGCTCTGTCTAGTAATAATGGTATTTTTATTATGATATCTCTGGAAATATTTCATCATATTCAGTGGTAAGTTACTACATATATAGAACTAACTAATTCTAAGGTAAAGGGTCGAGAAACTCAATGCTACTATTTCCGAACAACTTGGAGCCAGGCCTTCTTTTCGCACTATTATAAATGGTAAAATAATAGGAAAAATTGAATTCAATTGTCAACTATTCGTATTAAAAATTGGATTGACTACGGATTCGAGCCATAACACATGGTTTCGTAAAATCCGTACGATTTTTCCCATCTAAATCTAACAGGTTTTCCATGAAGAAGATTTTTTTCAGCATGTTATGTTCGATACTGGTAGGAGAAGAACCCGACTCGATATTGTTAAAAAAAGAGGGGAAACAGAGCAAGTTAAGATGATATGGATCACCCCTTGAACGCTACTTTTAGTACCACATTATAATTTACAAGATTTACTTTGTTTTAAAAAAAAAACTATTTTACATAAAATTATATTTGGTTTTTTTATTCTACAAAATTATTTATAGATAGGATAAATGTTGTTTGACTGGCCCATAGAATTTGAATAAGTACATGTGAATACATAATAAAACAATTTAAATGGATTTTCTAAAAGAATAATTGAAAGTTCATGATAAACTATGGCTTAATCTTAATTTATCTGTGAAAATTGAAATTAGTTTTTTTTTAGTGAAATATTTTATTTTCCTTTTTAGGAAAAAAAAGAACCTTGTTGTAATTAAATCCAATTTTTCACAAAATTTCTTTTTGTTTCCTTACTTTTAAGACTTATCTTTGACAATTTATTTTTCTTTCTATTATTTCATACTCATATTATGTGAATAACTCAAAGAAAATTTATCGAAACACTAACTAGTTTGCTTTCCATATTTATTACCATAGTTATATTTAACTGTAAAATTTTCTTATTAGATGGACTCAGCACCACACATAATAAAATATACTGTAATAGTAAAGTTCATGAATGCAAATTAATGTCTACATATTAACAAAAATTATTAAGTCAAGCTTCTAGATAGAACTCAAAAAAAAAAAAAAAAAAAAAAATCTTATATTCCTTTCTTGTATTAGTATTTCTTTTATGTTTGAGATCATGGATATGTTTTGAAAATCAAAATACTATACACTCACAACACTTATTTTGTTTTTGTTTTTTTTTTTTTTTTTTTGTCCATACACATCTACAACAAATGATAGATATTAATAACACTTACACAAAAATTGTTATATTCATATGAACTGTTTAACCTTCTTAATAATTATCTAGAAATATTATGTAAATATTGTGAAATCATTAACCATTCTTAATACTTAATGATCTTATTAATTCAAATTCCTTTATCCTACAATTATGAAGAATGCAAATACAATTTTAACTTTTTGCTCTTGTGTTATTTTTAAATGTATTGTTAGACAATTTCAAGCAACTTAATTTCCTAGTTTCCTACAACAACAACAATATGTATGATTCGAATACTATAACTCAAAATCTTTAGATTTTTTTAATGTATATTCAGTGTGGACAATGGTTATTTTCTCATCAAAAAATTTGAGTTTTTATTTGTTAATGATATTTCATTAAGTGTGAGAATTTTTATAAAATTTAGCTCATATTTAATTCTTTTTTAACTAGTAAATAAAGTAGACTTCCACATGCATGCAATGTTAATTAGCTGCTTATTTCTTTTTAACTCCTGGTGCATTTATCTCGACTACTAATTTATGCCTTTCTTTTTATATTAAGTTTCTTTTTTTTTCTCTCTTTATTTTTGGACAGAGGCATTTTGTTTTTACTTTTGAATTTTTTTATTGATATTCTTCTTTAAATAATATGGAAAAGTTAAAGAAATGTGGTTTCTCTATTTCTCTAGTATCGATGATCT
Source organism: Dracaena cambodiana (assembly GCA_036321105.1). Classification (NCBI taxonomy): domain Eukaryota; kingdom Viridiplantae; phylum Streptophyta; class Magnoliopsida; order Asparagales; family Asparagaceae; genus Dracaena; species Dracaena cambodiana. The sequence goes on along the minus strand of JAYEPQ010000002.1, from coordinate 13,227,607 downwards.
ATAATTATTTGTACATGTCATCTTTGAGTTTTTGCAAGTGAATATAGTGCCTGCAATAAATCTTTGTTATTTATTTCCTTTTTGTGCCATGATACAGTAACTATTGTAATTGTGTATAATTTGAGTTAAAATCTTACATGGTAATAAAAAAATATCAAACATAAAATAAAATAAAATAAAATTTATGGGGTTAAAGGAGAACTAAATGAGAAAAAACTGTGTGCATGTTTTATGAGTTGCATTACATGTAGTTACAACCAATAGAGACCTAACCTAGGAGGTTTTGGGTGACTACTGGATTATCATCAGTTGAGGGTCATGCGCCTGAGCCTTTATGCTCATCTATATTCCTTCTAAGTACCTCGCGATATGTCCTGAGTCTGTACCAAGAATCATGGTCATGATCCCAGGTATGCACGGAATACTTGTAAAGTATGTCGCATATTTTTCTTTTGTTAGTTCCATTTAATGTATAAAGATAATAATATAATACCATTTGACTTATGTGTGTATATAACTATATACTATCATATTACATTTCAGTATTATTCAAGACATGCTTCTACTGCTACTCTCTTCAAGACAAGTATAATCTGACTCCTGTTTTATAAATTTTATAACATCATGTTAAATTCTAACACTACTGGTTGAATTATTATTCTCTTTAAGTCAAGTGTAATTTAATTCATACTTACATTTTTTTAGATTTAGAATTTGTGATACAATTCTGATTGTTTTACTGATTTATTTAACTTCATACTTTATCTACATATACTACACAAAGCGTGCCTGTGTATTACTATTTTGTTTCCTTGTAATACTTGCTAGATTGTTCTAATAACCCTGGTTTGGCATACCGATATGATTTTGGATTGCAGGTAATTGAGGAGGGAGAACCTTCAAACGTGGAAACATATGCCAAGGAAAGTAAATGAATTATTTAGGTTTTCAGTTTTAGAACATAATAAGATTATCTTCTTATTTACTCTCCTAGTGCCCAAATAAAGAAGATAATTGTCTATTTATATTATATCTTATCTTTAGTTTTAAATTGTAATAATACTTTGAGTTGTCGCCTATATCCGAAATACCTTTTCATATGAATTTAATAAATCTTTATATTGATTCATTTTTTTTTTTTTGGAAATATATGTTTTTGTGGTGTGACGGTAATTTGTATTCAATATTTATACTTCTAAGGCTTAACATATTCATATATGATATGTCGCCGAATACTGCTCCTATTTTAGGATGCGAGGCATTACATAGAATAGAAAGTAAGTCAACCTCTCAATAATTCAGCAGCAAACCCTCAGCAAACCGTTCCAATTGAGCACAACTATGTGAGCCCCCTACCAGGTACAATCAATAAGGCCCAAGACTTGAGATAGGCAGATAAAGTAGAACATGTGTAAAGAAAAGTTTCGATAAGATGGCATGTGCTTAAAGAAAGCTAATCATATCATCAATGAAAAGAAACGAGCAAGGGGGTAATCAGTGAACTAACAGCCACTAACGGCTGGGAAATTCTAAATGAGCACACCACACTGTCTTGAAACTGTTGGTAAATTCGTCCTTGAGCGATTTTAACATTGTTCGGAGATTAATTTCCATTTTAACATTGTTCGGAGATTAATTTCCAACCAACCAGGACTAAAAACAGGATAAAAATTCACCCAGTCAAGTGGTGTGCTCATTTAGAATTTCTCCTAACTGCTTTCGACTGGCAAAGTAGATTTTTTCCGAAAAGAGGTTTCTAATATTGTGAACATCATTCAATGAATCTATTCACGATATTCTCATACTGAACCAACTGCACTGAAAGAAGTTTGATGTAAAACGACCACCACAACTGGATGTTTTCTAGTGTCCAGTCGATGGAATTGTGACTCTCATGCCAAGAGAATCAACATCAAGAAACAATTCTGGGCACCACTGGAGACAACCCGGTCCTCTCGAGTTGCAACACTAACAAGCTGAGCAACAAAAGCAAGCCAGAGATGCACCATTATAACCTGAGGCCCATGGTGATATGACAGTTCTTTCTCAATTCTGATGTGGAAACTCCAGTACTGTCCTGTCTCAAAAGACCTCGAAGGAGATTTTTGGAACGCTTGTACTCCATTCTGAATCTTTTGCTGAACAAGCAAACTGTTAAAATACATGGCATGTTAATTTCTTTCCTAGGCCATTAGCAGGTTATTATAATCTTTTAGGACTTGTATGTTGCTTCCACTGCACCACCAAAATTCCGAAATTATAGTGAGGGTCGAGAGAAATTATTTTATATTTTAAAATGCCTCCACGGGTTGAAAACCTATTTTCTGGTAGAAACCTGGGCTTTAACGCAGCGGTTTTTTTTTTTAAAACCCGCAATTAAAATGCGCGCCCAGTAGGAATCGAACTTTGGTTGTTCTGATACCATGTTGAAATACCCTTCCACTGCACCAAAACTCTGAAGTTATAGTGAGGGTTGAGAGAAATTATTTTATATTTTAATAGTTTGAATAGTAAGTAGATCTTTCTAGTTCCTAGTAGAACCTTTTCAACTGAGTTGGCTTTATAATGTCAAAATTGAAGGTTGCCATGGGAATAGAAAACACAACAAAATTTGAGATTTTGTATTGTAACACTTGAGATTTACTTTTTTTGCAATCAAAGCAAGATTACAATTTTTTGATTCTTAGATTCTAGGGAGCGTGATGGTAGAAGTATGATCAGAGCGATCCATCTTTATTTCTGTTGACGATATAGCAAGAAGATGAAGACTCTGAATTCTTTTTATCCGTTGATTCTTCGATGCCTTTCTTTGGAAGCTTGTCACTATTTTTATAGTTAGAGTGTGTCACAACCGTTCCCTCAATTTGTGGAGATCATGGTAGTTACTTACCCATAATCAGATGTATTCAAATTCCTTTTGGTGAGTTTAAGGATAAGGTTGGTTGGATACTTCTGACAGGGCTAATTGTCTGCTCTAGCGGAGTTAAGCAGCTCTAGTGAGGCTAACTCATTTTGGTGAGGTTAGTCTCACTTTGGCAAGGCTAATCTTGTTCTGGCATGGCTAATCCATCCTAGTGAGGCCAGCCCTATTTTGGCGAGTCTAGTCTCGTTCTTGTGAGGTTAGTCTTAATATTTTCTTTGGACAATTTTTTTTTTACATTCTATAAAACCCCCTTCAAAGTTTCTAAGATGAATTGTCCTTTTTGAATCTTAAAATACTTTGAACCCTCTTTTTTGTAGTTTATACATCGCTTCTATGATTGGCATCAGCCTCAGATGATGTATACTGACAGAGCTAAATGGTTCTGGTGGAACTAAACCGTCTCCATTCTGATGAGGCTAACTTGATAGGATCTAGTCGTTTGAAAAGCCTTGGCAGAGCTAATATGGGTCAATCTGGCCCGATTACCTCATTTTATTGGTGATGGCTGATCTTTCACTGTGACTTTTAGGGTTCTTTCCCTTAAATACTTCAGGTGTAAGGAAAAACCTTTTCATTTGTCTTTGTTCGCACTTATTTTCAATTCAAGAATCATACATATCGCCTTCTCGCTAAAAACACCACCTTTACTTCTCAAATTTCCAGATCTCATGGCACCAAAGTGAGTGAAACAGAAGAAATCGACAAGAATGAAGGTAGCGAGGACACTGGCGATGGGTTTAGGCGAGTCTTCTTCAGCTGCTATTTGACCGCCAACCACAAGTATGCCCTTTAGGCTAATGATTCGCCTTTTATTCTTCTTTCATATACTTAGTTATTCCTTTGTATGAGCTTTATTTTGATGAAATAATAGGATTATTGTGGGATTGTTGCTGATAAACAACGGGATTGGATCTTTGCATCCTTTCTTCTTTAATTTTGAAAAGAATGGGGACTGGATCTTCGTATCTTTTCCTCTTTTGAAGTTGTTTTCTTGGTTTCGTTTTCTCAAATAATTAGTTTAGAATCTTTTTCCGTAGTCTTACTATTGGTTTGATTGGCAAAATGAACAGGATCGCCCCTTGGTTGGGTGATTCGTAAGTTCGAGTTAGCATTGAGATTCTCTTTGCGAGGGCAGAGGAATCACTTCGATCCAGTAGGAAAATCGTCGCACTCTGGCAAAATTATTCCGACCCCTAGCCAACGAGGTTTCGTTCTGGCGAGATTTCCTCATTCTGGCGAGGTTACCTCGTTTTGACGAGGTTATCTGGTTCTGGCGAGATTATCTCGTTAATTTTGTTCAAATGGTTTTGTCTTTGCGATATAGTAATTATATTTTTCTTTTCTTTTGTATTCTTTTTCCATGGTATTCTATACCAACTCTCCCATCACTGTGCACCATATGACCGGTTCTAGTTCTAGCATTAGGGGTTATGTCGATTTCCACTACCCACAACCTTCCTCTTTATACAATTATGATGACGAGAAGAGAACTAAGCTGATCAGGAGCGGCAGTGTCCAAACTCTTAGAGAGTTAGTTACCAACATTCCATTTTTGGATAGAGATAGACCGGTACTTCCTAAACCTCATTTTATCTTCGGAGACGCTATAGATACCAAAAACACACTTTCCCAGTCCCTGGATTTATCACTTAGAAGGATCCTACTTTTCACTTCCAGACATTGAAAGGCATTACCCTTTGAGTTACCTTCGCCCTTGTACGGAGGAAAGGAGAATGGGATGGTGACTCATCCCTACTCAGGATTCTCTTACAGTAGCCAAATTTATCAAGTCTAAATTCGTGCAAGATGTGCCTCCTACTCATGCGATGGGTCTTCTCTTTGGAGTAATGTTCAGAAATATACCGGTCAGCAAGGATTTTAATATGGCCAAGACTTTCAAAAATGAATTTGTTCAGAATCAATGCAATTATCCAGCTGAGAACTTCAGAGCCCAGGTTGGGTTCATGCAGGACATAAAGATTGGTGGGCTCTTTTGACAAAAAGTACAAGATTCAAGAAAGAACTAGTAAATATCGGATTATTTAGAGCAATATGGGCCACTCAATATGCTATTGTCACGAACCCCACTCAACTATTTGCCATTTTAGAGATATACAATTTAACGACTGGGACTTTCTTCAACCTAAATGGTGAGATGAGATTAGCTCTTCACAAGATGTGGCAAGTTTTCGGATTGTCGATTGGGGATATCCCGTACGAAGAGTACTTTACTAGATCTGAAGAGCTCGAGACTTTGCTTGGAAAGAATAGTCTATTTTATGACACTTTTTGGGATCTGTCTTGCCATCACTGCATATGTTTAGACGTATCTGCTGGGTGTAGTATCTCAGAAGAAATGGGTTGATTATTTTTTTTTACTAATTTAGATGGGAAAGGAAATATTGGTCTCCAATAACCTATTGGTGTAGCCGAAATCAGTTCGAGGATATTCGCATCTAAGATTGGTGATCGTGTTCTTACTGAAGATGAGGATAGTCTTTCCGCATGCATGGTATACTAAGTTATCATAGTTAGATTGCTCACAATTTATCTTCCATTACTGCTCTTGCCGCCTGCATCGCCTTATAGTTTAAGAGGTGTGTTGTTCTTTCATTACCTCGTGAGTGTATCTCGATCAGAGTTTTGTATTCTGTAATGCAATTAGTATATGGACATCATTTAGGTCTTCTACCGGCCATAGTCTGTCGTCTTTAACATAGTCTGAGACAACTTTCTGCAATTTTCTTAAAGGATCCAAACCCCCATGTCGACTTGCCATATACGTATTTGATGGCCTGGTTTGCGTCTCATTACTGGAGATTGATTCCCACAAGTCCGGCCACTCCTGACAACGAAAAACTTCCTGATCTATGTAAGTATGAAAATATGAAACGGGCTTCAAAATATCTAGTGAGTATATGATGCCTTATCAGTCATCATTCCTCCTATTCTTTCTGTATTAATATTCCGAAAATAGAAGGGGTTTCCTTTGGAGATTTATTTGAAAACGTGAGGAAATCATTTTCCAGTCTTTCTAGGATGTATTTTTATGGCTCCTCTGCATCCGTCCCTTTCATCTTCTATATCGGAGCGGGAGTCATTGCAAATTGAAACCATATATTCCAAGTCATTTTGTCCAACAATTCAGATATGATCAATTGTATATAGGGAATCCTATATTCTACTCTGGGGTACGAGTGGTGCTTAATTGATGGAGTGAAGCTTGACGTCATTTTGTAATGGGGTGCACAGGCGCGTCTTTCTATTTACCCATGAAATATCCAGAGTTATAGACAACTCTGGCCTTCTGTCACTGGTATGCCGAAACGAACACCATGACCCCCACATATAACTCAAAGTCGTCTTGTTTAAGTTAGATGTTCGAAAGATTTGAAAGATTAATCAAAGAGTTGGTTGGCCGTCTACCTCCTCGTGCAGTAGGGATACAAGAGTACATAAAAGGCGGGCGAGTACATGTAAGGTTTCTGTCACTTGCTACTGTTAGTGATCAACAAAGGGATCAGGGAGAAGCAACCTTAGCCGAAGGTCCTTTAACCTGTCAGAAGAGAAAGGTAGTCTGCTCCATCATCACCTGTTATAGTTGCACCTCAAGCGTACATCCCCTAACTTCGCCTATTCCTAAGAAGCGAAAACGCCTTATTAAACTTTTAGAAAGACTGACTTCTTCTGGAGTTGTAACTATTGACAAAGTAATATCAGCACCCGTTCTATCAGTCGCTGTTATCATCAGACCGATAGCAACAATGGCTTCTAGTGATCTGTCATCATCTCATTTGACAGCGAATGTATCGCCCATAATATCGTCTGCAACTAGGGCAATACCTTTAACCTTTTGATTAGATGATGGATCAGAGATTGGATTAGGTAACCCAAGACAAAGTGTCTACCTTTGCAATGATTTCTTCATTGATAAATACCATACATCCTGGTCCTCTTCCTGATTCATCAGTGTCTTCACAGTCCGAGGCGACTCATGATGATAACTTGGTGCACCAAGAGGACGTCGTTGCTAGTCACTCAGAGCCAATGATTGTGGGGTAACATGATGATTTCACTGAAAATGAAGACATAGAAACTAAAGCAACTAATGAGGTGCAGTCGGTCGGTAATATGCTCCAAGACCAACCAAGCTGGCCTCTTATTGGACAACAAGATGAATTTGTTGATGAGGGTGCAACTATAGCAACATAGGATGAGCAGTAAATCAATGTTGCACCCCAAAGTTGTTAGGAAGGAGGTGTCCAAACTAATCTATCCGGTCCTAGAAGAGAAGATGATGCAACTCCATTCCCTGACTCCCCCATTCATATCTCGGGGATTAGTGCAGCGGTTCCTACTTCCGACTCGCTGGATCATCCAAGTACTAATTCATTGTTCCAAGCAGATATTCCATGGAGAATTTACTTGGTTGTCTGGAATGATGCAAGTGTCCTCAAGCCTGCCTGATCCTCAAGCCAATGTCAACACAACTCCCACCATGGATGAAGGTGCTGAAGTGGCACAGAATGTTGATAGTGACGGTGAGGATTATATTACTCCACCTAACTCTACATCCAAAGAGGACATTATTCAAGCAGAGGATGACCTGCAAATTTTTACACAGTCATTCGTGCATCAGGTATTAGCTTGTACTTTTCAATGTCCTCATTTATTGTGTTTAGCCCTATTTTATCATCACCTTCACTTATTACTTTTCAGCAATAATACGCAAGTATTATTTAAATCTTGACATATACCATGCCAAACTTCGCGTGTTATCAAGACTTGCCCCTTTAAACCTAACATATACTTTTTTTTTTCTTATGAATTCTTGTATATTATTTGTTATAATCTTATAGTGCTATTAACTTCTTTGTTAAAGGGAAAACAACACAAAAAAATCATTCTTTCCCATTGTAAATGGATATTGCAACTTTCAAGTTAATTCCCATTAGGAAATATTCTCGAGCTTTTTAGTATTGTTTGTCTTAGTGGAGGTCTTTAGTATTGTTAGTGTTTGACAAATAATTTGGTATAGTATATTAAAAAAAAATGAAAGAAATTGATCTATTCTTAAAGCATGATAACCATAGAAAAGTCTATCCATGCTTGTCTTTACCGAATAGGGCCAAAAAACATGTTTCAGTTAGCGGAATAATTAACAAATCTCAACGAGTGAGGGAGTATTTATTTGCATGGAAGTAAAATGGAAGCAGCAGAAATAAGGATTTTTCTACTATTTCAAGTGTTTGTTTAGTTAAGAAAAAAATTAAAATTTACTTCTTAATTGATGAGGTAGTGTCTATACGACACTTCACTTTCAAAACTTTCTTCCTCACACTATAGGATTGGAAGTGAGTTAAAAAGTAAAACAAAAGGAAAAAAAAAAAAATTTATTTGCATGTCATCATTGTTATTCGAAAGTTATACCTTTATTACTAATAAATAAATAAAATAATACAAACTGTATTTTATTTAATTAATTAAATAATACTCCTTCACTTTTTACCACACTTTCTTCTTCCAATATATTAGCAAACAAATATAAGAAAACTACTCTTCTTTTACTTCAATTTTGAAAATTACTTCTTAATTTCTTTTTTAATTTCTTCCTTATTTTCACTGCTTCCAACGTGCCAAACACATCCTAAGACATTAACAATCTTGAGTATAGCATAGATTAATGATCCCAGTGTATCTCCTTCATCAAGATAGATCAAACATTTTTTTTTATAGGCACAAAATATGTTAGATTACGCACTTTGAGGGATAATTCAGTGTTACATTAAAATCATGTTAATTACTAATAAAATAAAACCATACATAAACAGAAAGTAAAAAATGTAAAACAATTTTTTTTTTTCGAAAGAAACTTGATTTTGAAGAATTTCCCATAACCTAAATCAATCTGAGATGTATCAATGTGAACAGTAGAAAAACATCGAAAAGGTTTGGTGAAAGGTTTTTATTTGGAAGAGTCATGGACCTATATAAAGGGAGTTTCCAAAGGAGCACACCACTTTTCCTAGTGAGCTCATTTTACAGTGTAATTTTAATTCGGATTTTCAGTCCGAACATTTATTAAGTTAACTAATTGGGAAAATAGGTGTGCTCCTTTAGAAGCTCCCATATATAACAGTTGGGAGCTCTCCTCTTGTTTTGTGAGGAAACATATAAATGCGTATACTAATTATATGATCTACAAAGAACCATGGGATGTTAGATTAGACTCTGATTTCTACTCCAATTCCCATTTCGACTCCGCAATCGCTTCACCAATTTAACTAGATTTCTATTTTGTATTAAAATTTAGTTTTAGATTTAGTTCCGCATCACCTGTTAAATAATTTGTATGGTATTTAGGCACTTATAAATATTTGTATTCTCTTACTAATAATAAATAGATTGAGTTATGAATATGATAATCACCTGACAATAGACAATTCTTCGTTTTTTATCAAGAAAACTTCATCATGATAAAATTATATGGAAAATACATGACTTTTGCACACCATTATTTTATATCATAAAAATCATAGCTTACGCATGCGAGCCGCACAATGCATTCGATTTGTATTCTTTGCCCAGTAGCATACGAGTACGATGGGAGTTTCTAAACGAGCACGCCATTTTTTCCAGTGAGCCCACTTTTCATAGGTCCAGACGAAAAACAAAGTTCACAAGGTAAAATGGTGTGCTCCTTTAGAGACTCCAAAGTACTGGTGCGAAAACACGAAACTCGGGACCCGACCCGATTGGATAGCTTACTCGGATAAAATTTCAGAATAGATCCGACCCGACTTGATAAATGCCTAATAAATGCCCAAATTCCCTTTTCTATCCTAAAGCCTCCCTCTCTCTCTCCCCTACGAAGAGCGAGAAGAGATTTTGGTCCCGAATCTGATGGCGCCCAAAGCTAAGCCCAAGCCCCCGTCTCCGGCCGCCGCCCAATCCGTCCCGCTCGAAGACCTCTTCTCCAATCTCAACCGCCATATACAGAACTTCGAGTACGATCAGGCCGCCAAGGTCGCAGATCAAGGTCAATATCGATGGATCCAATCCCGTTGTTGACATTTTTCTTTAAAGTTAAGGGCTTTTCTTTAAAGTTAGGGTTTTTCTTTAATTTTTCTTGTACTGGATTATTTTCAGTGCTTGCGGTTGCTCCTGGGGACGAGGATGCTGTTAGATGTAAGATTGTTGCATTGGTTAAGTCCGATGCGATCGATAAGGCTCTCTCCGCGATTCAGGGTTTTGCAGCCCTCCCGATCGATCTCAGCTTCTACAAGGTAAACAATTTGCATTCTTTTTTTCTAATGCTAGTTATATTAAACTCTCGAAATCTAGTAAAAGATATTAATCAAATTGTACAAATAGATCTTTTTTTCCTAATCCCAGATCACGGCTAAAAATGAGCTTGTAAATTACAATGCACAATTAAATGTACGGTCTTTGTCATGGAAGAACGATAAACTCTAGATATTTTACAAGTAATGCATTATAATCCAAATGAACTACACATTTAGAGTTTTTAAGACCACTGTTTGCATGCCTAGGCATAATCATATGCATTTGGCTATTAAAGAAAAAGCGTCAACTTTTTATCATTAATTACTTTGGCAACTTAGTTTTTTTCTCGCAGCTTTCAATTTAAAAGGTTTCCTTCTATACTACAACCTTGTGCTAGCTGAACTCCTTAGTGGGGTTAGTCAATTCCTTAGCTTGATTTGAAAGACGATTTGCCCAAAGGATAAGGTGAAGTTCATGCGGTTGTACACTTTTTGAAAAATTAGTTGTTTCTCTAATTTTTTGGTGTATAAGTAGCTTGTTACACTATGCTTGTTATCAAGTTTAATAATAATTAGATAAATGGAAGTGAAGGTTGGATATTTAGTTGGTCATAATGCAGGTATACCTTATCTTTGACCATGTTGCTTTGACTACACTAATAAACAGGGTGAATGCATTAGGGTAATTTTGCATAAGATTTTTTAAGGAAATTGATTGATCATTGGTTTGCAAAGTACAATGATTATACTGATGCTTGCGGACATGGGTGCTGACAAACATTTGTCATTGGATAGATAACTGTTATATTTAATATTTTAAAATCATTGAAGTGTGCGCTGGAAGTAATGATTAACAGTTATCATTAATGATAGTTATAGTTGACCGATGGTAATAAACAGTGCATGATTAAAATCTTTCCATTTCTAAAACTTATATCAGTAAAAGTAGTGTAGGATGTGCTGAATAATCAATATCTTATGTGACACTAACAAAATAGTAGGATTGATAAAATAAACCACATGCTATTTTAACCATTGAATTAATAACTATTATCAATTTAAAACTAATGTAATGAATTAATAACTATCAGCAATTTAAAACAAATATAAACTAGTGACAACTTTAAAAGAAAAACCAAATTTAAAAATATTAAAAGGGCCAAGAATATTTAATCACTTTCTTCAAACCCTTTTGAAAATTAATATCTCACCTGTCATTGAATGCAAATTTTCAAAGTTTATCATCACTGGGATGCTGCAAATAACACCTGGCTCCAGTTGCCCTCACTGTTTTTGCTTATCTAATGGTTGTTGACCCGGCTAAGCCTATTAGAATGTGAACACTGGGGTGCTCCGGTAGTGCCACTTAAGAACAAAACTAGGGGCACCAAAATGTGAGCTCAGCTTCCTATTTGTAGCAAACATTACATTCACCGCATAACTAAACTATAAGTCATTCCAAAATTCCATTTTGTGAAGGTTGAGGAACTCAATCTTTCATCATTTGAATTATCTGATCATTTTGTGATGGTAGAAGTGCAGCAACGTCCTTAATAAAGTTATACTTCAAGTTAAAGTTGATACGTGCTTTTCATTTATTTATTCCCGTGCCTTAAGCTTATTTAAAGGTATTATTTCTCTGTTATCCTTTTATCATGTCTGACTACTTAAGTGAGCATACTGGTTAAGTATCTTTTCTAGTCTTGATTTCTTAAGTACCTTACCTCTTAACTTCTTGTTTAGGCATATTGCCTGTACAGGCAAAACAAGCTAAATGAAGCGCTTGAAGCATTACGTGGCCAGGAAAGAACCTCTATGATTCTGCAGTTGGAATCACAGATTTTTTACCGTTTAGGCAAAATGGATGCTTGTATGGAAAGCTATGACAAGCTTCAAAGGTTCAAGATTGATTCCTTAGATCTAAAGACAAATATCATTGCTGCTTTGGTCTCGGCTGGTAGGGTTGCTGAAGTTCAAGGAATGATGGATACTCTCAAAGTGAAAGCTTCTAGCAGCTTCGAACTTGCTTACAATGCTGCTTGCTCCTTGATTGAAAGAGGGAAATATGCAGATGCTGAACAACTGTTGCTTTCAGCTAGAAGGTGAGGTTTTAGTTAATAATGCACTATTTTTTGAATACCAAGTGCCAAAAGTTCTATTCTAGATCTTTCCTTCATACAAATTTCTGGCTTGATTTTAATATTTCCTTTGTCATATTTAAGAAGTATATAATTTTTTATTCCCTGTTTTTGTAGCATGATGTCATAAGACGTCTTGTTAGGGGATACCGGTCAAGAGTGCTAATTTGAGGTTTTATATAGGTTTTGCAAATTTAACACCCTTCAATATTGCCACTAAGGTATGAAATTATGAAATTCACTACTCTATTAACACATACTATTGAAATTTGGAATGTGTTAATTATTGATAGTAGTCGGGACTAGCAATTGAATGCAGGGTGCTAATTTATTATTTTAGGGGTGGTAAGTACAATGATGATCATACTTGAAGGGTGTTATCCGTAATTTAGCCTTTTATTTATAATTCATAATCAATCCATTTTGACTGCCTCAGATTATTGTTGTGAATGAAAATGCAATAAAAATGGATTGACCAACGGGAAGCTCACATCTAATCCTGTCTTGAAAAAGTTAGAAGAAGTGGGACATTAGGATGAGGGTTATGAGTGTAGATATCTCCGGCAGTCTTGCTGGTCGCAGGACTGTAGTGTGGGGAGCTAGAGGAGAAGTTGAGAGTGGAGGAAAGAAGTTGGTTCTTTAAGAGAATAGGTTTAAGTATTAAATATGGAGTACCTGACTTGCAATGGACTTTTGTGTAGGCAGCCTTCGCCATAAAACTCTTCAGGACCTTACTTCTGTTATTTGTCAGATAGAAATGACATTAATGTGTACCTGCAATTCATCTGTTTTCATGGAAGATCCTGACTCCCTTTCGCACTCCTTTCCCATTAGCTAAGCCTGCCAAACCCTACCCTAGTTATTTTAGGTTCAGGGAAACATTATAAAACACCTATTCATGTCCTAATGAAAGGATTCGTTCAGATCCAACAATGCCATGGACGTCTCTCCCTGAGGTTCCATAAGAAGCTTATCAGTTCTGTCCTGTCAGGAATGGACTACAAATTCTTTCAGCTTCATTCATTCACGAAGTACAGTGCACCTATTTTTTGTAGCACTTAGCTAAAATGCATTCTGCCTTATTTTTCTTTGAGAAAAAAAGATGAAGGATCCAAAGATTCTTTAGCCAAAAACTCCATAAGCTCAAGGTAAGGATAGAACCTTCGATCCTATAGTCAAGGACGCTATACAACAAAAGTCTTGACTATTTATAAAACATTAATAGGCCAATACACAAAAAGACCATTATAGTAATAACTACATATACTTGTTTTCAACAAAACAACCTGTATATACATAACCAAACTAAAAGTCTATTATCTTTTCAATCAAGCACCATTATATTTTCATGGGTGTCTTGATCTCCATGCATGACCCCTTGATTAGTTGTAGCACCAGTCTCATCGACCGCATCCAGGTCCAAATCAGCGCCTGAACTGCCATAGATCCAGCTACTCTTGGTCCTGAGCCATGATCAAATTTGATCTACTTTTTCTTTGAAATATTTCTAAGCCAAAAAAATGTAGAAGAATTAATTGATTATAATAGAGCTAAAGAGTTCCTGCTTTTTTTTAAAAAAAAAAAAAGAAAGGTCCTTCTATTTCTTTCATTCCAGATGCACCATAAAGTTGCATTCTGCTTATTGATGGATCACAGCCTATCAGCAAAGTTTCTGTCTGAGGCTTTGTAGAAATCTTGCAGGCTCCTTTAGAGGTGTTTATTTCTTCACGTGTACTTTTATATAGGATAGTAAGGTCCTAGCAATCTATTCAACTTTTCCATGCCTTCTTTTTCATATCAGTAAGACTTCAAATTTTCATCTGATACATATTAATTTGCTATAGCCTTTCTTTATGCTCCAGGTCATTCTCTGTAGGATCTCTTCTGCAAGTCCTCCTCTCTTTGTACTAAATATTCCAAAATAAAAACGAAAAATAAAATTGCTAAACTAACTTCAATGCAAAAGTATATTGGATAACATGAATTGTGAAACAATATTTTATCAAAACAGGCAAAGATTTTGAATTGCTTGATATCCTGCTCGTAGCACCCGTTCTTTTTTCCTTGGGATAGTTTTAATTGCATTTCACCTTTTCCTTTTTCTTTTTGTAATGGAGGGAGGAGTGTGTTTACTTAAACCTTTATGTGTGTGCTGATGTAAGTTGTATAAACAACGTGTATGGACACATTGCAGTTTTGGTGTTTGAGTGAAAACTCATTGATTATTATTTCACTATAATTGGTGGTATAGCCTTAAATGAAAAGTGTTTTGTATTATATAAAATATACCACAAAAAGTGGAGGTAGTAATTATGTATATGGTGCAGGACAAATTGATACAGGGCAAATGATGCTTGCAGATGTGTGCATTAATCTTAAATACTTATCAGCTCATGTATAATATGAATTTGATTGGCTATGGAAAAAAAAATAATGAATTTCATGGTGTTATCTGATGTAAAATCTAATTCATGGGGTCTAACTGTAAATTGTTCTGTCAGAATTGGCCAGGAAATGCTAATGGACGAGGATTTTGCTGATGATGAGATAGAAACTGAACTAGCTCCCATATCTGTCCAGCTGGCATATGTTCGCCAGGTGAATGGCAATTTGTATTTATATTCTTTTTTTTTTTCTCTTCCAAGAGCACTAATTTGTCCTTGGTAAGAATCTGTCATTTAAATAGTAGTTTTTTTCTTAACAGTTTCTGGGGCACACTCAAGAATCTATGGAATCATATTTGGGTACAATAAACCGCAACCTTGCTGATGCCTCATCCCTTGCAGTGGCTACAAATAATTTTATTGCCCTAAGGGGTACAAAGGATACTTCAGATAGTTTGAGGAAGCTCGAGAGACTAATAGAGAAATGTGGTGGTGCAAGGGAGTTCCAGCTTGCCAATGGTCTTGATTTTAAGCTATCACAGAGACAGAAAGAAGCATTATATTCTAACCGTTCACTTCTGCTTCTTCAGGCAAACAAGCTAGATCAGGTTTGTATCATTTCTTTTAATTACACATTTTGTTTCTCTAGCCAAAAGACTAGTATGCATGGTGTTTCTAATTAAGGAATTTGTCAACCCATGCACATCAGGCATTTAGATTCATATCTATTGTTATAACTACTAGTAGAGAACTGTATGATCCCATTATCGACCCATGCATGTCAGGCATTTAGATTTGCATCTATTTTTATAACTACCAGTTAAAAGCTGTATGATCCCATTATCAATCCATGATTGGCAGGCATTTAAATTTATATCTATTGTGATAGATAGTCAAGAACTTTATGATCCCCATTGCAAAGCATACATACTTTCTGTTTTACCTGCTTACTCATGTTGTTAGATGGTAACATAATATCAGTTAGTTTTTAGTTGTTCTTTGTTTCTGCTAGTCTTTATTTCCTTCTCCAAGTATATACCAGGGGACCTTGCAAGCCTGCAATTACAATAGATTGATGGTTCAATTAAGTTAAACATGCCTTTACTATTTCCACATGGTTTGTAACTGACAAGTGACAAGCAAAATATACTTACAAGGTGTAAGCTCATATGTGAATACTGTGAAACTGGCTTTATATTATTCCTTTAGTTTTTTTTGAAAAAAAAATGTATACTTCTTTATCTAGAACTGTATGCTCCATCATGATTAGTATCACTTATAACACATGTGTCCCTTGGTCTTAATTCCCTTGGCTTGGAACTTGGTCCCATCCATAGAGGGGTTGGCCTCTATTTCTAAAACTGAAATCTTTTTTTTCTTAAAAGCTTTTCTTTTAAGCTTCCTCCAAAGGCGATTCCCTTTAATTGGAGAAGGGTCGAAATACTTGCATTATCTTGGTGACCTTCCCAATCACATGATTTTCATTTCAGTTTTGTCTATTGTTCTATTCTTTAATGAATTTGATGGACACAATTGGTCTGATGATTGGTTGTTTGCAGGGACCTCGCCCATTCATATGCTCTTTACTTCTGATTTGGTTCTAGGAAGTTGTTTAAGCTAAGATTCATGTCAAATCCAAAAATCAATTTTTTTAACCAGACCAAAGCTATGTGACCAACAAGAGATGATAAAACTTGTACTTCGTTCTTGATTTAGATGATAAATGTTCAATATTCTGAACTACCTATATATTTTTAGGATTTAATCTGTGTGAAACATACCAATTTAACCAAAATGCTTTCCCCCACTTTATTTCTCTACCCCTAAACCAGTAATGAATTCCCTGGAATTCTTTATTAGAAGTGCTTCCATGTTCATCATTTTGTTTTAACTTTTAAAATCATAGTAGAAAGAGCAAAGTTTCTGCAGAGGTCTGGTGTAGTCATTAAAGTTGTGTGCCTCAGTAATTCATGTTCAATGACGTAGGTAAGGTTGCTAGGTTTTAATATCTTTAATTTTTCAAATTAGGCTGAAATATATTTAGAAGTCCTAGACAGAGAGGGAGGGAGGTGGGTGATTTATTTTAGGAGAGTCAAATCTGGATTGTGATTTCTTCATGTTGACGGATGGGGAGGGAGGCTTAATATTTTGGAAACTGAAATATGACGATTTCTTTTTGAGGGAGATGGGCATGCTATTTTTTTTTTAATTTTTTTTGAAAATCATGCCAAATTTTTTTATTTTAATGAAAATGGTCCTATAGGCTTACATGATACCCGCCAGAGGGGGGAAGAAACGGCACCATAGTGGGGGAGAACTCCCAATTTCGGAAAAGGAAACACCATTAATCAGACATCACTCTGAATCACACATCGAACAGTCCCTAACTACTTGTAAACTCCATCCGCAGCTTTACTACACTGTGTGTCTAGCTCCACACTAACTGCTAGTCATGCCAAGTAGCCTCCGTACACCATGATCTTAGGTCGTTATGTAAGTATGCCACTTTCCTGCACCCCCTGCAAATTATTCAAAAATTCCCTCTCATACAGATGAAGCGGGGGATTCAAACCCACAATCCTCCTATGAGAGAAGGAGATGGTTATGCCTCATATGCTATGCTCAGTTGGCATATCAAGTTTTTTTTTTTCATTCTAAGGTGTTAATAAAAGAACTATGAATCTTCCTTGCAAGATCTTGGATGAGAAACTCTTCTTCGCAAGAAATAATTTCTTATTGGTTGTTATCTGAAGTTCCCAATTTGAGACATTTGGTTGTTCTACTATGTTGTGGGTTGATTAGAATTTTCTGTTCATCCCATAGGAAGCAAGTCTTGAGAAGTCAGTTTTGATTTTGGTTTTAATTCCTTTCGAGAGTTCCTGGCTTCGGTTTCATTTCTGATATAAAAAAAGAACTTTGGAAATTATAAGTATTAACTTAAAGTACATCAAAAACAATATTGTGATGTTATTGACAAGTATTTATTATGGTAATGACGAATGCATCCCATTATAGCATCCAGTTTTACGATGATGTCTATGTTAGCTTTTTCATGTCTCACACTCAGACACAGGCATTCTGAAAACACTTGAACTTGAAGGTAATTCAAACAGCATATCAAAGTCATCATATCAGGATGCTGACACAGTGACAGTCATGTTTTGAGGTCAGGTTTATTTTAGTGAACAAATTCGACGAAGTCCATTTGCAGATCAAAGACATACATATTAACCGTGATATGCCAAATTTTTTGACAGTACTGGATCTACTGGTCACACACACGAAAGATGTTAGGTGACCACCCTGTTCATGTCACTGTTGCATTCATTAATGATAATCTAATACTAGATGTCATTGGATTTCCTGGCTGGCAATTTACAATAAAAGATACACATCAGTGTTGCAGATATCATTAGACAGGACGGCAGGCGGCTTCTAGAGCCCAGCTGTTGGGTAACCACACACAACTTAAATAGAGGAAGGAAAAAAAAAAGAGGAGAGGGAGAAAAAGAGAGATCCTATTAATGCGCGTCCACCAACTTGCCATCCTGCAGCTCCCACCCACCACTGCTGCTGCCCCCTAGCTCCCTTGAAGATCTAACTTAAGTGAAAATGGTCGAAATCCGATCAATTTCGCTTATAAACAGGGTTAGGGTTTCTTCCTAAGCCCTGTCAACTTGGAGGAGACCGCGACAGGCTGCGCGAGGTTGTGTGTATGTGTGGGTCGGTGTGGGGGGAGGGGCTGCAGGTGCAGCACGGAGGCTGCGACAGTAAGCCAAGTATTTTTTTTTGGCTGGGCTGGGCTGGGCCACGTCTGGGCCACCTCGGTCTGATTTGGGAGGCTGGGGGCTGCTTCCACCTAGGCAGCCGCCCTGACCACGTTTTACAACACTAATACACTGGAAACTGTCAACATTTATTTTTGTTACTTCTTGTAGAGTGTACGACTTACAGTGGCTGTGGGTGTGTTACAGGCCCAACAGCTTGTGTCTGCACTTTCAGACATGTTCCCAGACAGTATCACACCCGTTCTTCTTCAAGCTGCAATTCACGTAAGAGAAAAGAAGGTTCCAAAAGCTGAGGAGATATTAGGACAGTTCGCAGACAAGTTCCCTGAGAAATCCAAGCCGGTCCTTCTCGCACGTGCTCAAATAGCTGCAGCTGCTGGCCACTCCCAGATTTCTGCTGAGTCCTTGTCAAGGATACCTGATATCCAGCACATGCCTGCGACGGTCGCCACGATAGTTTCTCTGAGAGCACGCTTAGGTGATATAAATGGTGTTGCCGCGGTGCTGGACTCTGCAATCCAATGGTGGAGGAGCGCAATGACAGAAGACAACAAGCTTAATGTTATCGTGCAACAAGCTGCTGCTTTCAAGCTCAACCATGGGCGTGAAGAGGAGGCCTACCAACTATATGAAGAGCTCTTGAAAACCCAAGGGAGTAGCATCGAGGCATTGGTGGGTCTGGTAATGACAGCAGCACACACGGAACTCGAGAAGGCAGAATCATATGAGAAGCAGCTGAGGGCGTTATCTGGTCTGAAGGGAATCAATGTGGAGGCTCTGGAGAAGACTCATGGTGCAAAGCAGGCGGAAGGTGCACACATGGGGAAGATGGAAGTCTCTGAGGAAGTAAAGAAGGCTAGGGCAAAGAAGAGGAAGAGGAAGCCTAGGTATCCCAAAGGCTTCGATCCAGCAAATCCAGGGCCTCCACCGGATCCAGAAAGGTGGTTGCCCAAGAGAGAGCGCTCGAGTTATAGGCCCAGGAGGAAGGATAAGAGAGCTCAAGTTAGGGGTTCTCAGGGAGCTGTCGTCCGGGAGAAACATGATTCGGCCGCTGCAGCAAGCACTGCTAGCTCCTCTAATCAAAAGGCTGGCCAAGGCAACGTCAACTCTGCTAAAGGGAAGAGCACAGCACGTCCTGAACAGCAACCCAAGGCTTCAAACAAGTCGAGGAAGAAGTCTAGATCTTAAAGCAACGAACCCCAACTGCTGATTAGCTTTCGAGTTACTGTTGTTGTTGTACTTGGGGTTTGGTTGCCCATTGATGAGGTTTGGTATCTTTATAGAGTTTTCTTAATTTTTATGAGGATTGAAATGAACAAGGATTCGGATCAAGAATAATGCCTTTTGTTTTCAACAAGCTCGAATTTTTTTTGTTAGTTCGTGCACGATATTTTTCGGTTTTTTTTTTTTTTTTTAATTATCTGATGGATGCTTCTGTAATGTAACTGGACAAACTGTGACTATTCTTGGGCACTGTTGCATTGTCAATCTTTGTTTTCGCTAGGTATTTTGGGATCTAGGGTTTCCAATCATATATAAGGTTATCATTGAACGGTGAAATGAGTTACACCGTGCAACTATCTAAGACTATAGACTGTATGTGACAAAATATTAGTTCCATATTTTGAGATAATTTCATCATAAACCAAATTATATTAATATTTGAAATGCAGGAGATGACATGAATAGTCATCGAGATAATTTATGACTAGTCAAATATACCGAAGGATAAATTAAAATTCGGTATAACTTTGAAGGAATGCATTCTTATGGTTAATACACTGTATTTGTAGTTTACTCAGATATCCTGTTCAATTCAGTTGTAATAACTATTATCTATTGGAATGTTGGCTAATAAGCTTGTCTCAAATGGTACACCTCTCTCTAATTTTTTTTTTTATGAGAAGTTCTGCATTCAACTTCCCAGTGGAGATTCAATTTGAATATAATTTGAATAATGTTACAATAGTGTTGACTAGCAAAAAAAAATTCATAGCTAATACAAATAGAATCTAAAATAATCATATCTAAAGATCTAATTATTTAAAAAAAAAAATAAGTATAATAAACTTCATACCTTAGATTTGTTATAGGTTGATGTTATGCACCAGGGACTTCTATCGTATATTTTCAATTTTGTTCTGATTAACATTTGCTTCTGTCAGATGTCTAAAATTTCCAATTAATGTTTTTGTGAGGGGCTCCCTAGAAAATTACTCTTGAAAAAAACAGGGAGTTTCCAAAGGAGCACACCATCTTTCCTAGTGAGCCCATTTTACAACGGTCCAGACTGAAAGTTCAGAGTGAGCCCATTTTACAACGGTCCAGACTGAAAGCCTGAACTGAAAATATAATGTCAAGCGAGCTCACTAGGAAAAGTGGTGTGCTTCTTTAGAAACTCTCAAAAACCTCAAGAATTTCTAATGAGCATGCCATTTTTCTTAATAAGCACAATTCACAAATTTGGTTAATATAACATTTGTCATCGAATTTTTTGAACATTCACAAATTTGTCTTCGACCTCGATTCCATTCCTGTCTGAAGTTAGATTCCAGACATTATTATATATCGTCCAGAGTTAGATCTGAACGGTATTGTTTATCATCCGGAGTTAGATCCTAAACAATATTATTTTCTGTTCCGAATTAAATTTCGGATAATATTATTTCGCCTACAATAGGCTCGAGGATTGTAGGGCGTCGGGTAAGGAGAGTACAACCACATCTAGCGCGGGAGCGACGGGACTAGGGCACATAGGAGATAGGAAGATAGAATGGTGGAGAGCCGGGTTTGCGAATATTGTGTACTCAATGGGGAAAGAAAGAAGAAAGGGTATTGACAAAAAGTACGATGTGCTCACTAGAAAAACCCTCTCTTTTCAGAAGAAAAAATGTACTCACTAAGAAAGATGTGCTCACTAGGATAAGTAGTACAGATGAACTCTACAGTTGACTCCAACTATTTTGTCCGATTTCGATCGAAATCGGTCAGAATTCGATCGGATAAAAATTTCGACAACGGTCGGAGCCCAATATCTTCGGATCCGATCGAAAAATATCGAATCCTGACTGTCCCCCCAACTGATTATCCTAAAACGAACTTCACAACCTACTCCAACTATTTTGCTTGACTCCATTTGAAATCAGTCGAAAAAAAATTCCGACGATAGTCCGAGATCAATATCTTGGGATACGATCAGAAAATACCAAATTCTGAGTGTACATCTAACTAAACATTTCAAGGTGAACTCCACAACCCACTCTAATCTGACCGACCGACTCTAATCAAAATCGATCGGAAAAAATTTTTGACGGCAATCCGAGTCCAATATCTTCAGATACGGATTGGAAATCATCGAATTTTTGACGGCAATCCGAGTCCAATATCTTCAGATACGGATTGGAAATCATCGAATAATCCCTGACTAATCCCTGACGGAACAACCCTAATAAGTGGTGTGCTCCTTTAGAAACTCCAAAAAACCTCTTTCTCAACAAATCAAATTTTGCAGAGACCCTCTCTCTCACTCAACCGTTAGTTTAACTCTATACTTAATGGATTTTGTTATTACTTTATTTGCTAACAAAATATTAGTATTAGGTTATCTTCCAATCGACATAATTATCATCTATGTATAATCAGAGGTACCAGAGACGCAAAATTCTCAGGATGGCCTTCAAGCGGATGAAAGTCATGGATTCGATCGACGAGGCGAAATCAAAGGTCTCATCCTTCTCTCTCTCTTCTTTCTCGACTCAATTCGGTTTCATGATGCATAAATTTTGTTCCTTTTTTCTCGGTTTCTCTCCGATTGTGCAGCTTCTAGGTTTTCTATTTCGAGAAATGGATGGTTTTTCAATTGGTGGGATAAATTTTGATTGCAGATTATTGTCGTGTTGGTTTGAGTTAGGGATAGTGGATTATTGATGTGAATTGACCCAACAAAATACAGTGGGAAAGATTAAATTTTTAGCATTCAATAATGGAAAAAGCTGATCTTTTTCTGCTTAGAAGAATCCAGTAACAATTTGTATTCGTAAAATCCTTGATGGGCGTTGGCATTGGAATGAGTGGTTGCAGTTTAATTCTAATTGCTTGGTTTTAAAGTTGGGATGTTGGTGATTTTGACCTTTCATTGAAATATTTTTCAGAACAAGCATGCAGCTGTTGCAGAAGATCTTGGGCGAGAAATTCGGGTGTTCACGAACCTGTCGGCTTCTATAACATTGGATTCGTCTGCTTCCAGTAATGGTATCCACTTCTTCAATGGATAACATTCTACACTTTTTTTTTTTTTTTTTATGAATTGTGCATGGCTTGATTTTTGAAACTTTGAATGCTATGTAAATTGGAGCACCTGGTACTTGTGCTAGTTTTTCAGTCATTTAACATGGGTATGTAGTGGCCTGTGATGCATTGCAAAATTGCAGTCTTTTGTCTGACTTGAAGTTTTCAAGCATTGTTGAGGGAAACATATGGGTCCTCTTAAGGGGTCAACAAGTCTTGAGCTAGCCAACCTTTATTCGAGCTGGCTTGTTTATTGGTCGAGATGAACTCAAGCAACCTCATTTGGCACTGAATTGAATAAGACCTGTTTATGAATGGTTTATTTATCCCATCAGCTCTTAGAGTCGACCTTTTAATGTTGAAAAAACAAAGTAATTTTAATAGAATATTTGGAGAAATATGTGTGTTCTTAACCAAATTGTTTACTTTTAAACTTGGTTTTGTATTTTATTATATTTTTTTTACTAAAAAATTGTATTTTATCACATAGGTAACTCCAGTTATATGCCTTAGCTTTAAAATATTACCTAATTTTAATAGATATGTACATATCAACCTATATCGAGCTTTTTCGAACCGAGCTAGAGCAAACAGGGTCTTGCTCAAGTTCGACTCTTTTATTAATAGAACGAGCCAAAACCAAGTTGATGCCGAACCGTTTGCCAGTCATGAGCTCATTTGACAGCCCTAATCCTCTATAAGCATTTGGCTGCCAAATTCTAGTATGAGGATGCTCAATCTACACTTGGGAGTAGGGGATTACTCTTTGGCCATCATTTTTTTTTTGTATGAAAATTCATCCTTTTTATGATTTATCTTACTTTCCTTGACTTTGAAGGAGCTATTTAGATGCTTTCAAGTTGAAAGTTATTTAATACTTGATGATTGTTAAACACACAATACTTCTATTGTTTGTCTATATTCTGCAGCAGAGGAGTCTGATGATTTTTATGATCTCACGCCTCAGGATTATTATCACATGATGTCAAATAAATTAGGAGGTAATGTTCAACTTGGTGCTAAGAGCCTATTTATATATTATGAGATGAATCTTCTGGACTATAGACAAAAGGATCTAAGAATACTTATGGCTTTTAATGTTGTTTTAAGATTATTATGTAACTTGGTTTTTTAACGAGCAATTATTATTATTATTATTATTTTTTAAACTGAACTAAATCGAACAGAGCAATCTCAAGTTCTAAAAACAAGGAAAATCCGAGAAGCAGAGGCAAGAGCTCGTAGAGAAAGATTAACCAAGGTGATGCTAATAAACTTTATGTTATATAGTAATTTTCTTCTGGTTCTTTTAGTATCATTTTCATCGGTGTTTGTTTTTTCAGGGGACCCCATTATTACTATTATATTCTTGTTGTGAAACTTATTTTGGTTGTCTATGACATGTCTGGATACATGCTTGGCAAGTTATTACAATTTTGAAAATTTGAATCTCTGTTTGGTGTCTGTGAACGTGTACAAGCAAAATATCAAATTATGTCCTGTCTCGTCTCCACTTCTCTATTTGCCGTTGTTACAGTTGTGAAAAAACAGTTCTAAGTTCATCTATGTGAGAACAAGCAGAAGTGTGTTGTGTTGTTGCTTCTTTTTTTTTTTTTTTTTTTTTTGTATTTTTTTTTTTAATACCTGCCTGTAGGCATGCATCAAGAATCCTTCTTTTGGGAAAAGGACCCCAGCCGTAATGGAGAAGAAAATTTCTTCTCTCTTGCATAGGCACACAGTGATCCTCAACAAATGCTTTTTTTCCCCCTCGAGTCTGCGCACACCAAGAGTCACTCTGCCTTCACGAACTGCTAGTTGAGCCTAGTGGTATTCGTACATTGTGTTCAATGGTTATATGTAGCCTAGGCATGCTGCTTGCTAGTTGGAGGTTTGCATGATGGCTCTAAGCATCACTATCTAATGGATGGCCTTGGCCTTGGACTGTGTAGCTTCTGCCACTATCTAATGGATGGCCTTGGACCAAATTAATAGGAGACAAGATGAACTACCCATTATACAATGGCAGGGACCATCAGGGATTGTAGTTTAAGCTAAAAATAACCAGGCATGTTTACAAATATGTGAAAGTTATTTATCTCAGGTCCATTATCCAGTTTTGAAAATTAAATTGGTATGCACCATCTAGATGGCATGGCACCAACATAATTAAAATTTTCATTTCACAATTGGACTAATTCATGTAGTTTAAAGGCAACATCTATTCATGTAGGAAAATAAGTTGCTGCATTGCAGTCTTGTTTGTCAATTATAAAATGTTAGTTTTAGCATCTTATCTATTTGTGTTTCAGCTAAAATCAAATCATGAGGACCTGATCAATTTAAAACTGCCACTAACAAATTCCATGCAGTCACCTAGTTGAAAGCAGCATGGAAAACATATTGATTAAAGTCTCTTGACGTGCACACTTGATCTCATCCATAGTCCAGCTTGATCCAGATCCATGTTAAAGAATTTCAAAAACAGATGGGCAATGTGAAATGGTATTTGCGGTTACACGACAAAAACTTGTTTTCTTATGTGAAGTGGCTTGATCCAAAATGCTTGTTTTTTTTTCTTTCCCATTCTAATTTAATGGTCTTTTAGTAGGGGATTCCTCTTCAGTGGAAGGCAATCAGTCGGATATTATGACCTAAGTAAAATGGACCATTTTGGTGTTTGGATTTGATGGATCAAGTTAATGAATGTTAAGTATCCCATCATAAGTAGATGCAATTTTGTATTGAAGAATCATTTTTATCCACACCTTGTGCAGGAGATATCTGACAATTGCTATTTGACTTTCTTTTTTCTACCTTTGATATCATGTCGAGAATGGGTTTACCAAGTTTTGCTGCAGAGGTTTGCTCTACAGCCAACCCTAGATTAAATAGTAAGGTGGTGAACTGATGATATTAATGAAGATATATCTGAGAGTGATGAATCCAGATTTAAAATCAGTAATTTGATCCTTAAGAAGATTTGCCTGGTCTTGGGCTACGTCCCATTAATCAAGACATGAGATACTTCAACTGCTTAATGAAGATGTTAGCATTGTCCAAATCAGACTTTGATATTGATGAAGTAGGATAGAGTTTAAAACTGTTAAACCTTACTGTTACTTTCGGTGTTGATTTTTAACCAGCACTGCCAACTTTCACTCTCTTTTACATTTCATGTTTTCTAGGAAAAGTATGTCGCACAGTGGACTTTAGTTGTGGAGATCCCCTTTTTCCCTTAAGAAACACGATGGAGAAACTTCTTTTAACCGGACCCAAAATTCAATGTGTTTCTCATTTGAAATTGTTTGTTTTGAGAAAATATTTAAATTTTTTCATAAACTTATATTTGCAAATTTTTTTAAAAGTTGTAAATGAAATCTTAGAGAAATGGGTAGGATGGATGAAAAGTAGTGCTACATTTTAGCTCCTCTTATCGAGGAGGAGCTATGGATATTAGGTGGCACTTAAAACTCACAGCTTCTTCACGGTTATCTTGAGATTTAGCATGAGCGGTTAGGACTTCACTGAAATTCTTCACCAGGCATTGTTGCACGGCCCTTAATGCTATGAACATGTCGAATATGAAACATGCGGATTAAAGGAGCTGAACTTGTAAAATGCGAAGTAACTCTTGGGAACACATAATACAGAGATAAATTGTTTGTCAGTGGCAGTATGCATGACCATTTTTTAACTTTTTCTTCAACCAATTAAATGTGAAGTAACTCTTACAAGTATACTCAAGTTAAGCTTGACCTCAAGGAAGAAAACAAAGTTTCTGATGATGAAGCAATAGACGGATTTCCATATGAAGGTTTTTACATGGTTTATATACCAATTGATACTAATTGTTTGCATTTTTCATAATGGTCTTAAGGACCTGAACATAATTGGATCCCAGAATGCAACATAGAGCATCATATCCTCTAGCATCTATATCTTCACAGCATTTTTCGCACAAATATTGATTGAAACATTAAAGTATCAGTCCTTTGTCCCTTATCCTTTATCCTTTGATCTTTGTAGGCAACAATGAGAGTCCAGTTTCCTGATGATTACATTCTCGAGACTGACTTTCATCCATCAGAGAAAATCCAAAGTCTTCTGGATCTTCTTATTAAAGTAGTTGCGAGACCAGACCTGCCATTCTACTTATGTAAGTATCATGGGAATCTTTTTTTCTTTTTTTTCACATGAAGGAATGGATATATATCATGCTATTGCATTTCGTGAGCTAATATTGGTGCCTTCATTATGTTCCTGATGGCTAGAAGAGAATGGTATTTAGTCTTACCAAATATTTAATTATTCTTTTAACCCCGCCCGGAAAAAAAAAAAAAGGTTGGTGGTGGGAGTGGACTGTTGATGACATAAATGTCAAAAACATCTATGTGTAAGTTGTTTTGTTAATCCAGCCTTACAAGTTACTATCTCCAATTTCTAAGTCTTGGCTTAAAACCAAATTCATCGAAATATTTAATAAATAACCGGTAGTTTGCTTTTAGTTTGTCAGGACTCCTTGTTATACAAATTCCCAGGAAGACCATGATTATCCTTCTTGTTTGCAGCCCAATTCTTTCTTTATTATTTGATAATTACCTTCATTTTCCCCCTCTTTAGAGTGGGAAATGTGGAACTTTACATTGCCTTGGACAGTTTTCTCCTATTCCTCCCTTCTTTGATTCCCTTTCAATCAATTCTTCTTAATTTTTTTTTTTTAAAATTGTACCCCATTAATTTATTTTTGCTGTATAAAAGATTTCAGTGTCTGTTTATCAAAGTAAATTTGCATAAAATTTATTTCTGCATTATTCTAAAGAAGATGAATATAAACCATACAATTTTATGTGGTTGTAATCGAATAGCTTCTTACATAGTAGTGTGACTGGCCGTGCCTATAATCAAGCACATGAAATTGTTTCCAATCATGGCTGCTGCTACTTTTGAACATCAATTTTTTCTGTGGGACCCCGACTTTTATTTTAGAGAAACCCTTCATGCCTTTACTTTTTTTGTCTGTTTATAATGGGCTCTGATTCTTGTTTGGTTCTAATAGTTATCTGCATCAAGTGGATAGCATATTATTTTGGTCACTGACGGAAATTTTATTCAGAGTGACCTTTTTTTTGTGTGGAAGGCATGTTAACTTTTCTTTGAAGAAAACAAGGAGCATACCTGTTAAAATCATTGATCTAGATCTCTAATTCGATTGCCATAAATTACATTTCATTATAATTAGAAATAGCACAATGGTTTAGATCTCATGCATCTATATGTCTTGAGCCGCTTCAATTTGCATAGCTTGTCATGAGATATGAAGTGGAAATATTAGCTAATCAAACATTCAGCATATGAACTGGCAGTTTTATCCTTCACGTCCAGTTTCCACTTTGAATTTTAACAAATAAATTGTGGGAATGATGGTAAAAGTGTTTTATCCTTCTCACCCACTTCTACTTCGAGGCAAAATGATTTTACTGTAGTGTCATTGAAAGTATTTTGAGGTTTAGAATAGGGTACCTCCCACCTATATCTGCAACTCATATGGTCTTCCTTGAGGTATGACGTGTTCAACGATCAACATTTTCTATAAGTTCATGAACTTTAACCATAATACTACTCCTGATGGTTCCTCCATGATGTTGTATATAACCTCAACCATCAAAGGATACTTCTATTTTGTGTGGGGCCCTCAGATCCATGCCTTCTTATCTCCAAGATCTCAACAGACCGATAGTTTATGGTGAAAGAAATTGGTAATATTAGATATATTGTATCGTGACCGGACATACAGGTAAAATATTTGCAGTGTTGGCAATACTACTGAATCCGACACAACATTCACATTACGTATCTGTATAGGCCGATATTTAAACCTTGCTGCTCTCTCTTCATCGGCCATCACCTCCCTTGTTTTTGTACTTTGCAGCCAAAGTGTTTTTGAAAATTATCTTCAGAAGAACAGTTTTTAGCTAACAAGGAAGCCAAAACTCAACCATAAGCCTAATGGTGCAAATGTTTAGGATAGATTGCAGAAATCTGCAAGAGAAGGATGAAATTTTCTGAGTAGGGCTATCGACGGGGGATTTCTTCTCTTTTGTTTTATTTCTCACTCTATTTCGGAGTACAAACTTGTGTTTGAAGGCAGGATTTCGCGGCCATTCTAAACTCTAGAGCATAATCATTCAATTAATTTTTATATGCTGAAGAAATTTTAGATCAATTAGGAGTTGGCTTTAACCATTTCCTCCCATGTACTAAAATTGATTCTCTAAATCCACTCATTAAGTCGACAAATTTGCTGAGCTCTAACCTGAGCCTGAACCATTCAGCCATTTACTCTAGCTAGTAAGCCAACAGGAGGATGATTTTATCCTGCTAGTGGCTCCGGATCTAGGTTGAATAGACACAAACATGCCGAAGCAAGTGTGAGATGACATGACTCATTAACTATCAATAAATTCTTACATACAGTACAACAATGATACAACAAATTATGTTGTCGAATAGAAGTACGTATGCTTCGTTGCTGCAGTTTTTATTGGTTGATCACCCGGTTTTCATGGTTGATCTGCAGAGCGTCCTGCTCTCCATATCACACAGCATTGGTTGGAGGAATAACATTGATAACATGTGTAAGAGATAGATTAGTAGACATGCTAAGGATCCAGTCCAGATGCCAAGTCTTTCATTTATTAGTCAGATCAATAAACGCCACAAAATCAACTACATAAATATTAAAACTCTATAACGCTCTAAAGCAAAATGTCTAGCTGTTTAGAATCTCAACTACAACGAAACTGACAAAAATAAACCATGATTATGTAGTTCCTTAATAAATCACTTTCACTACTGATTATTCTGGAGTCTCAATAGGAACAGAAACAACTACATAATAACTTCTACAGCTGCTAAACTCCTCAAGATAAAGCTCCAATTCTAGACTGGATCTACAATTGGAAAAAAGTGGATGAGTTTCAAGATTAATGAGCAAGACAATGTCTCACTATTGATTTAGGCAAGTTTATCTATAATAGTAAGAGTTAACTTATTTACAAAAATCTGCAAGAACAGGTGTAATATAATTCAAAAGACTTATACAGAACTCCTATGGTTAAGATTAATTTTACTTGAGGCTGTTGAGGTGGAGGCTGTAGAGGTGGCCCCTATCACTCTTGTATGATGTGGTACTTGTCTCCATGTAGTACTTATCTCCTGACATTTCGTAAACCGATGCAGCAAAGATGAACATAACCAATATCGAAAACCACATGTATATATCATATTTTAACATTAAATTCTTATGAGAGCAAACTCACTTGCAAGTTCCATATGAACATAAAAGAGTTAAAAGAACTATGTCCAATCCACTTTATAAGGAGATAGCATGTAAGATACTTTTCACAAGTGATTACATTATAAAATGCATTAGCTGTCAAAGTAATTAGAGCTGGACGAGATCTACACACCACACAATGACAAATTTCTTGCTGAGGAGGTGATAGTATACTCTAATATATCTCAATAATCTTCTTTAGTATTAAGTAAATTCCCATCAAAATTAATCTAAACTTTTGGTTAACTATTAGTGACCAAATAATAAACATTTAAAACAGACTATAATGGTGTTCTGGTATTTCAGAATTTTTTGTATAAATTGAAGAATCTCCTGAATAATTTTTTTTTTTAAGTAAAGAAGTGTTGGTTTGTAAATTTGAAAAAACTAGGGACTGAATTCTAAAACTTTTCAAACCCTTTATTGCTGGAAACCAGAAAGTTTTCTGGGGGAAACCATAAAATCATAAGCCTTGGCTCCTTATAAAAGTATAAACCTCGGCATCTTCTCTGTAGAAACCTAGTATTAATACTATATATACTAGGACATTGCAGCAATGCTATCTTTTGACTGATGCACATTGTATACCTAACCTTTTTGCGTTAGTTTATTCTTTTGTATGCGTTATTTCCTGTTTATCCTTTAAATTGACGTTCAGTTTACTCTACTTTTCAGACACAACTCCGCCAAAGGAACAAATAAAAGACATGTCAAAGGATTTCTATACAGCTGGATTTGCTCCTGGAGCTATTGTTTACTTTTCCTATGATCTGCCAAAAGGTTTGTCAACATTTATTGGATGACAATTCTGCTCCCTTTGTTTGATTGCCATCTGTCTATGGACTATTATCTGTTGTCCCCCAAGTGATCATCTCTTGGGGCCATTCAGTGTCACGGTTTCAACAGTAGAAGCTAGTGATGGATTTGCTAGATGCTAAAAGTTAGTTTCATGACAGCAAGTCATGAATATCATAGCTATGAAAAAAAGTTACGGAGTCATTGGCCTTTTATGGTTGGATCCTTTTATTAATTTACAGAGACACCATTGAAGCTAAAGAATATCAGATAGAGAACAATGAAAAACATAGACATTAGCTAGTGTATGACAAGCGTCCTCACATTAGACTTGAGAGAATTTAGAGACCACTGCCATTATTTTCTGGAAAAAGGACTATAACGACTGTCCTATTGGCTCCAAGTACACACGACCTTAGATGCTTAAATCAGATGGCAAGCTAAGAATTATCTTTGTAGTACACTAGAGAAGGATACCTAAGATTTTAATACAAATGATGTACAAATGCTATAGCAGTAATTTATTGGCTATGAAACTTAATTCCTGCTTCACATTTTTTTTGCCTGTAATGATGGAATGAGGAATTAGTTGGATAATGTGATTAAAAGATCCAAGGCTTTGATAACATGAAATAATTGATTCATGATATGGTGCGTTACTTGAAACTCAATGCAAAAGGTCAAACCTTATTCTAGGGTTTACAAAATTAGGACCAAATGTTTTTGTGAAATAGTACTCTGTATGATCTGATAAAATGCAAATACGTAATTATGTAGAACAGCATATTGAAAGAGTTTGCAGGCCTCCATACTTCAAATATCATGGTAGTTCTAAATCCTTTTCTTCTGCGTATTAGAAATTGCCTGTCTAGTAAATTTTGGCAAGAAGATTTCGAAGATGTTTAATTGCCTCGATATCACTAGTTCTACGTTGTATTCCATTATTTCTTGCATGCACGAGTGGCATGCAGAAGAGAAGCAACATAAATGAGCTTAGTAGTCGCTGACATTAAGAGGTGAAAATAGTAAGAGGAACTGACTAGCTTATTGGGGGCATGCCATGCATTACTCGAGCTACTACCAGAACACTAGAGGTCTAGTTTATGTAACCAACACCTATGCATTGACTAGAAAAACTTAGCACTCAAGAAATAGCAGCTTTGATTCCATGGTTATTAGGACACCTTTTGCAATAATTTGTCTTATTTGGTTTTTCTCCCCCTTCAAATATTTGTCACTACAACATCAACATGACATGTTTTTTGGAAGTTTTATGAAAAAATTCCATTAGGGATTTCAAAAGGTTATATTTTCCTTAGAAAGAGTTAAGTTGCGAGCCCTTACTTATTCATCACTCGCATGTTTGTTTGTTTTTGTTGGAAGTCAAGTTGAACAAATTCCTTGATTTGCAATTCCTTATTAGTACCAAAGTAACTTTTTTGCTTCATTCAATGCTTTACATTCTTGCTACAAAGTCATATCTAAGACACATGTGATTAACAATTTTGTAGATGGTGCTGATGCAAGTCTGTGTCCCTACCTCCGCGAGGAAATCCTTTCATTAAATAATTTACTGACACCTGAGCAAGATGACCTTCCCAAGCCAGAACAAGAACCAGAACCTGCTAGGCTGCACACTCCTGTTCTCCCGGAGCCGAAGCCTATTATCAAGAAGACTGCAAAGCCAAAGTGGTTTAAATTATAGATTCCACGAAGGTGCACTCTACTTAGACCTTTTTTTTTTTTTTAATCTGGTTTAACTTGAAACTCTGAAACTGGTCTTGCCGTAGTATCTGACACACTGCTCTTGGATCTTGATATGGGTGGAAACGCATATACCAGTCATATCTGAATATAAGAATATATTTTTGCAATATATAAAAAAAATGTGGGCATCATTTATGTTTTGCTTCTTAGTTGGAAGATATAAATGTGACATGGAAAATCTTACCTTTTTTTTTTTTTGCCCACAGACAACCTTTGGGATTTACGGATCGTACAGGTGTGACCATGAAACAACCCGAATGTGTAAGCATGAATCTGCCCATGCTCGGAGCTATGGCTAATCTGGTGAAAAATCTTGCCATATATGAAGCTGCAAAGTCTGCTACCTCAAGTCGACCAAATCAGAACCGATTCAGTCAATTCCCAGTGCATTGCATGTTAGTTTTTCTGATTTGGATTAAACTGTTACTAGAGAATCAAGGAAAACATATTACTTCGTCAAAAGTTATATATGATCGTTTAATTTATTGTGTTTCATACATATATATGATTACTATATGTCTATATATGAGCTGTCAGTTTATGACAGTTATGTGAGTTAGTAGTAAAAAAGTTAGTAATCTCATTAGTTTTTTTTCAATTATTCTTTTGAAATCATGACTTCCTTAACTTTTTAGAATCAAATTTTATGAATTTTGGAGTTACTTGTCCTTATATCAAATGGTTTCAAGATGCTGATTTCATATCCACTTGATGAAAGGCTAAATCAAAACTAAAATCCAAGAAATTGGATATGAGTAAACTTAAGGAGGTTGGTTACGTATGTACTATGAGATGCAAACTCATTTCCATTATTCCACACAGAGCCTTTTCCTGGCTCAAAATACAGTATCCTCTTGGACTCTAGTCAAAGATTTCTGTAGATAAGTTCTCTGAAATCAGTACTCTTCTCATAAAATGATTCAGAGGAACCATTATTGCTTTTGCGTGTGCAGTTAGTTATACATAACAGTATTCAGCCCTTTCTCTAATTAACAATCTCTTCCATTTTCAGCTGCAGATTCCTGCAATAAAGCTGTCAACTGATGATTATGGTACTTACTTTGTCACAATGGTACAGCTAAATCTAGTATTATTTGAGCCAATCATTTACTTAAGAGGATGAGGCCATTTCTTGTAGGTTTACTCTCCATGTGAGTTGTGTTATTGTGGAATCTCTGTGGTTGGATTAGAGAACAAATAGGGTCAGAAGAGGCATTGCCCTTTACATGTTCTCTCAGTTGCCAACATCCCATTTTCTTCTCGTTGGATCTGATTGTTGAGAATATAAGGACTCATGTCAACTACTACCCCCATTCTCTTTTGGCTTGTTGTCTGCTCTAGGGCATTGATGAGCCATGGTCCTTCATGTCTGATCATTTATCTCAGGTGACTGATCGATAAATTAGTAGATAACTTGCGGTGCAAAAACTAGACCAAAAGGAAAGGGTGATGTCTCAAAAAAGCCTTGGAAAAGTTGGATGGTATAACTCCAGCGATATATTTGTTAAGGAATATATGCTAAGTTTCTGGTATAATAGTATGAATTAAAATAGTTTATAATTAGTTATGGATGCCTCCCCAAAATGAGTATTACGTCAGTATCCTTACAGTAGATATGGTTTAATTAAAATAATTTATAATTAAGCACGAATGCGGGATGCCTTCCAAAAAAGACTAGCTTAAGCATGGATGCCTCTCCAAAAGGACTGGCTACGATTAAAATAATTTATAATTAAGTACGGATACCTTCCCCAAAATGACCAGCTACGATTACTTTTGTAGTTTTATAAGAATCATTATAAACTACATTACATCGACATCCTTGCAGTTGATATGGTTTAATTAAAATAGTTTATAATTAGCTACGGATGCCTCTACAAAATGACTAATTACAATTACTTTTTATGCTTTTATGGGAATCATTTTAAACTAGTTTATCTCTTATCTCACATTCGATGTGGGACTATTGAGATAGGAGTATTACATCAGAATCCTTTTAGTAGATATGGTTTCTATCATGGTATATATGGTTTTTTCACGCTCCTCCATATATTAATGAATATTGACCATTGTGTAATGAGCCTGTAGTAGTATGCTCGTATGACTTATTTAGAAGACTACTTGATAAAGCATGTGGAAATATTTACCATATAACGAAGTAAGAAATTTGGCCATGTTTTAACTAATTGAGAGGACCTCGAGATATGAAGCCTACCCAATTTCTGTTCAATGTTCATGCATTAGAGATTTGATGCAATCTCTTCACGTTCACTTCCTCATGCATCTCAAAGTCACATGGCCTGTTGCAGAAAATGAGGAGCCAGACATGTTGCACAAGGGTAGAAGGGACCACATCCAATCAGAGATGGTAACATTTGAATAGAAATAGAATTAGTTTTGTTAGTTATAAGTAATATCCAAGCATAGATGCAATCATGTATTCCAACAGAAACACCAGCGGCCTCTATAAAAGGAGCAGGGGGCTTGTTTCCTATCCACAGATAACAAGCTTAATTTGCTAGACAGTGAGAAGATGGTGCGCAGGATCGAGTCCATGTCGAAGAAGAAGGCCAACGAGCACGCGACAATGAAGAACAAGGAGCCAAATCAAGAGGTGATCAGGCTGAAGAAGGACTGCAAGTTCAAGAGAAGCTCTTACAATGAGCAAGAGGATGTCGCGTCCTCTGCTATTCTTCTTTTAGCTTGTGTTGTCTGCAACCCAATCTCCATATAGCCTTTGATTTCTCCGACCAGATTGTAACTGAAGACCCTACATGAGTCTCTCTTGAATTGCTTGTACTATTAGGTTCAGCATTCTTGACGAAGAGTTTGTTGTCTGCATAAAGCTCTACAAAATCTATTGCAGTTATTTTTATGAGTTCAAGTGTTGCATGTAAATTTCAATACATTAAGTGCAACTGGTGCCTATTCAGATACATACTACATATTATTATGCTCAAATCAGATGCACTCATAGCATAAGATGCATAAAAGAGCGCGACTTGCACTGCACAACATTGACACGGCAAATTCTCAGTTTATATTTGACATACCAAAGAGAAGCTCCAGCTTCTGCAGCAAACTGATACCAAGCTAATGACAATTTTCAGGTGAGAGATGATGAAACTTAAGTAAAAGATAAATACCAAATAGTCTAATACCTTCTGGCATGTCTTTCTTTTCTATAGACTGAGAGCAAAAAGACACAAAATTAAGAATAGACCAACACCAGGTTCTGACCTAACAAACTGAGAGGGGAGGTCCTCAGTTTCGTACAAATGAAATAAAAACTAAAGATATTTTCTTGCTGAAATGTGTAGCCTTTTAGCAAAACAAGTCATGCTTAAACTTGAGCAAATAGTCTTCATATGAATCAAGTAGAAGAATGAACAAGTAAACTAAATTATATAACTGCCAAGTATGGATCCTTAAACAGGATCCATATCATAATGTGACATCGGATATATGATGTTAAGGATCCAAATCCGAAAACTCAGGTCAGATTCAGATTGAAGCTAAGCTATCAGGTAATGGGTAGGGCTGAGCAGAAATCCGAAAAAACTGAAGCGAACCGCAAAACCGAACCGAACCGATCGAATTCGATTTATTCGGTTTTCGGTTTTTTTAGGAGTTCGGTCGGTTTCGGTTTCATTTCTACTATTTCGGTTCGGTTTTCAGTAGAAATTTATTCACCCAAAACCGAACCGAACCGAACCAACCGACACTCACCCCTAGTAATGGGACCTCATTGCCAACCTACAACGTAGCTCTTAAGTAGAAGGTTATTTTAAGGTTTTGAATCTAAATATATCACTAAAAAAATAGGTTTAAAAAAAAAAAATCATTAGAATAGTCTAATCCAATCATCCAGTTCATGGAAGGAATGGACCTTTCATCCACTCTGATAAGTAGCCTGTCGCCCCCTACTTAGTGATGTCCGTATAATGGGTAGTTGTTTTGTAAATCTTTTTGTCCAATGTATCTAGAAGGAGTGGGGTATGTATATTGATCATGTGACAAGTGAAGGCACAAAATTGCCTACGAGGATAGTGTAGGATAGTGTAGAAAGGTGGTTTTCCTTGATGGCTATTGGAGGTGAAAAGACGTTTCTGGTTTCATGCATGAAAGGATATACTCGTTGAGGAACTTTCGTTCTTAAAAACTGACTTTCGTCCATGTGGAAGATCTCAGGTCAAAATAGGATTACAAAATAGAATTGCAGTATTCTTTTATCTAAGAGTGAACAGTCACATGTTAGAATTATGGACTCATATTAATCAGCTTCTCCTCCTCTGTCCCGTCTCATTCTAGTACTACAGGGACAATCATGAAATTCTGAAATATATGAAATGGGTTTTACAAAACACAAGCAATTAACAAAAGAATAGAGCTATATAAACCAATAAAAATAAATGTACTAATTTAGTTAAGTAAAGGCTAAAAAAAATCTTATATTTTTAACCTAGATATATGTTAAATTTGAGAGGCCAAATTAAAACTAAAAAGCTTAGGACCTATGTTTAATTGGTTATCTAGTGGATATCACTTGGCAAACTATGGATACATTGAACCTCAAAGTGTGGAGAAGAGATGAGAAGAGGACCACAAGTAAAGAAGCTCACATGGCTACTCACATGAAAGAGCCAAAAATCAAGTAGCCCCTATCACTAGGATCATACTGCATATCCCATCAAGAGTTAAGCTTAAGAGTCCTAGGGCTGAGCAGAAAACCGAACCAAACTGCAAAATCGAACCGAACCGTAAAACCGAACCGAACGGTAAGGTAGATTGGGTTTTCGGTTCGGTTCGATTTAAAAATCGAAATTAATTTCGAATTTCGGGTTGGATTTCGATGGCTTTAGCTCTAACCGAAACCGACCGAAAAAATAAAAATTTTACAATTGTAGTTTTTTTTTTTTATTTTCAATATGTTTTTCTGATGAAAAACTTGTTATTGATATTTTAATAGGTAGAAAAAGAAAAAAATAGAAAGAAAATTTATTATCTTTCCTATAAAATGCAAGTATTTATCACATATTTAGTTTCAAATCCAAATAACCAAAAACCAACCGAACCGAGCCGAAAATTCAGTTTCGGTTTTTTTGAAAGTTCGGTTAGGTTTCGGTTTCTGTTCTAATAGTTCGGTTCGGTTTTCGATAGGATTTTTTTTTTTTTCAAAACTGAAACGAACCGATCGATACTCACCCATACGATAAGACCAAGAATTATCCATATCCAAACTAACAGCATATTTACATATATCTATGTCTCTTTATCTTAAAATAATATTGCAGGGTCGATTTGGATAATCCGTTCCCATTCACGTCGGCTATTATTTATTTATAACAGAATTTACAGTTTCAATTTAGCTTCCAAATTTCCTGCAGCGGATCAAATCTGCCAGCTTGGCAGATGAAGTGTCATCATCATTGAGTGTCAGATGTAGGCTTGACCAGTTTGATCGATTGATAGAGGAGATGGAACAGCCCACCCAACAACATTAATCCCAGTTCCCACATGGGCTGGACCGGTAACAGTATCCAAGAATGAAGGCAGTTTGTATAAGTTGTCCTGGTGAATGATAACAACTGACAAGTTACAAAGTACTGCGCTTTCTATGAAGTTGATACCTTCCCCAGATGGTTCTCGACACAATGAGACAAACTCGTTACAGCATCTGAATTAGTTATATATATGAAGGTGATTATGGTTAATTAATATGTCATCCTAAACTCGAACTAATCATCAAATACATAATGGCAAGTTGAGATTTGAACAGTACTGTCAGTTGGAAATATGCACTCAGATGCTTTTGTTGATCATAAAAAGTATCAGGTTATGCAAGTATTGACTCCCAGTGCAATGTGAGCTTGAATTCTAGGACTATCTAAAATTGATCCATCTATAGAGCTGGTTGTGTTGAACATTTTTAACATGCAGCTGTAGCACCATTACTCTGCAATAGGCAGCGACAATCACGTTAAGTGCACAAAACAGCAACGGAACTGCTGCCCCGGACACTGTTCATTTTACCTTGCTATGTTACCTCAAGATTTTACTATCCATCTACCTCTGGCCTCGCCAATGGCCGCTCTATCAGCATTCCCTACAAATGAAAATCATAAGCCCCTGCCAGGCATGTGCACCAGCTACCCACCCATACAATCAGCAACTCTTATTTAATACTGTTTTCCACCGCAGACTCTGCAGAAAAAATAATTCAACCAATAAATCACTGATATGCACTGTGGTCAGCGGGGCAAACTATAAAATCCATTTTTCATCAGCTATTTTCTACTGATTTGCCCCTTGCTAGTACTACATAAATGTTCATGAACCAAAGGGCTGTTGGGGATTGAATCCCTAATCGAGATCGTAGAGATAAAGAAAATAATACAACACAAAAAGAACACAAGAATTAACGTGGTTCGGCCGACCAAGTTCGACCTACGTCCACGGAAACAACGAGACAAATATCCACTATGAGAAAAATATGTTACAAGAAGAGATCCAAGTATCTCTCTACCTCTCGCATCTCTCATAATAACAGAAGTATCTCTCTCAGCTAATTGCTGTCTATTCTCTCATATCACATACAAGAGATATATATAGTGTTCATATCCTAATCTCATTAGAATAGCACTATCACCATCTAATTGGTGTTCCAATCCAATTAAAACTCTGGTTTTCTAACCCAAGTCCAACTAGAACTCTGGTCATCTAATCCAAGTCCAATTAGAACTCCTTGTGATTCTTGATCACATCTGGATACTCAACGGATGCGAGACACAAACCCAACAAGAACTTGGTGTTGGAGCAAACATGCCCACTATCAACAAAACTTAAATTTCAATCTGAGTTAAAAAAAAATAAAAAAATTGGCACAAATATTAAGAATAAATGAACAAAACATTAACTTTCAATTTGGAGACAAACTGCATCTTGAATTTAAAGATTATATATATATATATATATATATATATATATATATATATATATATATATATATATATATATATATATATAACCCCTCTGAATATATGTAATAACAGAAATAAATTTTTGATAGATCTTATAACAATGAATGTGTGTGAACGCGGCATGGACAATGCAATGCCCATACTAACATGGCATAATGCCAACACGCCACGAATTTTAAAATCACGTAGAATATATGTCTGACATGTGCCTGACACATCATGGCTTCGTGATTGAAGGATTAGGGCTACACATATGCATATAAATTGTGGACACACATGCTATACAATTTGGCTGACTTGCTAAGGTTGGCCTTGCACCTAGGATAATAAGGTACTTAGCAGATTGACTCGTAAACCCCAATTTTCCATCTGAAAACCAAGATCCAAACAAACTCTAAGCGGTTGAGTTGACTTGATGGCTCATGTTATTCGGATCATCCTAATTTTGCAATCAAATTCTCTAGACAGAGCAACTATTAGTAAATTCTTAAAAGAAGGGAAGGTAAAATCTAGAGCTATAGTTAGCTAATGGACATAACTTGCCATGTGAGCATTGCAAATAGATGCATTGAACCGAAATAAGGATAAGGGTTGAGAGAGGCCCATAGAACGATAGGTTCACATGCCTACACACATATAGGCTTCCTGCTTAAAGACAAGTAGTACCAAGTAGTACCCTCGTCACAGGAGACATGCTACGACCTTTGAAAATCAAGGTTTGAAGGAAAATGGTTACACTAATGATTCTGCGATGTGTATGAAGATCAAAAGATGTAGAAATATTAATTATAGTTTCTCTTGCAAAACCAAGGATCACATGACTATTGAAATGAAAGGGGTGGCCATTTTGGCCGTCTTTCTTCTCAAAAAATAGAAACTAGAAAATAGAAAATCACACGACTATTGCAGTGGTCTGATCAATTTTTTAAAAGAACTTAAAGAATAGGAAACCAAAGATGTGATCCTATCACCTTTTCTTTAGTTTTACGTTTTCTTTTATTTTAAAAGAATACAAAGTAAGCTTCACACAGGCACAAGGTTGGATGTTGAGTTGATCAATGTATTGAGTTTTATTCACAACATGATTAGTAATTTCACACAAAAATGTGGTTGGATACAAAGTGAATCCTAATTAAAAAATAGAGTTGGTTCAATGGAGAAGAATTGACCAAACTACTAAGTTACTCGTCCACCTTGCGTCTACCACTATGTATGGCTTAAAGTTCCTGTAAAAGCTAATTGTTGAAAGGAAATGAAATGTCTTCAAAAGCGTTAAAAATAAGAAAAAGTTATGTACTACAAACATGAAAGCTTGCAATGTGTGTTGTCAGAATTAAATTTATCTCCAAGGCACGGTATAAAACAAAGGGACAGTTCGATCACACTCTGAGCAACGATTCGTTTATGGATCAGATGCTTGTGAACAAGCCATTCCCACAGGATGGAGCATCTTAGAACCCACTTTTCTACAATAAACAACTGTCAGTGCTCGTTAAGTAATTATTTCAAAAATGAAAGGTTAACGTCATAGCACAACAAAAGGCTCAATGGCATAATCATTCTTGCCAATGTCCTCTAGAAAGGCAGCAGCATGTATGCTTGCTTCCCATGCACAAGTAATATATTTTTTCTCTTTACAAGTTTGAGTTAGAAGAGATGGTCTGCAAGGCCGAGCAGTATAGGGTCAGGAAACGGGAGTCCATGAAGAAGATTCAAGGGGATAATGTGAAGGGAAAGGAGCCAAAGCAAGAGGTGGTCAGGCTGAAGAAGGACTTCTGCAAGTTCAAGAGGAGCTGCTTCAGTGAGCAAGAGGATCGTGCCTCCGCCGCAATCCTCCTATTAGCTTGTGTTGTCTGTACTCCATACTCCACCTAGTTAAAACTTCGGTTTCTTTGTTTCTAGCAACTTAATTTATAAAAATGACTGTATATTTCTAGGAACTTCATTTACGCACTGTACTAGATGCACCATACTCCCTCTCACCTTATACAACAGAAGATCGCGAGAGAGTTTCAATTTCTAAATCATTTGAATGTAGATTGCTGAACAATTCCAACAAGGAGCTGTTTATTTTCACAAATATTATATACAAACCGGCAATGTTTTCTATAGTGATCATATACAAAAAGTCTAGCAGATTTAGTTGTTCAAGTTGATTCCGATAGCTCCAAAAAGAAATAGTGGATTCCATTAATTGAAGTTAGTATTCCTCAGTAGTTGACTGCTGATACCAAAGAACAGGATAAGTGCTGGAAAGTCTGTTTCTGAATTGGAAAAAGTTCGTTGTTTAGTAAAAAAAAGAAAAAAAAAACAAGGATGGTGCAAGATCAAGTTTGAGCCATTGCAGGCTAAAAGGAGAATGATTCTCATTTTTCAGGGGAGATGAGTAACAACTTTGACGCAGCTGAATCTAAAGCATGATTGGAGTAGTAATCTTACTTTCGCATATAATCTGTGTCACTATCCTGACCATATATAGTCATTGCATTTGGAACTAATATTATGGCTTAAGCTGCATTTCTTTTCTCTAGCCTCTACTTTCTCAAAGGCTAAACAAATGTTTCCTCAATACGCAAGTCACATAGGATATCAGAGGGGGAAAATGCACACCAAGCTTGCAGTATGCAATTATGCAACCAGCCATAGTGATGGACAGAAGAGACTGAGAGTAACACATAAGAATATTACGAGATGACTCGTAAAACTGCATTTATCAAGTGGCTCTTTCAGAAATGATACTGATAATACTTCGCCAGATGAGGAGTAGGAAATATTCCAGAGAAGCAAGGACGGATGGACTGATCAAAGAATATCTCATTGCTGGCTCATTGTAGTTTTATTTCGTTTTGTTCTGTTTTTTTGTTAGTACTTTTAATCTTTGCATTGTAAGCTTATTAGTGAGTCACTTTATTTGTGAGCCCTGAATACTTTTGTTCTGTTATTCTCTCATTAATGGAACGCGGAGGGGTACATCCGCCGTTTAAAGTCAAAAAAAAAAAAAAAAAGAATATTACAATGGTGATGTAATTAGACTGTATGGTTGAAGGCTATAAAACCTTACCTTAGGAGTTTGGGCCGGGGAGATCAGTTTGATTTCTCCTACCTTTTTCTCAAAAAATAAAAGAAAAAAAGAATACTGTGATTGCCTCAGTTCTTAAATTTCAAAAGATGTGCAATGTGCATCTAAGATGATGCACTACCAAAATAGCTATAGTAAAATCATAAACTTATTGCTATCCCGAAAAAAGCAGCAACATAGGAACAATTTTACTCAGGCTAACATTTCACTTGACAGCATGGCAACAGCAGCATGAGACTGAAACAGAGTAACAGAAAATTCGAAATTGGCATGCCAGTCCCAGATGCCACCCCTAATGCTAATAAATAACAACAACAACGACATATCTATTCATCACAAATTTACTGGGCCCATTACATGAATCTTTTTTCTCCATATCTTTTTCTCCATTAAGCTTGGATAATGGCTACTTTCTTTGTTAATTAGAGATCACCATATCTTTTTTCAATGCCTAAATCAGTGTTCATCTTTGGTCTATACTAATCCTATCTAATCCTTAATAATCACCCTATACCTCCAACCTAACTCCTGGTGCATTCATCAGTATCCATTACCCATATTCAATCTCAACCTTATTCCAACCAACCCTAACTGCTTATAAGTAATCTCATTTCTTATCCAACTTTTTTATTATACTGCTGAGCATGTATATCAACCTTCTCATTTAGGCTAGATTCATTTTTTTTTTTTTTAAATTTAGTTTCAAAGCCAAACATTCAAATTGGAAGTTCGCCATCAACCCCCAAGCTAATGCTATCATCATAACGAATTTATTACCAAATATAAAAAAGGATTAATTGCAGTGAGACCTCATGTACTATAGGGGTTGTGTAACTTATTACCCTTAAGTTTAAAACTCTCAGTTTAGTTCTTAATATCATTAGTCAACGGTT
This sequence comes from Dracaena cambodiana, assembly GCA_036321105.1. Taxonomy (NCBI): domain Eukaryota; kingdom Viridiplantae; phylum Streptophyta; class Magnoliopsida; order Asparagales; family Asparagaceae; genus Dracaena; species Dracaena cambodiana. Next base: position 13,183,951 of record JAYEPQ010000002.1, on the reverse strand, counting down.
TGCTCTTCTAACCCCTATTTAACTTAAACGGTAAATTTTTTTATAAAGTTTCCAATCTATCCTCTTCTGGGTATTGTTCTTCCTCACTGAGAACTCACCCAAAACAACCTCAATAGAGGGTAATTTAGGGATTTTATAAAAAAGTACAGTTTAAATTAAATAGGGGTGAGCCGTCTAGATACTAAATTGGGAGTTTTAAACTTAAGTGTAATAAATTAGATTACCACTATAGTTCAGCGGTCTCACTGCAATTAATCCTGTAAAAAAAAGGTAAACGAAGACTAGCTTTGTATGTTAACATTGTATTGATTGAAACTTTTAATCAAGTCCTACTCTTTGTTGCAGATGTACTTATTTGGATCATTGAGATTCTGGATGGTTGTGGTTCTCAGTTGTGTCAGGGTTTAATTAGGGTTTATATACGAAGTGTGGCTTTGAGTTTCTTGGGAAATTCTATTTGCGCACTGCATTTTACTTTTGACGTCCTGATTTCTCTTTACACCAAACTCATATTTTGAAATAATGTCATTTTACTTTCTACGCCCAAATTTTTTTCCAAAAATACCCTTCCTCTTTTTCTCTAACTCTTCACCCGTCCGATTCTATTTAGCAAAAAAAATATTTTGTCGAGTATTAATACCCGACCAAGAAACATTCTGGTCGGGTATTAATACCCGACCAACAAGCGAAGTCTCCCCAAAAAAACTAATTAACGATAAATTTCAAAATAATATGCATAAAACCTAAAAAAAAAATTAAATCGTACCTTAAATTTGTCCTCTAACACCAATTGTATGTTGGAATTTTCCATTTGCATAAAAAAGCTCAAACTCAAATTTCAAACTTAAATTTCACTTGTCACGGTGAAATGAAAGAATTTAAAATTCTTCTAATCTTTTCAGAAACGTTAATGTAAAAAAATTTAAGGGGTCAAGAAATCAAATCGATGATTTTGTAGGAGATGTGTTTTTATTAAATATCAAAAAAAATCATTTAGGGTTTTAGAGAGAAAATAGAGAAGGAATACGATGAGTCGTAATTCCAAATTTTAAAAAATCTTAATTTGAAATTTATAAAGGTAACTTAGTAAAAAAAAATGATGGCAAACTTATAATTATTTATAAGTTTTAAAACCATGCGTCAAGAGTAAAATGCCGTGTGCAAATAAAATTTCCCGAGTTTCTGGCGGAGGCTTGGAGTGCTTTCTTGAGAGATTTGACGAATTAAAAGTATCAAGATTGTTTCTGGATCAAAAATAAATTATTCAAAAAAATTAAATTAATGCGATAAGAGGCCGATGAATCTTTCCTAGTAACAAAATTAGTTGATAAATGAATGATCGAAGAGTGAAGGATGAAATTATTACCCTCAAGGCTCAACCTCATCGGCGATTGCTCTGAGCACGAAGACCTATCCGTTGAAAATTTTAAAGTTACTTTTTAATTTCTTTTTTTTTCTACTACTGTGACAAACACACCCTTAGCAATGTTGTAAATCGCTTTACTATAGGATAGGATGTGGTGCTCACTACGTAAAATGTGATGCGCATTTAGAATTTCCCGCCCAAAAGCCCAACCAGTAAATCTGAATTTCTTTTATATCATCAAATCTAAATTTCTTTTACTTTTCTTTTATGAATATATATATATATATATATATATATATATATATATATATATATATATATATATATATATATATGAGAGTTAAAAAAAAAAATGAGCTGAAATCTTATCCAAGCTGCAATTCTATTCCATTATTTCTAATAATTTTTATAATTTTTTTTTTGTATTATGATTTTAACTCCTAGAGTTCACTCATACCTAAATTCTAGATTTTAGTTTGATTTTGTCTTGACACAAAATTAATTTCAAAAGAGCAAATTAATTTCAAAACTTATAAAATTAGACTAAAAAAATAATATGGATTTATAGATTATGGTTCCAATAATAATAATAATAATAATAATAGAATTACTAACTTTTATCGCTAACTCAAGTAACTTACCATATAACACACGCGCACAATGCATATGCACAAACATTGCTGTAGACGCACATGCACACAAACACACAATACGCACGCAAGCACACGCCCATGCATGCGCACACAAACCACCATGCACCCAAATGAAATTTACCGATGTACATATTTGATAATCGAATTGCCCAAATGAAATTCTCTAATCTATATATATGATGATCGAATTTTCCAAGTCAAACTCTTCAATTTACATATTTGATAATTGAATCAAATTCTTTCTATCAAATTATATTTCATACTTTTATGATTTCAGATTCGTTCCTCATAATATAGATATAGATGTATGGATTTAATTTGGATTATCTGCTTTTTTGTCGTATTCTCAAAAATATTTCAATCTACATTTACAAATGTAATTTAAATAGACTCCGATTTTAATATTTTGAACACTAGAAAATTTTCTAAACCGTCGTATCACCTCAAACAAATTAAATCATTTGGAGTTTATTTAAAGCAACTCAAAATGTTATTCCATCTGCATGTAATGATTCATTTTCTTTAATGCTATTCTATCTAAATGCATCTACAAGTAGATTTAATTTATTTGATATTTTTATCAAGTTTTATGTAATAAGGAGGAGATCATGATTAAGATAGTTTATCATGGTATATCTATTCATAGAATTTGATTTGTGGCTAAATGTTGAGTCCATATAGTTTTGCCTAATTCTGAGTAGGGATGGTAACGGACGCGTCTACGGGTCAAATTTTGTTTCGTCATATACAAAATTTTGAATTAAAAATGAAATCTTCATTTTTCTAATTCAAAACTTTGTATTTGGTGGGTTAAAATTTGACTCGTGGACACATGAGATATAAATCTGTAATTTCATGCTCATATTTTTACTGTCTTGAAACTATCTCTATTCATACACTATTGCTTATAACAAACTCTGAGATATCAACAAAGCATGGGACAAAAAAAAAAAAAAAAGGATTAATTACACTCAGACCCTCTGTAGTATAGGGCATATAACATTTAGAACCCCTGAAGTTTAAAACTCTCACTTAGACCCCCCGAAGTATCTAAATCACGTTGTTTTAATTACATTCAGACCCCCTGATTTAGGGGGTCTAAGTGAGAGTTTTAAACTTCATGGAGTCTAATTGTTACATGCCTCGTACTATAAAGGGTCTTAGTATAATTAATCCCAAAAAAAAAAAAAAAAAAAATAGTTCCCCCTGGATATTTCGGTCCAAACTGGCCCAAGGCCATTAAGGGCTGATCTCCGGGCTCGCTTTTTGAGTCCACTGGTCAGTAATCCATGGCCCAGTTATGTTCCCAACGTCCCTGCAGAGACTCTTCTTCGTCCGGAGAAATTCTAAATGCTAACCACAGTTGACTTAGGGAGCACAATTTCCCCCTATGGGTGTAAATCACTTTACTATAGGATGTGGTGCTCACAAAGTTCCGCTAAGCGATCCAAATTTTCTTTAATTTTTTGATAAGAGGATTTTTTTTTTTTTTTAATTTTCTTTCCATTTTCTCGTTTCATTATTATTTTTTCTTTTCATTTTCTCGTTTTCTCCCTTCTCTACTCGCTCTCTTCAAGCAAGAGTGTGAAGACCATCACAGTCGAGGGAGAGACTGTTTAGAATCCTCAAAAGCCAAGCTGACCCTCCCCACGCCACCCCCCCAAACAAAAAAAAAAAAAAAAAGATCTCTTTCTCTCTCTAGAAAGAAACTAAAAATTACCCCCCTTTCTCTCTCTAAATTCCAAAACCAAGGAGAGTTATTAGATGCGCCCCATGTTTTTCCTTGGTGAGTTTCAAAAATTAGGGAATTTCCAAATTTTGGGGCTCACCGAGAAAAATATGGGGCGCATCTGGCAACTCTCAAACCAAGGCATGGGTCTTGCTCCCCTCTCTCCCCTCTCCAAGACCCATATCCCCTTTCTCCCCAAATGCCCCTCCTCCTCTCTCTAGACCACCTCTCCTTCTCACAGCGACAAGAAGAAGCCATGTACTTGTCTGAGAAGCCCCGGCCCCTCGATTTCTACAAGGAAGAAAGAGGCGGCGGCGGCGGCGGCAGGGAAATGATGATCGAGGTCGTCGGCAGCGGCGGAGGCGGCCACCACCAGCAGCAGCAGATGATTCTTGCCGATAGTAGCGGCGAGGAGCCCGAGGTGAAGGCCCCCAAGAAGAGAGCCGAGACTTGGGTTCAGGAGGAGACCAGGAGCTTGATTGCTCTGAGGAGAGAGATGGATGGGCTGTTCAATACTTCCAAGTCGAACAAGCATTTGTGGGAGCAGATCTCGGCGAAGATGAGGGATAAGGGGTTCGATAGGTCGCCAACTATGTGTACCGACAAGTGGAGGAATCTGTTGAAAGAGTTCAAGAAGGCCAAGCATCAGTACAAGGGGAGCGGGTCGGCGAAGATGTCGTACTATAAGGAACTTGATGAGTTATTGAAGGAGAGGAATAAAAATGCCGCTTATAAGAGCCCGGCGGCATCGGCGTCCAAGGTTGATTCTTATATGCATTATGGTGAGAAAGGTGGGATTTCATTATTGATTTTTTTTTTTTTTTTTTGCTTATGGTTGAATTGATAATTAGCTCAATTGTTGTTTGTGACATGTGCATATGTTTACGGGGTACTGGTTTGGCATCAAAACTTTGAAAAGAATCAATTTTGATGAATGAACAATGGTATTTTTTGTGCATTGGTGGGTTGAGTAAAAAGTTTGTTCGAATGAAGAAAACTAATTTGATGTCAGAAAACAATGATATGGAGGGTGGATGAAAGACGAAGAGTGGTGTTAGGTCATTTTAAGAAGATAACCCTTTATTTCATGTAATAACAATGACATGGATTGATGAGCAATGATAGATGCAAGTTTTGACCTTAGTGTAAGGTTCAACAAGATATTGGTTAAAAAAAAAGAAAAATTTTATTTTTCTAATTCAAAATTATGAATAGGACAGGCCAAAAAATTGATCCGTGGACCTGCCCATTCCCATCCCTACGTATAGATTTTGAGAAATATTTTGAGAGTAGATGAAGAGGAAGACTGGTGGAATATTAGCTCTTAGTTGCATTAAGAAGATAGCGATTTAATTCATATATGCTAAATGGCATGCATTGTTTGCAAATTTGTTGGCTAATTAAAGGTTTGCAACAATAATTCTAGATTGGGAGTTTGAAAATACACGATAATCAGTGTATTTGTTGGTCGCAGGGATGGAGCTCGGAATTAGGTGGGCCAGTTGTATTTTTTTTTTATGGGGAGAAATCCAATAAACTGAATACTAATTACACACAGCTGAACAAAAATTTATTCGTTTAGTGTTACTTTTAGATGCCTAATGTCAAAATATTGTAGTCAAATCATTCATATTATTTTTTCTCTTTAAACTAGTACTAATACCTTTGACATAGTTTAAGTACTAGAGAATATAAAATTTATTTATTTAAGCACTAGAGAATATGGAATATATATGCAAAGGTTATAAATGGTTTCTTCGATCATCTCCTTTGACACAATTTCATAACAAAGCAAGAGACTGTACATCTCTTAATGGGGGTGGTGTTTCATTCTTTATTTAAAACAAAATCCTTAATTATAATGGGATATGGCTATTTCTTTATTAGAAAAATGGCAGGTAGGCTACTTAAAATTGCAAAAATGAAATAATATGTTACTTAAACAAGGGAACAAGTGTATCTAATTCTTTGTTAGTGACACCAAATTAGCTGGTGCTAAATGAAATAATTTAAAACTTTAATAAGAGAAGCAGTTTATCTAACTCTTTATTAGTGTCACAGAATTGCTTGCAAGCTTAAAGTATCAGAATGGTTATTGTATTAATTGATGATTTATGGTATCACAATCAGCAATATATGAACCCGCCAAGCTTCAATATGGCTTCATCTGTTGGTGGGGAGGCTGAAATAGTTGGTAATAGTTTTCCTTTGGCATACTATTCATTAAGTTTTGAAACATCTGAATTGCTATCGATATCGATGTCAGTAATGGTTTATGGTATTAAAAATTGGCAAGAGCGGACATATCGTATCAACAAATATTAGATATATCTGTAAAATATCAACTGTATTGGAATATCAATATTGGCATTGTAGGGTCTACATCGTACCTGGTACCTCAAATCCAAAATGATATTTAAGATACATATTGTTATGGGTCAATATTTAAAACCTTGTTAATTTCCTAATATGAGGCTTTATAGAAGTTTCAAGAATAGAGATGAAGAGCGAGAACAAGTAAAACTGGTAAATTGTTTGGAAGAGGACTTAAATAAGCAAAACCTGAATGGATCTGAAGATGGTGTTGAGACTCTTTGAACAATTGCAATATCTTGTTCACCAGGTTTTGCTAGGTTAGTTTTGCTATATGGGTCTGTTATTTGTTGCTTGCTCATTTTTGTTCTACAGGTACCTTTCTGTTTTTCAATAATTTGAATAAATTTTGATAGGAAATGGATTGAATCTGATTGTACTGAACTGGTGAACAGATTCGTGCATGTATTGTTCTCAAGGCAAGAACAATTTAGTTAATAAATTCTCACTTGTTGCACCACTCACAAGTAAAGTGTTTAAGATGTTATTTAGAATTTTAATTTTCTTTATTTTGTATAAGACATGTCAGCAAATTTTTTTTGGTTAAAGTCTTTGGTTCTCTTGTCCAAGGTCCATTGGTATTTCTCTATTGTATTGGCAATATATTGGAGGAGACAATCTTTGGTTGCTTTAAGAATTTACTTTTATCTATTTCAGCAGTAAAGTTGATTTGAAGCATTTCAGTTTTAACTTGCTGCGATATATATGATTCTGCATGCAACATTTGATTTTATTCTTGATGATGAATCCATGATCTTTCATTTTCCTTATGCTGTTTATTTCTTAGATATTTTCCCTTTCTGATGCGATGCTATTATGATACTGCTGTCCGTTATTATAATTCCTTCAGCAATCTTAATAAGATGTTTCAAATCCTTTAAATAAATGTCTGCTTGGTCAACTATGCTGCTGATAAGCTGCAGGATGCCTCTATTGATTATTTTTTTTTATCTTATTCATCCTTCGTGTTGCTATTTGCTATCTTACTTTCTAGCCTACGCTTACTCGTGCATGATAAATAAGTACATATCTTAAAATCAATATCTGAAGTATAACTGACTGTTCAAATTGTTTGGAATTTTTTTATTTCATTTTCCCTGTAAGTTAGCATTTCTGTACCTGACCTCTCTAATTCCTTTTCTGCTGATTTAGGGCTAGATGAAGCTGGAATTCCATACAGTGCTGTAGAAGGTACTTCATATTCTTCTAACTGTTATCCATTACCTGATTCCTTTATTTTGTAATTCCATATTATTTCAATTGTTTTCCCATATGATTTCAATTGTTCAGCGTGGTTTTACATTCTTGTGGGTTTGAGATACAACATTAAACTAAGTATTCCTTTGTAATTACCACATTAAATGTAGATGCTTTATGGCTTAATGGATTATAGGGTAGTTTCTTAAGGAGTTTTAGGGCTTGCTCATAAACATGCTTTCTTCTCAAGTCTGCTGATTGAAGATACAGAGGAGGATAAGTTTTTTTTTTTAAATGTTTTGTTATTTTGGAGAAAGCATAGGATAGAACAATGGGAGAGAAATTGTAGGTAATTATGAAGTATTGTGTATATAAAAGAAAGGTGTGCTACTGCACATACAATATGTGAAAAAAAGTTGTATGTGAAAGGATGTAGAGAAGTACTGAGGATATGAATGATGGGCAGTTACAGCCACGTGCCCTTAGAAAGTAGTTGAGATGAACAACTTATCAGTTTTTGTGGAGACTGTCCTGTGTAAGCCTTCTATTTTTCCGGTTCTCATGGATGTACTTCTCTCTTGTAATTAAGAGATATGTGCATGTTACTTGGAGACAGTATAGTCATTTTGATGATAAAAGAAAACTCTTCTGGTAGGGTTGAAGGGACAAACTTTAGAGAACAGTGAGAACTTGCGTGTTGCAGTTGTGTAGGCATTGTTCTTGACAGCAACTAAACCAAAAGAAAAGGAAGAAGAAAGCCTTTATTGCAAGAACTTTGGGTTGGTTACATGAATCCTTTGTTCCATTCAGCTATATATAGGATCATCTACTCGATTAAATTAAGCACTTTCAAATCCTATATAATTCCAATGTCCAAGTTCTTTTAGAGCTGCCACTGATTCTCACTGCTCCATCAACTATAATCTTGTTAGCTTTCTTAACTGACACACTTACTGGACTCTATTGCATATGCCAAACCATCTCCCTGGATTTTTTTCCTTATTTTATTTTAATAGGAGAAACCTCTAACTTCTGACGAATGAACTCATTTCTCATTCTTTCTCCTAGTGGGTTTCCACTACAATTGTAAAACCAGTAACATCAAATGGTTCTAAATGATGGGCAATTGCTAGGGTCTAAGCAAGCACGAGTTGAAGAACTAAAGTTGCATGATGGATTATGGTAGAATAGGAAAGATCGGATATGAATGAGTAGTTTTGAATAATTCATAAGAGGAGAGTGGATCACAAATGAAGGTATTGATAAAGATTGACAATGATATATGCAATGTTGTCAAAATCAGGATATGTATCGTGCATTGTTATTTTTGTGTATCATATTGTAAAATACATTGATCAATGTGTAGTAGGTAAGTAAGCAAGCACATAACTACCATGTGAGCAAATTTAAAGCATAAGTGGATAAAGAATCCGAGACCAATACTAAAGCTGGTAGTATGAAAAATATACATCCAGAGCAATGTATAAATATGTAACGAACATCGATATGCATTGACTATGAGGCCATTAAACAAAATGACAATCAAAATGACACTACATTAGTAAACTTAATATGTAGCTATTCACTTGAAATTAAGTAAAATACTTATTTTCCTCACCTCATCTTCTACATTATATACAAACTCCTTGCTATGCTCTTATTTTTTGGGCATTTATTTTGTATAATTGCATTTAGGTTGTGAGGTCCTTTTGATAATTATAAAAAATATATTAGATACTAAATATTAGGATTAAACAACTAATTGATTAAAATTTGTTGATCCAGCTACAATAAAAAAGAAATAAATATAGGTTTTCTAATGTAGTTGTTTGTTGTGTAATTACAAGGAGAAGGGTTACGAGTGTTAAATCAATTACACAACAAAAAATAAATATAGGTCCCCTAATTAGATCGAAGAGCGCCACTCGCCACTTCCGCCTCTGACCAAGTAGCTGTCATTCTATTCTTCTCCCACCACTTTTGATCATTCACAACTCTTCTTCGAGTAGACGCTCGACTTTGCTGATCCAGTATCACTTTCTGCCTTCATGGTGCTCCTTCCAACGACCCCGACCTCGCTGCCTTCCTTCCTTTGTCACCCTACCGACGAGGTCCACTCCCTTCCTAGCTTTCCTTTCGGCAAAGCTTGCTAGCAAAGTCACCACCTAACATGTAACATCTTTGTCTCCAAAAAATAAAGTTACTGGCTAACTTTTTTGTCTTCAATGAGCAACATCACCGCCTAACATCTTTGTCTCCAATGCCCGAAGCTGCATAGATTGCAGCACAATCGAAGAAGAACAAGAACAATAGAAGGACATATTGGATTGGATCTGATTTTGGGTTTCAATTGTAAATCTCACCCACTTTATAATGAACCTGATTCACATCTAACATCCTTTTAATTCCAACCTGCTAGCAGCATAGTCAATCCGATAAATCCAAATAGTGAATAGTGAAGCTCAACCTGTTTGCATAGCAGTAGAATCGTTAAGGGTATTTTGAACTTTTGTAGGTCGTTTAGAGTCTGGTTCGAGCCATTTTTGAGGCGTCTTGCACCTTAAATTGTTTCCAAGCTATTATGACTTACGAATCTTCTTCAAGAATAGAACTAAAAATTTAAATTTTGATTGATGAGTATCGAAAATGCAACAAACCTTTCTCAAGAATAGAGCCAAAAATTTAAATTTTGATTGATGAGTATCGAAAATGCAACAAATGCTCGCCACGATGGAGGAAAATGGGGACAAAAGTATTTTCATAACCACAGTAAGAGAAGGGATAAAAGAAGCCAAATGGTTGACAATAACATCATCGTTAAAATCGAGATAGATATTCCTATTTTTTATGGTGAATATGTTATCCAGCCTAAACTAAACACATAATTTCATGATAAGCCACCATCATTGCTAGATAGAACTTCCTATCCGTAAAAGATAAAGAGCCAAGAAGATTTTTGGAGATCTTTCCATGAACCCAACTGCCAAGTTTTAACGAATATACTTGAAGATCATTGTTCATGAGAAGAAACGTATAGGACTTCCTACTCTCCTATATGACATGCCTATCAAACCTGCAATCTCACTGGCACATCTCCTGTATCTGTAGAAACTTCATCGACGGATTGCATTTACCGAAGATTTTTATAAATCTTTTGCTGAAGTACAAGAAGAGGTGCATGAATTTCCAGTCCAAAATGAGGTAATAAATTAAAAATTCCTGATTCATTATCTCATGTAACTGTAGATAAAAATAGTTTTTTCAATTTCATCTACCGCCAATGTTAACAGACATCAGAGAATGAAGGTAGAAGGCATATTAGATGATGAAATGGTTTGGATAGCTACCAAAAACTGCCAATAATATTTGGTTTGTTCGAAAGGCTAGTCTAATTCAGAGGCTAGGCTAATTTGATGCTTTCTAATATACGTGCTTTGCTAGATTCACTTCCACTTTATTTGATCTATTGCGGAAGTTGTTTCCACCTTCACCATCTTGGCTTGGGGTAGAAGAGTAAGTTTTAGTTCCTCAACTACCACCAAGATGATTAACATGTTTCATGCGTAATGCTGATAATTTCAATCTAGACATGTTTGGCGCTTATTATTGCTGCATTCATTGGAGATGAATATTTTGAAGCTGGGGGAGAATGGGTAGGTTTAATAAAGGCCCAGATATGATTAGGGATTTTATTTGGATTCCATTGTTAAGGATTTTACTAGTTTTCAGTTTAAATGTTTCTTAAGTGTACATTACGCATAGCTAGCTTCCTATTAGTATGACCTTGTAAACATGATCTTCAGGGGGAACGAGATATTAAAATTAAAATTTTTTTTTGTTCTTAGCATGATAACTTACTACATAAAATTAAATTTTTCATCGTGCATTCATTGAGGGTGGGTGAAACATCACCTTGGTGCAAGAACTAAATTAATCTTTATTCTTTTTATTTTACTTCCATTTTTTCTTAAATTCCCACACCTAAATCCACCAAAATCTACAATCTCCACTAACAAATCCTAATTTCACTTACATTTTGCATCACACATGTTCCATTTTCAACTTTAAGACATTTGTAGAGATCCATGCAAGTGGCACCTTCCCTATGTAAGGTATTCCTTTCTCAACAACCATTTATAATCAAATTTCATTAGTTGATAATCAAATCAAATCATATGTTTATGCAATCTCTTCCTTCTTTTGTTGTTTTATATATTATTTTAACAAAAAGCGAAGCATTGTGCAGAAATCATTACCTCTTCAATAAACAACAAAAATCAATATAATATCAAATGGTCATCCTTATAGAGACATCGTTATCATCTTTAAGAACTCCTATTTTAGTTTCTTTCATCTTCATTTTCTCCAATTATACAAATAATTCTTTTTGAGTAAATATCATCAATATGTCGAGGTTTTTGCGTATAAATAATTAAGCTTATTAGATTCTTGAAATGAGAACTAGTAATTAAATAATTAATACATACTAGAATTAAGTAGATATTCTTCTTTTGATGATTGGTTTGAGTGTTTTTATCAACTAAATAATTATCATGAACTTGGTGCCCCTTTTATCGAAGGGTTAATAACAATAACCATCCTTGTAAGATTGGGGTTGTAACACTTATACCCCATGTCGAATTTTTTTTTTGCAGTTAGATCCCCTGAAATGTAAATGGAGTGAGAAAACTGACAAAATTCTACAGTACGTGCATTGTATGTAGCTCGAATTGACAAAATATCCTTAACTGAATTAAATGGGGTGACGTAAGAAACCCAAACATGATCAAAACCTCCAAATTCATTGAAGAGAGGATTTAGGGCGGGAGGGGAGAGTTTCTTCAGAGGGATTTGGAAAATTCGGTTGCGGTCAAGTGATTTCAAGCTAAATTTCAGCTCAGATATGAGAATTTCAGCAAAAATTTTCAGCCCCCTCTTATTAAGATTGGCTTGGCCCCACATGTTAAAATTTTCAACAAAAAATTTCTCTGAACAATCCTTTAAATGGTGAAGTATGAATGGATGAGAAATAAGAGAGAGAGGAAGCACGTGTGACAGGGAGGGAGGATATTGAAGGAGAGTGAGAGGGACAGTTCTTCAGCAATAGCGAAGTATGAATGGATGAGAAATAAGAGAGAGAGGGAGCACGTGTGACAGGGAGGGAGGATATTGAAGGAGAGAGAGTGAGGGACAGTTCTTCAGCAACGACTTCTTCAACTCAGATCTGAAAATAGGAATGGATTTTATTAGTATGGAGATAAGAGGAAAGAGGAGAGGGTATTTTCGGAATTAAAAATATTTGGTATACTTAATCTTTAATGAGAGTGCCTATGTTAAACTATGGTTTCTAACTGTGGAAAAAATTCGACAGGAGATATAAGTGCTACAACTCCATAGTGCGTGGATAGTTATTGTAATTAACCATTTGTTAAAATATGATACATGCTCTTAATTACAACTTATAATTAAATGAAAAGGTTCATTTGAATAAGTTTGAAATTTTTTGATAAGTCGAATCGACATATCATGGTATCATATATCGTAAGATATATGTTAAATAATATAAGATACACTTACTGTATCGTAAGATACATTTCTCAATAGATACATAGGATGCACATCAATTTTCTTGCTTATGATATCATATTGCAGGATACATCTCTCATATCTTAAAATATTGACAACTATATTATATATGACAATCTATGGCGTAGAACATTATTAATGTAATACAAAAGAGTATTTATGATTTGTGGTGGAGAATTGGGGATATAGAATAAAATTATAGTTTGGTACAGGATTTAGGTCTTACACCCATTTGAATTACATGTCCACTCTTGCAAATCACATACAAAAGATTTGAAAGAAGTAAAATACATGCTCTCAGTTTTTCCAAAATATTCTTTCTTAAACATAGTCATACAACCTATATATATATATATATATATATATATATATATATATATATATATATATATATATATATATATATATATAAGATTATTTATGCACATCAATAAGATAAAATCAAATAAAATATAAAATCCTAATCAAATCTCATCAAATCCAATCAAATTCTGGTCTTTAATCATCTCCATCAAATTTTCCCTGTTTGGAAATATTCACCACTAATGAATAAAGGCACCATAATTGAGTAGCTTATGAAACTTTCACCATCCACTGATAATTTGAACTTGTCAATTGAAATAATCTCGACAGAAAAAAGAAGACCTAAAGATGTCTAGTTTCTGATTGCAATGTCAATACCGTCGAACGGGTTTTATTGTTATTTACACCATACTTACATTAATTTCCTGTAGACATGCTTACTGTGGTAAAAAAAAAAACTTAAAATTGATTGTAGACGTCAGACAATCTCATAGACAATGAGAATCCGTCTGATTGTCAAGCTTAACAAGGACTTCACGTGATGGATTTATGATGAATCTACACTGGACTTTGCCTTATCCATAACATCAATTGCATTATCAAAAATAATGTTTGCGTCCACAACTTTTGATTCGTCAATATGCGCAGTTGGCATAATATTGGTATGTTGACTTTTTAAGGGGCATTGGTAATCGTAATGCCAAAATTCTCGACTCTGAGCACTTTATCGAGGGACAATGCTAAACGAAATGTTTATATCCGCAGACTTAGAGCTGTGTATTCTGGTCTTAAAATATTTTGGTGAATCATCTGAAAGAAGATTGGAGTATACCGAGCATGAAGAACTTGCAAGTAATACCAATATGAACAAAATTTCTAGATGCCTATGAACCTATCAAAAGCTTTTCTAACCAACTTAGGCTGAGCATAAAAGTATTTCTTGTCTGAATGCAGGGGAAAGTAACGGAATTTTTTTTCAAGATGGGTATTCTAATCTTCATAACCATAATGATTATCAAAACTGTGAAAATCTTGGACTGCATTATATACATCATGCTCAACTTATTTTGGTTCACCAATGAATTGCCCACAAAATATGAGTCTCATAAAAAATTAATTTTGAAATCCAAATATTTAGCATATATAGTTTAGAAATTACCCAAGTTTCTCAATGGTTCAGATTAGACTTGAATCATACTTGAACATGTTCCAAATCATCAATTAACTCCTTAACATGTCCGTTTTGCTTATGGGTCTACAACTATCTACTAAATTCAAAATTGAATTCAGGTTGAGTTTGTTGCTGTAGAATTGGTTTACTGCAAATCTGGATCGGGTTTGTGAGGGAAAGAAAGCAGTTCATGTCGCAAACGAAACCCAAAATTAGAGTCGAGTTGGGTGGTTGCAGTGGACTCGAATTGGGTTGCGTTGGAATTGTTTGAAGTTGGCGATAACGATGTTGCTACAGTTGTGCTAGTTTCGAGTCGGAGAAGAGGGGCTTCGGCAGGGCTGCTCAATGACAAAGGTTCGATCGAAGATGAGGAAGCTTCAAGCGAGACTAGTGGCAATTAAAATTCTTGTCGAATCAGTGTTGGAGGCAATTCAGCTTCCGTTAGAGATGGAAGGGGGTTTTGGGCGTACTAGAAGCAGTCATACAGTTAGGTTGTTGTTCTGATCTCGATTGGTGAGGTCATCTGCCTTGATTAGGGCAGATGAGGATTATGGCTATTACAGCAGCTGCCAGCGAGGAATTTACAATACTTGATGGCTAACAGTGTCAACGAAGGAGACAGGGCATCTGGTCTTCTGTTGAGGTGGTAGGATGCTGAAGTGGTCAGCAAGCAAGGAAGCTGATTGGGGAGTGATATAGGTCGATCTGGCTTGAAGAAGAGAGTGGAGCTACTATTTGGTTGGCGATGTGCTCCGATCTGTGAAGATTTTGATGAAGATGGTGGTGCTATCAAATATGAAAGAGTCCAATTTTTCTTCTCTTTTTTTTTCTTTTCTTTTTTTTTCCTCTTCTTTTTCTATTTTTTTCTTGTTCTTCTTCCTTATTTGTTTTTTTAAAAACTAAAAATAAAAAGCAATAAAAAAATTGAAATGAAGATGGACGATGAGGAAGATGGAGATGTATTTGGATCCTTGAGTTATAATACAATATTTATATCATGGATAGTAGAGGCTTAAATGAAGACATATTACTCGATAAGAATGTGTGGAGAAGTATGTACTTGATCCGCCATAATTATCTTTTGGTTCATATAGTTCACCCCAAGTCTTGGGGTAATAAGCTTAGTTGTTGTTGTTTGAGTTTTGATACCAAGTTTGACTCGGGACGAAAGGAGGTTTAAAGTTTGTGGTGGATGATTGGGGATTTGGGGATAAAATTATGGTATGTTAATGCATTTGGGCGTTACTCTCAATGCCCACTCTCGCGAATCACACAAAAAATTTGAAGAAGCCGATCATGTGCTCTCATTTTTTCAGATGGAAGAGTACCTACATGCACCACACATGCAACAAAATAAATCAAATAAAATTAAAATCTTAATCAAATCACTATCAAATCTTGATCTTTAATTGTCTCCATGAATTACTGTAAACTCTGGCCTAGATGGCTCCCTAGTGGAGGCCAGCTAAAAGCCGTCCTGTGAAATACAAAGTGGCCTGATTAGGTTCTCCACAGGGAAGAACATGAGGAGAGGAAAGGGATAAAAATAAAAGAAAAGAATTATCTGCTGTTACTGGCTGCTGCCTCCATTTGGTGCTGTTGTCAGCGCCTCTGTCATCTCTATCATCTGCTAATATAGTTGTAATATTTGCTTGCTTAGGCTCCCTAATATTTTCTTTTGTATCTATCTCTTTCCTAAATTTCTCGTTCACTTACCCTAAGCTTGTCTTCTATGGCACTTGATGTTGCCTGTAATAGGAGTAAGCATCATAGGAGTAATAGGCTGGCTAATAACACGATATTCAATAGACTGTTTTTTGCTTCATAATTGACTAGTCAAGCTGGACATTCTCATTTTGCCTTTATGAGAATGTCAGATGCTCAAAGGAAAGTTGGAAAAGTGAGTTGAAAAGGAAATGCAGGAAGTCGATAGGACGTGCTAAGCAGCATTGCTTGACAAGTTCCCTAAATTCTTTGTGTGAGGGTTGTCGACACGAATAGTTTATAAAGAAATAGGAGGCTAGGCCGTTGAGTTAGCTACCTTTAGATGTCTCAGTGTAGATTCTGATGACAACCATGTTTTCTATTTAGGGCTTGATAATACCGGGGCAGAAGATTGGAGGGCCTTAGATATGATCTATTATTAAATGCAAGTCTCTTGCAGTGACAGTAGGGGATTGACTAGGACGTTTTTGAGCTAAGAGTTAGGGTTGGGATCCATGCGTTATATTATTTCGTTCTTCTTAGTGAATGATTAAGATCCATTCGTTATATATTATTGGCTCACAATCTTCAACTGGAGCTTTTGGGTAAATTGTTTTTTGGAGGTAAAAATTACTTGTGTGTAAGATCGAGCTCGTTACTAAGCATGACAGTATTTATGCCGAAGAATGACAGTTTTGTGAAAATAATAATATTGCAGACTGCAGAGTTTCAGATATCTTGAACATAAGCCTTTAATCAGTACATTCCTACATGTTGGTTATGCTAACCAGACAAGACCAATACATCCTCTACAAAATTTTAGATTAAGAAGAGTCAAATATTGGATGAAAATGTGGGACCTGTAATTAAGTTTGAACGAGTTCTCTATTTTCTCTAATAGCAGACGCATTTTGAAGTTTCTTGTGAACAGTCATGCGATCAAGTTAGATCACCATGTATCTGTTTCCATGGTTTGACGTGATAGTGATCGTATGTTGTGTAATATTCATGTGAATACATCAATATCCACATCAACTAAGCCTTTATCCCAAAATTTTGTTGCCTATATGAGCCCTTTTCTTCCATTCAATGTGACGGCAGGCAAAAAAGAGCAGCTTTTCGACATGAGCAACAAGGTAGATGCCTACCTCTCTCACTGACCACCCATGCTTAGGCAAAAACTAACTTGGTCTGATTGTTTTCAATGGATCCCAAAGTAAATTAGGCCTAACCATGTCTAAACATTAGTTCCCCTTGCATCCAAATCAATCAAAGCAATCAGGTAGGATAGTACAATGAACATGATTTTTTCATGCATTCCTCCTCCCCATCACTTTCCTCCCAGCGACTAGCGCACCGCAAACCCACTATTCATGCCTACTATTTGCTCAACTTCTCAACCAACCTGCTCACATGCCAGCCATTACTAGTTCAATCACCATTCACCAATATTGAACCACACTTCATCGGTTTCTTTCCATGCAACAGTCCATCACTTCCCTCCCCCTCCTCTCTCGTCCCCAACATCACCTACTAAATAATCTCTCCCCCCCTATCCCATTTCCTCTCAAACTCGCACATCCATGATCACTTGTACATGGCTGCCCTTCCAAGTTCAACCCAAGTGAAAACCCAAATTAGAAGATGGACCAAATTTCTAAAAGGGAAACCAAAGTCCAAAAGTCTATATCTGATTTGCTAAAGGGATCCAAACTTAAAATCAACCGCCAAATCACTAAGAGAGAAACCAAATTCTAAGATTGATGTCCACATTGCTATATTCAGATTTATGGTATAGTGAAAAGTACCTTAATAACGTTTTTAAAAAACAGTGTAAATTCAAAATCGACTTCCATCTAAAGGGGCCAAAACTTAAAATTCACACACATTAGTAAACTGAAAACTAGATATATAACAACATTAAGATCTTCTAGTGGGTGCTGTTCCCATTAGCAGAATCCAAACCAAAAATCCAAATCTTCTTCCTTTGCAAAATAACCGGTATATATATATATATATATATATATATATATATATATATATATATATATATATATATATATATATATATATAAGATTTCTATATATAGAAATTTGTTTTCTCTCTCTTAAATCCCCACATTTATTTTAGTGAATTCATAGAGAAATTTATAACTCATTAATCTGAGGTTACTTTTGATTCATTCCGAAGTGTAAGTAACTATATATTCTTGAGTTTATTGGAGACATCGAACCCTATAATTTATAAACCTGTACATATATAGAGGGAATCATAGTGTAAATACCCGAAATCAAATATTATTTGTTTTCCAATTCACTCTAAAAGGATAACCCCTTCAGGATGAGGTTTGCAACTGTTCGTTTGTTATGCAACTACAGAAATGGATTAAATCTCATATTGTCAATTAAAACAAATTTATAATATCTCTCTAATTATTTTGCCATTCTAGGTGAGCTGTCTTACTGGATGATAGAGTTAAAATGGCCTGTTCACACCGTGCGCTACAACCTGTGAGCTTGAACTTGGTTATGTAACAAAGATTACATAAGATATGATTAACTTACCTTATATGATTGGTAAGATTTTGAGATTGAAGTTGAGTGCATATACTTTGTCAATAGTAGTATAATAGTCACATGTGGTTTATGTAAAAAGGAAAATATTGTAATATGGAACTCCAACTTCAAGGATAGGAAATTATCACTTGGACACATTGAACTATGGAGAGAGAGAGAGAGAGAGAGATCACCCGTTAAAGGCTATAAGATGTAGTTGATTAATCATTTTGTAAAAAGTATAAATGGAGACGAAAACGAAGTGGCTAAGGTATTGGAAGTTGAACTTGATTAATTATAGACCAGATTAATTATGTTGAAGTCTTTTGAATTATACATGCTGGTTGTATTTAAGATTTTAAGTATCTTATATCCTATACTAGCTTCTACATGTTGCATGTGTAAAACTTAATGAATGAAAGCATAGATGCATTCACAAAATGGAAATCAACTAATTGTCTTTGCTTTCAACTTTTTTGTGGTCCATGTTGGTGACCATAATGTCAAACGTGTCTCATTTTCATAGTGAAGGTTATTACAATAGAGGGAGAGAGAATGAAGGTCATGATAGCACTCTTTCATTCTTCTTAAAATATATTAATTTCCTAGATAAGAAAAAGAATAAGAAAAAAAAGGTATCCTTAAACTGATGCATAGGAGTATGGATAAATTTTTCAAGGTTATTCATTTAGAAATAAGATTATTCTTGTTATTTCGATTTCAACCCTGGCAGAACATGGTGTTGGTTTTTCATATGTATAAAAGAGGTAACTTTATCTGTTGCTTGCAACTGATATTGTTTATAGAATGTTTGCATTTGAAGAACCATTAAGGAATGTGAACTACTAAAGTTAAAGATCAAGAACCTTGCCTAATTCCAGGTTTAAGGAGCTATAGGGAGTTAATGAGCACTGAGATTACCAAAATTGTAGGGGTCAGGAACTTTGTCTAATTCTTTACCTAAAGCGAGTGTCACACTCCGCTCTCGATATACGGTATATGAGCACGAGTAGCAGGTACCGGCTGCATATTCAGTTTGAATATGCTAAAACCTCCAGTAGAATTTGCCATACTCAATAATTACTATAGAAAAATTTAATAAAAATTTGACTTTTCATTGATTAGAACGAATTTTGATATAGATGAAATAATAACTAATACAATGAATTAAATAAGAAAAAAATAGGATAACTCTCTCTTTGACTTCAACCTGTTCTTCAAATTATATCGGATCCTGCGTCATTTTTTTTATGTCCATTGGAATTCTGGGCATGCACATTCAGGTCGTCAGATTGCGGCCAAAATAAAATATGCAGAAAGAATGTAAAATATAACGGTTATGTCCAAACATAATAATAACACAAGGTTTAGGAAATATGTAAAGAGATATCTGTAATAATGATGTTAATTGATTTAGGTTATCTTAATGTTATTTTAGTGAAGTCAACTTTATAACAGAGGTATTTTTATCTAGGATGTCATGTAATTGGAAAAGTTAACTGATGGATACCACTGTTTCGATTATTTCCTATATAGATCCAGGAAATGGTCATATTGATTGTCCGATATTGAGTCAGACCTGCCGTCAGGCAAACAGGAATTATACTCAGGTATGGTCCAGCAAATTATCACGCACTCATGGTGTGCGAAATATTCAGTTGTACAATTTAACAAGTTTACATCCGAAACAGAGTATATTTCCATTATTCAGTTTCTCTGCCAACCTAATGTCATTAGGTATAGTCCATGTAGGTCTAAATTATGGTTTTCGTAACTTATATATTGATTATATCAAGTACAATATTTCAATTGAATTTTATTAATTTGTTAACATAATTTATAGAGTCTATTCAGTTTATGCTTTATTCAATAAATCACAATTAGTTATATCCAAGAGTTACTGATTTGAGACATCATAAAAATATTGGCCAGGCAAGTGTATGGATGCTGGAAGATTTTCCGTGCGTTGCACGTTTCTTAATTAGAGAACCAACATATAAAATAACTTTTCTAGATATCGATACAAAATGATATTGCAAATAGTATTTTTTTACGATTATAGCCTTTTCATGATTTATTAAAAATCTAACTATATTCTGTAATTTAACAAGTATTTATTTAATTTCTAACAGTATAAAGAAATAACAGGAATGTCAATAATTACACTTTTAGTAACAAACTTATTTTCTACAAATAAATTTCTAACAATATGAAAAAATATTACTTGTAATAACAAATTTATTTTCTATAAATTAGATGATATAATTAGAATAATATTTCTATAAAAAAAAAACCAGCATGTTCAGTGAATCCAAAAAGAACTCACCTGGATTTTGTTTTCCGATGTCGTTCAACGGAGCAATCTATACATTAAAAATATTCTAAAAATATTAAAAACAAATAAATATGAATTTAAATGATTTTTAGGGATTTTCTAATACTTATAACGCACTCAAAATTGATTTTAGTATTAATGGGTCTGAATTTGAGAATGAGTCTGAATCCATCTTATTGGGTTTATAAGATGGTGGATGTTTTTTTTAGATTATTAGGATTATTGAGTAGTTGGTAAGCTAATATAGGGTCTAATAAGATAAATGTAATATGAATTTAAGAATATAGTTTACCAATCTTAAATAACAGAGATGCAAGAGAATGAAGAAGATAGGGTTTCCTGGCAAAGTTCTGGCGAGGGGTGGCAGTTTCGGCAAGGTCAACGACAGCGGTCCGATGAGATGCTCCAAAAAAGTTAGGGAAATTTTTTTTTAGATAATGAGTGTAAGATTGAATTGAGAATAGAGATTGGGTTTGTATAATGTTGGATTTAGGAGTTATAGAATGTGAAGGGTTTAGAGAGTTATTGAATATGAAGGGATTGAGGGAATTAAAGGAGAGTAGAGATTTATTTCTTGAAGAATTAAAAAGATGAATTTAATTTGGAGGTTTAAGTGGATGAATTCATGGAAGAGATGAAAGGTTTGGAGTTGGGAAAGATGAAAGGTTTGGGGGTTAAGAAGGTAAAAAGGTTTGGAGGTTAAGAAAAGTTAAAGTTTTGAGAGTTAGAGAAAGTAAGAAGTTTTGGAGGTTATAAAAACTGAAGGGTCATATTTATTATTTGATTATTAATTTTGTTATTAAATTATTTATGCATATAAGAAATGAAGGGTCATTACATAGTACACAGATGTTCATGGATGAATTGGTAGCCAAGAGGCTTCTGCTGTGTTGCTCGCATATTAAATGAGATCACTTGATGATGAAGGAATAAGTTGGTGCCAGTTATGGAGTATTATCATGTAAGTTTTTTTTTTTTTTTTTTAAATATGTTAACTACTATAGTGTGTATACCGAATGCAATTATTTCTTCTGTGTATAAATGAAGGTTCAAGGTTTAGACTAATTTAGAGTGTCATCATGAGAATTATTCTGGATTAGGTGATTTGAAGCAGTGTTCCCATGCAGTAAGATTATCAGATTCAAATTGGGACTGGATTTCCCATATCAAAGTAACAGTTATTTACATTGTGTACGTTGATAATGCAAAATTTTTAAGCCTTGGGAAGCATGTAAACAAGTGAAATTTCTGCATCAATATACGGAGTGGTACTTTTTGATCTAAATGTAGAGATACCTAAGTTTTTTGTTCGCTGCCAACTATAGTGTGGTTCTGTTGGCAGTGGGTTAAATCACGTGTTAAGGAGCTTTAATCGGGGTTTGTGGCACAAAAAGTTATTTTTGGCTAAATGGATTAACATTTAAATGAATAATTCTCGGTGGTTTAAAAGGGGATTCGTATGTATATTTGGTAAATAACCAGGGTTTTCGCATGTAAGTTAATTAGTATTACAGATTAAAAGAACATAAAAACTGTGTATTTTATCTCAACAATACGCGTAAGTCATAACCATTCTCATTTGGCCAAACACAAAAGTGTATCACTGTTTTTGTGAACACCTTATTCAAATGCTTAACTTACATGATTAACTTAATCTGAGTTATCTTTTTACTGACTTGGTTTGTTTATGGCGTTTACCCCTTAACCCATAACCAAACATCACTTTAGAGTTCTTCCTAGTGTTATGTTGTAGTGTATGAAGTTTAAAGTTTTAACTAAATAAATGAAAATGGTGATTGCACCAGAGTTCATGGCATATTCCATGATTTTCTTGCATCGGACTCTGCACATACCGGTATTGCTCTCTTGTTCTATGCGATTAAATCTTTAAATTCCAGTTGAAGGCATTGCTAGTTTCCATTCCATCTAATGTAATATATAAGAGGGTTCAAGTTTGTGAAACTACTTTTCTGATTACCCAGGTTCTGGTAGGTCGACAGTGAACCTGGAGAGGCGTTTGGATCATGAAGGACACCCTCTTGCCATAACAAGTGCGGATGTGGCAGCCAACAGTGTTCCTCCATGGAATTGGAGAGAGGCCTCTGCAAATGGTAATGAACTTGCAACTTGAAATATCCTTATGTTGCCAACCTTCTTAGTTTTTTTCAAGAAGGAATACAATGTTTAAAATATTAGAGTTAGTATCGGCCAAACATTTATAGTATCAAAATCAGCACATGCATTATTGTTATTTGATCGATGTATCAGCTGCCTCAAAATTGGATATGACATGTATCAATGTCAGCCAATACTTAAATCCTTGGAGTATATTATTAGGTCATTTGGCATTGGTTGAAAATTTTCCCTTGCCCAATAGCTTTATTGTTATAATTCAGCTATCTGGATGTCATCCCCAAATTTCAACAGGTGTCATTATTCAGTTCAATGAAAGCATGTTAGCTTTTAATATGACAGACACCAGCCACTTCGATTGTTGCTAAGTTTATGGTAGCAACTGTTTCAAGAGTGTGACTAGAAGTGCACAACAGATCTTCCATAGTGGAACACAAGAATGGTATATGGTCGCAAGATGTTGTGTTTAATGGACGTGTTTATGAGTCAATTTTGGCCCGACTTATTCAAAATTTTGAATTAAAAATGAAAAATTTTATTTTTCTAATTTAAAATTTTGTTTGGGGATTTATGCATAACCACAACTGTTTCTAGAAGCCCATGCCCATGCCTTACATGTACATTCTTGTGCCCCAGATAATTTGAATTGGGGTTTTTCTTTTTATCGTTTAATGTATGAGTTTTCATATTCAAGTCGCCATTAATCATATATTTATTGCCTTTCCAAAACTTCAGGCGATGAGAACCCTGGCCCATACGGCGGGAGGGTTATCATAGTCAAGTGGGGAGATTACACCAAAAAGATTGGCGTTGATGGAACCGCAGAGGCAATCAAGGACGCCATTAAATCGGCTTTCGGTTTAAGAACGAACAGGGCATTTTGGTTGGAGGACGAAGATGAGGTCATCCGATGCCTTGACAGGGAAATGCCAATTGGGACATATACGCTTAATCTCGACGAAGGTAATGATGAAACCCTAGTCCTTCTACTCAAATTGAGTTTCTACTGAGATTGATCTATCTTTGCCCAGGAGTAACGATAAAAGTGTGCACGTACGTTGACAACACGGTTAGCAGTGAGGACAGGACATTCTACACAGGAGAGGACTTTCGCGACTTCCTTAGCAGCAATAACTGGACCTGCCTGAGAGAGTGGAATGGCTTCAGGAGTATTGTTTGTCTAGACGAGCTCCGCCAGGGTGCTACGTACCAAGGTATAAGATTGATGGAGGATTAGTATCGCAAGGTCACGCTGCTGTACTATTTGTGAGATCAAGCCCAAGCCCTTTTTATCTTTTTCGTAAATTTGGAAGGTGGTAGTTGTTGCTTGCTGCATTGTATATAGTAATCCGGGAAATTCTATTTACACACTGCCAATTTACTTTTGATGCTGTTGTTTTACACCAAACTTCCATTTTGAAATGTCACTAATTTACTTTATGCATCCAAATTTTTTTTTCAAGTTAAACTCTCTTCATTTTCTTTATCTCTTTATGTCGTCCGAATTCAAATTTTTCGAGTCGGATATTAATTGTCAAGCTAAAAATATATTAGTTGGGTATTAAAAATCGATCAGCAGTCGATGTCTTCCTTACAAAAAAAAATCATAAGTAATAATAAATTGCAAATAAATATACATAAAAAAATTAAAAAAAAATTTAAATTGTATCTTAGATTTGTTCTTCGATATCAATTCGATATTAATTGTATATTGGAATTTTCCATTTGAATAAAAAAAACTCAAACTAAAACTTCAAACTCTAATTTTATTTGTTACACTAAATTCGAAGAATTTAAAATTTCTCTAAATCTTTTTAGGAACATGAATTTAAAAAAATTAAGAGATTAAGAAATCAAATTAAGGGGTCTGTGGGAAATGTATTTTTTAAAAAAAATTAAATTCCACTAAAAAATATTTTTAAAGGTTCTAGAGAAAAAGCACAAATGAGGAAGACGATGAGTTGTATTTCTAAGTTTTAAAAAGTCTTAATTTGTGATTTAAAAGTGTAACTTAGTCAAAAAAATAAATGGTAAATTTGTAATTATTTACAAGTTTTAAAATCGTACGTGCGTGAAGAGTAAATTTCCGTGTGTAAATAGAATTTACCTAGTAATCAAATAGTGTGATTGTACTGAATGGCCTCTTGTCTATCTTTTGTTTGTTGTTTTAGATCACGGTAACGATTGTTTGCCAAAGTTATTGTGATTAGACAGTAGATTAAAGGTGATCTGACATGATAATTAAGTTTTGAAGATTTCAGTTGTTGGGAATGAGAATTGGCAGGATTAAGTTTCAATTCTTAACTTGTTTTATTCAAAATTTTAAATTCAAAAAATAATTTTTTTATATAATTTAAAATTTTAAATAAAATAAATAAAAAATTTACCATTGAATCTATTCATTTTCATCTCAAGTTTTAGTTGGAATCTAAACAAGAGGGAATCAGTTGTTAAAGTAATGAAAATAGATCCATCATCTGGCATGAAAAACCTCCATTTAACTTTAACTATCTTTAAAATCAATTTGTCTACATTTATATTAAGAACAAATCAAGGACCTTAGACTTGATAAATTAATGTCTAAAATCCCTACTATATATGAACTGCTTAAGGTCTTCCGATAGAGTCAATTATATGTAGCTTTAATTATAATTAATGATTCGAATTGTTCATATACATTCTCTACTCTCTATATTGAAATTTATACCTCTTCCATAAGTCCTATAATTTGTCGTACACCATTCTCTAAATATATTTAGTATTGTTTGAAAGTTTTATTGTACTTGAAGAGAGGGACTGATGGGGGAGGGGGGAGAGAGAGAGAGAGAGAGAGAGTGGTAAAAATGGGTGGTCCTGTTTCTTCAAAAAATGGAAAACAAACAAAGAGCAGAACTGACAACATAATGAGCAAATGACTAACGTGAGAATGTCGACATTGGAGGGTATGGTTTGACGAGTAGCACACACGACACTGACGACAGAATCTTTCCCGAGTCAATGACTTAATTGTGTGTGTGCACATATCCTTGTCCGTGTCGCTAGTTACTTCTCAAATGGTCCCAATTGTATAGATAGATACTTTTGGTGAAGTAATTGATATCTATTAAAAATTTTCGCAAAAAAAAATCATTTGAAACTTGCAAGAAAATTATATAGCAGCATTAATTTCTTTTTTCATAATTTGCCATTTAAACATAAATTTCTTGTATTCATAGTACAAAAATTGTTGGTTTTGCGAATTTGGAACTTCAATGTAAAAGAATTTGGTGTGCAGTTATTTTCTTCATGTTTCCTGCTATTTTTTTAAAATTCAGCGAACATCTTAATGAGCACAGCTCTATACTAAGTGAGCCCACATCTTCAAGTTCTAAAAACTGTTTGCCATTAAATTTCTATGACTAAGTTATCTCCCAGTTTTCAAAAATTTTATACTGGTCGTAGATTAGTCCGTGAACGACCAAACGTTAGGAAAACCGTTCGGAAACTAATCCGGAACAGTAAAGATTGCCCCTTTTTTTTGTGCTCACTCTCCCTTTCCCCTCCCCCTCCTCCTCCTCCTCCATTTCCTTCTACTTCTCAACAACCAAAATTTCTTCTTTTCTCGATTGCGAAACAAACTCCTCTTCTTCCTCTACCTTTTCCTTCTCGAAAACCTCTACTTCCACCTCCTTCTCTCTCCTCTTCAAATCGCCATCAGCCACCTCGCAAACACGTCCCCGGACGACAATGAACGCCGTTTTTCTTCCTGTCGATGGCACTCCCGACGGTAGATAGAGATCATGCGCAGGGTTGAAGATAGAGTGGAATTTTAGGCCTGAGCAAGTGTGCTTAACTTCCCAAAATTCAAACTTGATTGGGACCATACGTTAAAGACCTGTGACATGTGACTGGATAGGCAGGTTGTTCTGCACTTTGCTTTGCCACGTAAGCGATGTCCCCACAATTTTGGAAAACTTTGTACCTAAATTGTCATGGTACCAAATTGTGGGACCAATCTCATATCCTGTAACCATTTTTTTCTCATGTCCGATGCCAACAAGACATGACTCCTGACCACCAGTGCCCATGCATACCTGCCTCTATCATTGTACAAGGACCTACGCAACCACAATGTAACTCCCATTCAGATATTTGGATATGTCTGATTATATATTCGATTAGGATATTATGTATATGAGACAAAGTACTTGACATATTTGGTTTTTCAATCGATGCATGATGTGTACGTGCAAGATAGTGTATTCGGATAGAATAACATGACCTTAATAGATAATGTATCTATTCTTGAAGAAATTTCTCTCTTCTCATGTGCGACTTATGATTTACGATATTATGTATATGAGATAAAGTACTTAGCATATTTGGTTCTCGATGCATGATGTGTACGTGCAAGATAGTATATTCGGACAGAATGACGTGACCTTAATAGATATGTATCTATTCTTGAAGAAATTTCTCTCCTCTAATGTGTGACCTATGATTTACGATATTATGTGTATGAGACAAAGTACTTAGTATATTTGATTCTCGACGCATGATGTGTACGTGCAAGATAGTATAGATAATATATCTATTCTTGAAGAAATTTCTCTCTTCTAATGTACGATCTATAATTTACATTTTCTATTTATTCAGAACGGACAATAAGAATATTAATTTGACTAGAAAACGTAATATACTACGTGGTACTTTCTTGATATCGTAAGAATATAATATATACACATCAATTTAGTGCTATAAAGAAAAAAAAAAGTTATTGAATAGGAATCATTCTAAAAAATAAAAAATATAATTGGAGATCAATTTTTATTTTCATTTATATTCTCCTTCAGAAGGAACTTGTATTTGAGAAAAAAGATTCAAATTAACTAACTTTTTTTCTATTATAAATATCTTAACCTTAATTACAAAAGTTGAATTCTCCATAATCTTACTTTATTGCATTGAACTCCTTTCCTTAATTTTTTTTTTTTTTAAATTTTCTTATCTCCAGTGCACCAGTTCGAAAAGAGGAATTTATCAATGTAGAACAAGTTAAAAGAACGAAGAGAAAACCGAAGAAAATATGGATGAAGGTGATACGCAAAAATATAAAGTTTAGAAATTTAAATAAGGAGATATTACTTGATCGAAATGAATGGAGAAGAAATATCAAAGTGATCGATCCGGCGTGATTCTTTTTTGGTTCATGTAGCCTACCCTCAATACTTGGAATAAAAGACATAGTTGTGGTTGTTGTTTCTTATCTCAAATTCATTTATTCAGACATGTTTTAAAGTTTAACATAACTAGTTATTCATTAAATCGATTAATGCTAAAATACCTAAGTATTTAAGAATACATAAATCATTATGCTAATTATTTTTTAAAATTCTCATAATTAATGTTCTCTGCTCGTGCAGAACACGGTGTGAGTGCGTGTAGACAGCACCCATGCACACGTTGAGCACGTCCTTCACGTGCATTAGTACGTACAATTGAAATTGCATTCCGCCTAATGACATTGCTTTCATGAGCTAATGATTTCTTATTCTAGACCTACTCTTGGCCCAAGAAAATTGGACTCTACACCCTCATAGAGTAATGATGATGCAAAACGTCAATGGTCTTTTTAGTTTTTTTTATTACATCAACCTAAATAGGGAGCTTCAATGATTTTCTTCTTTCTAAAATTATAAGGATTAATTAAAATAACTACTTATGTACGATAACGATTGAAATTTTTTTAGCTGTGAGATCTCCTAAAATATAACATAACGGAGTGTAATTATATTTTGATATAGTCAATTTCATTAAAAAGTAAATATTCTAAATACTTTTAATACCAAAAATATCTTTTTCTTCCTCCTCTTATCTCCATAGTAATAAAACTAATTCTTTATTTTAAAATATGAGATGAAGAAGCTATTGCTGAAAGACTGTCCCTAGCACACACTCTCTCTCCTTCAATCACCTCCCTTCTTGTCACAGATGAATGCGAAGTATTAAATGTCTTCACAAACCAAAAATAAAAACCATTAGCGAAAAGAGATACTTGGCATCTGCCACATTAGTATCTTTAATAGCCACTTTCTAATATAAATTATTATTGGGTATAAATGGAAGATTAGATACTTTTAGATTAATTGGATTAGATTAAATCCAACCAAACCAAACCAGGAAGATTGAAATGTTATCTGTATAGTTGCATAACAAAGATATGGAAATCTAAATGGATTTAAATAAAATATAATCAGTTTATTACTTTAGAAAAGCAACAAATATATATATATATATATATATATATATATATATATATATATATATATATATATATATATATGGAAATGAGCTGACAGCTCACGCAAATTACATGAGCTGCAGTTCATTATCACTATCTCCAATAATTTAAAAAAAAATTTTTTTTTTTTGAATTATGATCTCGATCCCTTAGGGTACACTCATACCAAATTTCTTGGGTTTTAGTTTTGATTTGGTCCTCCATCGAGCTAACACAAAATTAACGGTTTTCAATGAATAAAACATTTTGTATGCACTTGATGAAAGGGTAAATGAAATCCAAAATTTATGAAATTTAATCCGAAATAAGTTAAAGAGGTAGAGATAGTGATTGTTAAAAAAATTAAAGAAAAATCATTGGATCATTACAGTTTTGCCGCTAGCTCACGTAACTTTTCCTGAGCTGGCGGCTCACCTACAGTAATCCATATATATATATATATATATATATATATATATATATATATATATATATATATATATATATATATATATATATATATATATATACACACACACACGTGTGTGTATTTATATAAATATTAATTATTAGTTTAGAGAAAGAAACATACTGATATATAAATGCAACCTAAGTTAAAATACTTTATTGTAAGAAAATGATCGAGTTTAGCATTAAATGCTATCACCTTAAAACTGATTCGCTCTCAACTGGTATGTTTCTAGATCTTAATGGGTATTAGCCTCGTAGGATACAAATGATTTTCTGCAAAAAGACGGAAGCAGCAATCCTGTTATATTTGGCAAATCAAGTTAAAGATACTCTTTGTTTTTCTGTGTATAAATGCAGGACAGAATTAGTAAAGACAAAACTTTCTTGTCTGAAAAACCAATGAATGAAATAAAACTAGATAAAACCCTTTATAGGCATTCAAAGCAATAATGGATAACAGACTCAATTTTTAAAGACATGACCATTTAATAAAACTATTGATCTTAACAGTCAAATCTTTTCAGCTTAGGACCTAAAGGCTAGCAATCGTATCTATTTTGTTTGGATTTTGACGGATCTGAATCCAAATCTGAACCCAATTGGCAAAATAGAGGCAATCCGAACCACACCTAAAATCTAAATCTTCTCATCTCCTCACGACGATGCATATGTGTGAAGTGCCAAGTGCGCCACTAAAGCACCTATTGTGCTCTAAATGTCCATTTACCCTCGCCTTAAATGCTCATTCGCCCTTGCACATGCGTGTGCGCATGCGGCTGGTGCGTAGCACCACCTGTAGTATTCAAGATTTCTCTTTTTATTACATAAATAATACAATAGAATAAACAATCCTTAACAATATGTAGTTTAATCATCAATAAAGTAAGGAAGTATTTCTTTCCACTTCTACTTTGAATAGATTTTAAATCTCATATGTCTGTATGAATTAATTATAGAGGTTCAGTGATTTGTTCTATAGAATGAAACGAAAGCTTAGCTATTTGGTTTCAATATATATTTCACATTTATCATCAAAATTAATATTAAAATTAGACAACATATTTTAAATTAATCGATTTACACAAAGTATGATAATTAGCATGTCCCTATTTATTATGCTAGATATAAGGGAACTCAATCACATAAGTAAAAGAATTATTATTATTATTATTGTCTTAGGACCAATGGTCATTATATTCATTTTAAACAGACCATCAGTCATGTATCACTTTCCTACATACCGCCACTTTTCATAAGTACAAATATATCTGACTCAAATACAAGTCTAAATCCTTTCTTAGTCAAAACTAAAGCAGAATTCAGATTCTTGCGGATATTTGGTACATAAAGTATATCAGTTACAGTAAGTTCTTTTTCTGAAGTCATTTTTAGTACAATCTTTCTCCGTCTTTCAATATTAGAGGTTGCAGAGTTAGCCATGTAGAGTAGTTCTCATTCCACAATTTTATATCTAGAGAACATCAACTTGTTGGTGCAGATGTGGCATGTGGCCTCAGTGTCCACCCACCATTCTTTAGAAATACCACCAATTATATTAACTTCTAAGATAACAGATGTAACATTCACATCAATATTTGTACAAACATTGTCCATTTCGGTCAAATTTGTATTAGGATACTTCTTCTTTTTAGAAGAGTCTGGCACCTTGCGCACACACGATAATTCTTTGCACGATATCCAGGCTTGTCGCAGTTGTAGTACTTTCTATTAAATATATTCGAGTCATCACTCTTAGAACCTTCACTGGCGTACTTAAGTTTTCTGTCATTAGACTTCTTGGACTATTCCATCACATTAGTTTTAGAAAACAAAGTATGAATTTTTAATTTTCTTTTAAGAAGTACAGTTGTCTTCTTCAATTCTCAACTATACAATTAGATGTTCAAGTGACATTTCTTAACGTTTATGATTTTATGTAATACTTGGAATTCTTTTCAAGATGGTAACAATTTTTCAATAATTGCAGTCATTTAGAATGATTCACTTATACTCATACATTTAGTATGAATTTCGTGAATTATCACTTGAAGATCTTGTACTTAGTTAATCATATTTTTAGATTTAACCATTTTATAATCCAGAAACGTATCAACTACATATTTCTTAGAGCCGGTATCTTTTGTATTATATTTCTTAACAATATTCAAATCTATCAGAATCGGTCTTAAGATTGTTGGGTATAAATGACATACTAGATATTGTTATATTAATTAGATTAGATTAAATCCAACCAAACCAAACCAGAAAGATTGAAATATTATTTGTATAGTTACATAACAAAGATATGGAAATCCGACTTGATTTAAATAAAATATAATAGAAAAGAAACAAAATTATATATATGTATATTTATATAAATATAAATTATTAGTTTAGAGAAAGAAACATAATGATATATAAATGAAACCTTAGTTAGAATACTTTGCCGTAAGAAGATGATTGAGATTAGCATTAAAAATTATCTTCTTAATACTGATTCGTCCTCCATTGGTATATTTCTGGATCTTAGTGGTTGTCAGTATTTCAGGATATAACGATCTTCTGCAAAAAAAAATGGAAGCAGCAATCTTGTTGCATCTGGCGAATCAAGTTAAAAAACACTCTTTGTTTTGTCATGTATGAATGCAGGACAAAACTTGTAAACACAAAAATTTCTTATCTGAAAAAATTGTGAATGAAATAAAACAGGACAAAATCCTTTTATAGGACTCAATTTTTAAAGACATGACCTCGACGATGTGTACGTGCGAAGTGCCAAGTATACCACTAAAGTGTCCATTCGCTCTCGCATAGGCACGTGTGGCTGGTGGCACTACCCGTGATGCTTAAGGTTTTTAATCATATTACATAAATAATATCATGAAATAAACAATCCTAAACCCGCAATTTAACAACTCTTTTATCGATGTTGGACTATCTTTTATTTTATTTCCTTGTCATTTATTCTACTTTGAAGTCATTTTTCCATTCACCTAATTTCTTATTTTGAACTAGTAAATTGGCTCACAATCTCAATGTTCAAATATGAATTCAACAATTATGTCAAAGAATGGATATAGTTCACATGCAGTTATCTCCTTAAAAAAAAAAAATCTAACCTAGTATCTTCTATTTTTTTTTTGTTTAAAAAAAATATAACACCGCTCCTAAATCCTTAATTTTATTAATCTGTCCCTCCTCAATTTTTCATTTTTGATTATAAATATATGATTATGAGAGATAAATGATTCGATAATTATTTAAAGATGATATCTTATTTTCTTGAACTGGATAATTATTTTTTTATATTAAAACAATAGCAAAACTCAATTTCTACGTGTCAATTTCTTTTGAATTAACATTCCCTACATATTCGATACATATACATACACACATATTGTTTTTCTGTGATAAAAAAAAAATAACTTATTTATCCTAGATATTTTTGCTAGTATTGTAATGGTATAAATTTGTACAGTTGTTATAAATTATAAACATACTACATTTTGTATGACTGCAGGCTCGGTCCCTATACTCTTTTTCGATCCTGAATAATTTACACATCAGATGGTTTTTTTTTTTTCCATAGTTAAAATTACGTATTTTTTTAAAACCTCTTAAACCATAATTAAAATTTGTCTGAATGACTTGAAATTTAGTACGTTAGCTAGCTAATATAGATCGAGGCGCATAGTTTAGATCTTTCATGGAATAAACTCTTGCTTTCTCAAAACTAACAGGAATATTGTTTTAAGTTATTTTTGTAGTCTACGGATACGACATGTTATACGATACAATTCATCATTGTTATGCCCTAATAAACTAAAAACGAAAAAAAAAAAAAGGACTGAAAATTGGGATATAAAAAGATCTAAACAAACGAGGGACAGCCAAAACGGAGTGAAATAGTAAAAAATAAAAATAAAAATTCATTTTAAATTCTCTTCTTTTAAGAGGAATCTTTATCCAATATTGTTTACTCCGGTTCCAAAAGTAATATACGTCATATTTAATTATAATCTTGTTGATAAAATGATATTATAACATTCCCACCACTTGCCCAAAAAAACAAAATTTTAAAAAAAAAATGCCTATATATGCTACAAAATACAACAAAGCTACGAACAAAATCACGTTGTTGTCGTGTCTTTTATATTATTTTAATTAACGGATCATGCCAAATTGGATGTGTATCCGATGGAATCTAACTATTACTAAATATTATTACATCAAAAATTACCATAAAGATATATGAGATTAATTAAATTTGACATGTTTGCAAAATGGGAAGTAGTCCAAAAAAAATAATATATATATATATATATATATATATATATATATATATATATATATATATATATATATATATATAATAAAAGTTTAATCTATTTCTGTTAGCCGATAATCACGCCTACCACCCAAGTCATCACTGTAGACCCACAGATAGTGAATCATGTGAATGACTGGTCTCTGACTTGTACTATTCAATATTTTATATCAAAAAATAATAACCCTATTTTTAATTAGAAATTTTGAATAGAGCTTATTAAGGACTGACTTTAAACGCGGTTATTATCATTTTTCATTTTTAAGTCTATGATACATGAAATAAAAGTCTTATTTTATGATACATGAAATAAAAGTCTCTTAAGTCTATGATACATGAAATAAAAGTCTCTTAATTTTATATTAGTCAATAGTTCCGTTGGTCTTTTAAAATTTTGTGAACCAAAAATTCGAAACATCTGAGAAAGATTGCGGGAAATTCTATTTACACAAAGCAATTTACTTTTAACGTCATAGTTGCTCTTTATACTAAATTCTCATTTTGAAATGCCATCAATTTACTCTCTACACCTAATTTTTTTTTTCCAATTTTAACCTTTCTCCTTCTCTGTAACTCCTTATGTCGTCCGATCTTAAATTTTTTTCAAAATTTTTCGCATCGGATATTAATTTCCAAGCTAAAAATATATTGCTCGGGTATTAATATCCGACCAAAGAATCATTTGGTAGGGTATTAAAACCCGACCAGCAGCCGACATTTCTCTCACAAAAAAATCATAAGTAATAATAAATTGCAAACAAATATACATAGAAAACTAAGAATAATATTAAATTGCAGCTTATATTGTCCTCCGACACTAATTACATGTTGGAATTTTCCATTTGAATAAAAAAAAAAAACTCAAACTTCAAACCCTAATTTCACTTATTATAGTGAATTCGAAGAATTTAAAATTCTTCCAATTCTTTTTAGGAACATGAATGTAAAAAATTTAAGAGGTTAAGAAATCAAAATCAATGAGTTTGTGGGAGATGTATTTTTTTAAAAATTAAATTCTACTAAAAAAATCTTTTTTAGGATTTTAGAGAAAAAATAGAGGAGGAAGACGATGAGCTTTAGTTCTAAATTTTAAAAAGTTTTAATTTGGGATTTAAAAAGGTAAATTAGTCAAAAAAATAAATAGTAAACTTGTAATTATTTACAAGTTTTAAAACCGTGAGTGAAAAGTAAATTTCCGTGCGTAAATAGAATTTCCCAAAGATTGCATATGTTTAGGAGTGAGCAAATTTCCAAAAAAACCGAACCGAACTGCTAAACCGATCCGAATCGAACCGATCAGTTCAGTTAGTTCGGTTTTTTGTTCAGGTGAAAAACCGAAGATTTATTTAGATATCGGGTCAGGTTTCGATAGTGTTAGCGCCAACCGAAACTGACCGAAAAAGTCGAATTTGCATAAATACCAGACCTGTTAACTCATTAACCTCATTTTTGTAGTCTCTCTCTACCCCCTCTCCCCCTCCCTTCCTCTCTCCCTCCCCAATTCGGTTTTGGTTTTTTAAAACTCGGTCAATGTACATTTCTTTTTTTTTTTTTTGTGGGTTTGTGGGTTACAGGCCCAAAAAAAACCGAAAACCGACCGAACCGAATTTTTGGTTTTGGTTTCGATTATCAGTGGATTTCAGTCGGTTTCGGTTTCAGATTTGGAAATTCGATTCGGTTTTCGATTAGG
Organism: Dracaena cambodiana; assembly: GCA_036321105.1. NCBI lineage: Eukaryota > Viridiplantae > Streptophyta > Magnoliopsida > Asparagales > Asparagaceae > Dracaena > Dracaena cambodiana. The sequence goes on along the minus strand of JAYEPQ010000002.1, from coordinate 13,148,098 downwards.
ATTTTTCCACCCAAATCCGAACCGATCTGACCGATACTCAGCCTACATATGGGCCGGGAGCATAGCAAAATTCCATTTTCAATTTTTTTTTTTTTAAATGCATTTTGACCCTCCGTATTTAAAACTTTTTTTTTAAAAAAAGAAAATCGGACAAAAAAACTCGTTTGTTGGACAAATGTGTAATAAACCATTTTAAACGTGTCAAGTTCCTTCTTTTTCACATTTTTCAGAAGAAAAACTTTATTTCCATATTTAATAAATAGTTAATGTTATTTCTTGATTTTTTTAAAATTTTAAATGTAATTTAGCCCCCATGTATTTGCAAAAGAATCTAAAATAAGTTAAAAGAGACAAAATTGATATGTATCATTTATTAATATTAGGTAATAGTTTCATTAAAATTTATAATTGGCAACAAAATATATGATTAGCCTATAAAAGTTAACATAAATATATGAGAAGGGCTATTCTCCTTTAAAATGGAAAATGAATCTTATCATCTTACATTTTTAAACCATTGAATTTTAGGATTGAGGTTTTTAGATTTGCAGAAGAAAGAAAAATTAAAAAAAAATTTAAAATTTGAGATTTGTTAAAATACAAAATAATTTCCTTTAACTCTCATCACAACTTTGAAGTTTTGCTGCAGTGCAAAGGTTTTTCAACATAGTATCTTGGACTTTAAACCTGTGGAGGCATGTTAAAACACAAAATAATTTCCCTCCATCCTCATCACGAACAGAAAAAAAAAAAAAAAAAAGAAAAATCCAACATGATATAACCATAATGTTATCAAAAATGGTTAAAAACCATAATTTTGAATCGAAAAGAAAGGAAAAGATTTAATTTGTAAAACAGTTATAATAAAATGAAATAAAAATCTTATAATAATACCAATATTAATTGGAAAAGAGTGGGAAGACTGTATTTATTGCGTAAAGGGTAAGAATAAAAATAATTTGCATGAGCTTCAAATTTTAGCATTAATGTTTGTATATTTCCAATATCATGAGCAGTGATAGTTTTTCCACAAAATATTTAGGTGGATAGAAATCAATGAGAATATTCCTCCCAAAATTAAAATCCATGCTAATAATATGAATTACTATAATAAAAACTATACACATTTTCTGTTTTATTTTATTACCATCCTAGCTTTATAATTATATTAAAGTTCTATAATTTCTTATAATCATGAAACTTTAGTTCATGTATCCCATTTTATTTTATTTTTAATTTCATAACCTATTTATAATTGTGCCAAAAAAAATAAAAAAAAAGAAAATTATATTGTATTATAAAGCATTTATACGCTCCGCCATAACAAAATTAATAGAGTGAAAATTTAAAAAAAAACAAATTTCAGTTTTATTTTGTGAGTTGCTTTTTTCTACTAATTTTTTTTTTATTAAATGAGAAAATAATCCCAAGAAATTAAAGTTCTAGGAACACGGCAAACAAAAAAAAAAAAAAAAAAAAAAAAATCAAAATAGAATAAGAAACATTATGTATGAAGAACTGCTTCTTTAAGATTTTCTAATTTCTATTAAATATGAAAAAAGCTTGAAAAAAAAAAGAATTTTCAATTATTTATCATGTTCATTCTCTGACTTATATGTGAAAATTTATGAATGTGATTCTATTTGGATTTCTACATGATGATAACAATGTCGTCAATGGAATAAATTGTACTAATTATGAGATATCAGTTTCTATGTTATATCAGTTTCTATGTTAAGAGAGTTAATGAAATAAATATGTATTTATTAACTGTAAGATATTAATTTCCATATTTAAAGTTATTGAGGTAAATATGTATTATATTAATTATGAAATATTAATTTCTATATATTGAGAGAATCAATGAAATAAATATGTATTAACTTTGAAATATTAGTTTCTCACTATACTTAAATTATCTGCAATAGATTAGAACAATTATAAAAAGAGAAAAATAAAAATGAGCTGACAGCTCACCTAAGTTATCTGAGCTGCATTTCACTTCCACTATCTCCAATAATCTTTTAAAAAAAAAAATTTAGATTATGATCTCGACCCCCTAGAGTTCACTCATACCCAATTTCTTGGGTTTTAGTTTTGATTTGGTTCTCCATCAGGTTAACACAAAATTAACGGTTTTCAATGAATACGACATTTTGTATGCACTTGATAAATTGGTAAATAAACTCCAAAATTTATGAAATTTAATCCGAAAGAAGTTAAGGAGGTAGAGATAGTAACTGTAAAGAAAAATCGAAAAAAAATCATTGGATCATTATAATTTTACTGTTAGCTCACATAAATTTTCCTGAGCTGGCGGCTCACCTACAGTAACCCCTTATGAAAAATACATGTGTCTTCTAATGCAATCAAAAAAGGATCCAACTTCTCCTTTTTCTCACGTGATGCACCTGAGACAAAAGCTTGTAAATACAAAAGCTTGCATTTTGTTCTCATGCAATCAAATTTACTGTTAGCTCACATAAATTTTTCTGAGCTGGCGGCTCACCTACAATAACCCCTTCTAAAAAATACATGTGTCTTCTCATGCAATCAAAAAAGGATCCAACTTCTCCTTTTTCTCACGTGATGCACCTGAGACAAAAGCTTGTATTTTGTTCTTTGCTTTCTTTTTTTTAATATTTTATCATGACAGTCTTTTCAGCAAAATCCATCTCGTTTTTCCCCCGTATTTCATGAAGTCGGAGGCTTGCTCATTCAGAGCATAAATTGTCTCGATAAACCTATCGGGTAATTTTTTGTGCAAACAAATATTTATATTAATTACTGTATCAAATTAAATATACATTAATAAACAACAGAACCAGAATCTAAAACCAAATCACTAATTTGCCCACAAAAATCTCCAGTCATATTCACCAATAAATTTCCACCCTCTTAAAAATTGGAAATTTTTGATCTTTTTTTTTATTTTAATTTTTAACAGAGGTCCGTATTTTTTTTCCTCTCCTCTCATTTTAAGCGGACCACATGGCTCTCAATGAGCTCATGAAGCCATAGATGAAGACATGATCCTCTGTTTTTGGATTTGCTGCGCTCTTTGTTTTCATTGATCCCTCTCACAACACGTGCCCCTATATATAACAACCCCAGCCATTGCTCACAACCCTTCAAGGGGCTCTCTCAAATCCAACAGTGCCTCATGGAGATCACTGTAGAGTCTCATCACATAGCATCCTTCTCTCTGTTGGCTTTTTGGGCTCTGTTTGAGTTCTGGAGACTGAGGAGGCTGGTGGTGGTTAGTCACGAGAGAGTCTTCAGAGGTTGGAAATTTACTGTCATTGGTGGGACTGTACCTTGGTTGAGTTTGCTCAACTCCTTGATTTTTCTGGGGTTTGGGGTTTATGGGGTTTTGGGGCTGGGGTTGGTCTCTGTTGGGGGTTTTGTACAGTCTGGGTCATGGTTGCTGGTAAGTTTCTTGGCTTTCTACTGCCAGGAAAAGGTTTTGAGGGGGAACAGGAGGTGGCCTATGGTTCTTGTCTCGTGGTGGGTCTTTTCTGGCCTGTTCCAGCTCTTTCTGATGACTGTCTTCATCAGCAGACACTTCCAGCTCGTGGCATTGCCGAGTCTCGTGCCGCAATCGACTGCTGCTGAATTGGCTTCCTGCCCGTCTTCTCTGTTGCTTCTCGTGCTCTCTCTTTCGATGAATTACTCGAGTGTGCATCAGCTGCGGCAGCCTCTGTTGGCGAGGAGCGAGGAGGAGGAAGGAGGCGTGTTGAGAGAGAACTTTTCGACTGCGGGGGTTTGGAGCAGACTGACCTTCAGCTGGCTGAACCCAGTTTTCCAGAAGGGCCGGACGCAGAGGCTGGAGCTGCAGCACATCCCGTCTGTTCCTCAGTCAGAAACTGCAGACGCTGCGTATTCTTCGCTGCTGCGAGAGTCGCTGGATAAACAGAAGCCCGAGTTCTCCCCTCTGCTCAGAGCAATCGTCGGTGCTGTTTGGGGGCCTCTGGTCATCAATGCAGTTTTCGCAGGTATGCAAAAAAAAATTCATTATTTTTCGCTTGCTTTTCTCTTTCATTTCTTGTTGTCATGAATTTATTTATTGTGTTTCATTATTTTTCGCTTGCTTTTCTCTTTCATTTCTTGTTGTCATGAATTTATTTATTGTGTCTTACTCTTCAGGCGTCAACACGCTGTCATCCTATCTGGGTCCTTTCCTGATCGCAAACTTTGTGAATTTTCTATCTGGAGAGGACGCTAAGCTCGGCCATTGCCAGGGTTATATGCTTGCATTCCTCTTCTTCTTTGGCAAGATGGTGGAGTCATTGTCCCAGAGGCAGTGGTACTTTGGCGCGCGCCAAATAGGCGTTCGGGTCCGAGCATCCCTCATGGTGTCAATCTACAACAAGTCTCTCATGATCAAGTACTCAAATGCCAGCAGTGGGAAGATCATCAACTTTCTTGATGTTGATGTGGAGAGGATCGGGGACTTTTTCTGGTACATCCACAGTATCTGGCTTCTCCCAGTTCAGATCTTTCTAGCTCTGTTCATCCTCAACAGGAATCTCGGGTTCGCTGCATCTATATCAGCCTTCCTCACGACGGTCATAGTAATGGTGAGCAACACTCCGCTCGCCAACTCACAGGAGAAGATGAACTCGAAGATCATGGAAGCAAAGGATGCGAGAATCAAGGCCACAGCAGAGACACTGAAGTGTATGAGGATCCTCAAACTGCACGCATGGGAGACTGCGTATCTGGACAAGCTCCTGGAACTGAGGAATGCAGAGAGGAAGTGGATCAAGAGATATCTCTACACTTGCTCGGCCATCGCCTTTCTCTTCTGGGCCTCTCCGACTTTGGTATCCGTCGCCGCCTTTGGAGTCTGTATCCTGGTGAAGGTGCCATTGACTCCTGGCGCTGTTCTTTCGGCTCTGGCGACATTCAGGATCCTGCAGGAGCCCATCTACAACCTCCCGGAGCTCATATCAGTGATCACACAGACAAAAGTATCCCTAGACCGAATCCAGGACTTCATCAGAGACGACGAGAAAAAGAACCCGTTGCCAAAATGCATCAAGGAAGTCTCGGACGTTGCAATAGAGATCGAGCCAGGGGAGTACTCCTGGGAACCTGACACGAGTCTGAGAAAAACAATGCTGAAGATCGATAAGAAGATCAAGATAACGAGAGGACAGAAGGTGGCTGTGTGCGGATCAGTTGGTTCAGGTAAATCTAGTTTCCTCTGCAGCATACTGGGAGAGATTCCAAAGCTTCGTGGTCGGCAAACAAAAGTGTTCGGATCGAAAGCATATGTTCCTCAAAGCGCTTGGATTCAGACGGGAACAATTCGAGAGAACGTGCTATTCGGGAAGGAGATGAACAAGAGAGTGTACGAGGAAGTAATCGAAGGTTGCGCTTTGGATAGAGATATCAGGCTTTGGGCTGATGGAGATATGAGTTTTATAGGAGAAAGAGGCATGAATCTGAGTGGAGGGCAAAAGCAAAGGATTCAGTTAGCAAGAGCAGTGTACAGCAACTCAGATGTTTACTTGCTAGATGATCCCTTCAGTGCTGTTGATGCTCACACTGGAGCTCATCTCTTCCAGGTAACAGCAACAAATTTCCCTCCCTCCACTTTATCTTGAATTATCCCTTTTTTTTCACATTGACAAAGTGACCAACTCACTCTTAGTTAGTTTGATGTCCAAGAATCAGGCAGCCAATCACAAGTCTCTCAGATTCAAACTCAGGATATTATCTTGTTTGTCCCTAATGATGGTGTTAGTTTTGTTCAATGGAATATTTTATCATGGGCCAGCCCTTTGTGCAAAATATTCTGCAATAATTTAAGAGAACGTACCCCATCTCTAGCATAGCATAAAGATAAATAAACAGTGGCCTTAATACTATATCACAAACACATGCCATATTCTGTATCTTGTGCATGCTGCGGTAATAAACCCTTTGTATATAGTATAAAGATATTGTCCGAAAATAAACGGCTTTGTATTTCCGTACCTGAAAACTGTAACTCTTCTCGCTATATGAAGAAGGCCACCGAGTTTTCTGATCTATGTTCTCCATTTATGCAGGAATGTCTAATGCGGCTTTTATCATCAAAGACGGTCATTTATGTTACCCATCAACTGGAATTTCTGAATGCAGCAGATCTTGTTCTGGTAAACTTCATCTTTCCTGAAATATCAGAAATTAGATAACTCGAATAAGTGATGCAATAATAGCATTGTTGCAGGTAATGAGAAATGGGAAGATTGTACAGTCCGGCAATTATGAGGATCTAATTGCAGAGAAAAATGGGGAGCTTGTACAGCAAATGGCTGCACATAACCAGTCACTAAGCCATTTTACTGCACAAGATGAGCAAAGCCAATCGACATGTAAAGAGCATAAGACTGATCAAACTGATCTAAATAAGGGAAACTCAAATGATCAGACTAGAAAAAGTGAGCATTCGGACAGAGCTAATGAAGAAGAAAGGGAATCCGGAAGAGTGAAGTGGCAAGTTTACCAAACGTTCGTGGCTTCAGCGTACAAGGGAGCTCTCGTACCTCTAATACTTCTCTGCCAAGTCCTGTTCCAGGGATTACAAATGAGCAGTAACTATTGGATTGCTTGGGCTACTGACAAGGAAGACATGATCAGTAGAGAGAAAATGATCGGAGTGTTTGTTCTCTTGTCTGCGGGTAGTTCCTTGTTTGTTTTGGGGAGGGCAGTTTTGCTTACTGCAATTGCCATTGAGACAGCTCAGCGGCTCTTCTACAGTATGATGATAAAGATTTTCCGGGCTCCAATTTTCTTCTTTGACTCCACGCCTTCCAGCCGAATACTCAATAGGGTAAGTTTTTATCTATTCCCAGAAACATCATTTCTTTCTTTCCTACATTTTTTCTGTTTGACAATATTAATCAGCACTTTATGGGGCAGAAATTACCTCAGCAGAAGTGGCATGGAATTAGGAAGAACAACCATACATCAAATCCTAAAAGACATTGTCCACAGATATGGCATCGAGAGTCAACATAGTAGCTAGAATGTGTGGGTGTGGGTGTGTGTGTGCATCTGTGTCAGTGTGTCTGTATGTCTGTGTATTTGTGTGTGTGTGTTGTGTGTGTCTGATGGCATCTATGTGTCTGTGTCTGCATGTATGCGTGTGCGCATGCGCATATTATCTGTTTGTCTTTTCCAATAGCTACCTTTTATATGTGTGACTTTTTCCAATAACCATTTTTTGTGATTTTAACAAGTATTCTGTATGTGTGAACAAAGGGTTTTAGCCTTTTAGGATCCTTTATACTGTATATTGATAAAATTCTTAGGTGCTTGATTGCTAGTTGTGACCAGGGAGGTGACTGTAAATTGATCCTCTCCAGATTTCTTGTGTCCATGATTTTGTTTATGTACTGATCATCCCCTGAAGTTATTAACCTTCTGCCTACTAAATTTTACGTAATATGAAAGGTAACATTTGAACAGAAATAAAAAAAAAAAAATAAACAAACCAGGCAATAGGACTTTCTGATTCTAATTTTGATTAATGCTCGCCAAATGACTACATAAAATATTTTTATCATGTATGGTGATGTCTCAAGCGCAAAACTGCTAGCAAAATATATGACAAATTATGCGAGAGTACATGACAGTAACAAGTGCTAAATTAGAAGTGTAGCAATGTTAAGGTTGATCAAGATCAAAACTGGAAGCTCTCCATGCATGTCAGTGAAACCAGGTAAGCATACGATATATCAGGCTACTATATGTATTTTTGAGTGAAATCAGACTACTATATGTGTTTGTACAATTTGATGGCATCTGAAATATATTGATACCTTTTTATATTATTTCTCATTTCCTTTCCAAGTCGGATGCATGTTCAGCACGTCACGCACATATCTGTGATGGACGTGCGGAGCTCAAATCCAGATTCTAGTGAATATCTGACTTTTCATCCTTTGTCAGTCTTCGACAGATCAAAGCACAGTGGACACTGACATTCCATACAGAGTGGCGGGACTAATTTTCGCACTAATTCAGCTCTTGTGCATCATTATTCTTATGTCTCAAGTTGGATGGCCTGTGTTAGTTCTCTTCATCATCATCCTTGCAATCTCCATTTGGTATCAGGCAAGTCAAATAATACTTATGATCCCATGATTTCTAATAGAACTACGCATGCAATGCCATGCACATTACACTATGCACTCAATATGTGTCAAAGATTATAATTTTATTGCAGAATTACTACATCAGTTCTGCAAGAGAATTAGCTAGAATGGTTGGGATTAGAAAAGCTCCAATTCTTCACCATTTCTCAGAGTCTATAGCCGGTGCTCCAACTATCCGCTGCTTCAATCAGGAAGACCGCTTCTCTCTAAAGAACCTAGCCCTGATAGATGACTACTCTCGCATTACCTTCCACAATTCTGCAACCATGGAATGGTTGTGTGTTCGGATAAATTTCCTCTTCAATCTCGTATTTTTCCTAGTACTCATCATCTTGGTGATGATTCCGAGGAACACTATTGATCCCAGTAAGCTTGCTTCTTAAACTAGAAACACATAATATATAGTTTAAGATTTTCAAAAAGCTAACTAGTTCGGTATGATGTCAGGTCTTGCAGGGCTTGCAGCAACCTACGGTTTAAATTTGAACGTACTGCAGGCTTGGGTGGTATGGAACCTATGTAACGTTGAGAATAAGATGATTTCAGTAGAGAGAATTCTGCAGTTCTCCAATATTTCAAGTGAGGCGCCACTAGTGATCGAGAACTGCAGGCCAGAAGAAGATTGGCCGAGGCAAGGGACCATTGAGATTGACAATCTCTATGTCCAGTACAATCCGGGACTCCCTATGGTTCTTAAAGGTATCAGTTGCATTTTCCCGGGAGGAAAGAAAATCGGTATAGTAGGAAGGACTGGGAGTGGAAAGTCCACGCTAATTCAAGCTTTGTTCAGAGTGGTGGAACCGTCGGCAGGGAGGATATTGATCGATGGAATTGACATTGGCCAGATGGGCCTGCATGATCTTAGATCAAGGTTAGGGATAATACCACAGGAACCCACTCTTTTTCAAGGAACAGTGAGGACAAACTTGGATCCCCTGCAACAGCATTCAGATTCAGAGATCTGGGAGGTAAAGTTGGAAGCTATTTTTTGGGAAAAATTTTCTTGTGTGATGATCTGTGTCCAAATTTTACTGATTTATATCTCTCAGGCTCTGAAGAAGTGCCAGCTTCTGGATATAGTTAAACAAGATCAGAGGCTACTTGATGCACCAGGTACTCAGAACTAACATAACTAGTGCTAACTAAATTTAAAAGCGGAAGCAGTAGACACCATGAAAGGATTTAGTACCAGCTCCTAAATTAATAATTAAACTATGAGAAGCATAGTTGTCGGTCAAATTTATGCTTAATAACAAGATTTCCAAATCTGCACATCATATTTTAAGATACTAAAAATGTCGTAATGGCTTTATTCTCCGAGCATTAAGATGTTTGGATGATCATTGTGCAGTTGCAGAGGATGGAGAGAATTGGAGCTTGGGACAGAGGCAGCTGGTTTGCCTGGCCAGGGTGTTGCTCAAGAAAAGGAGAATTCTTGTGATGGATGAGGCTACAGCTTCAGTTGACACTGGAACCGATAATTTTATTCAGAAGACTATAAGAGAAGAAGCCAGCAACTGCACCGTGATCACTGTGGCTCATAGAATACCCACAGTCATTGATAGTGACTTGGTTTTGGTACTTGACGAAGGTATACTAATCGTTTCATAGAAAAACTTCAATTTTTTCTGAATTTTTTTGATACACAGAAATAGTATGGAATTTTCCAACTCTAACGGAACCATAATTTTGGCTTTTTCTGTTGATGCAGGAAATATTTGGGAGTTCAGTCCTCCTGGTGATCTTCTTAGAGACAAATCATCGGCTTTCTCAAAGCTGGTGATGGAATTCTTATGGAGGTCTAGGAATAATCATGACTCAGAGCTCTATTTAAGATGACAACAGGCATAGAGTCATCATGAAGATGTGAATGGTTCTCAATGTGCAGTTTACTAATATCAGTAGATCAAACTTCATCTGAGATACATGTATAGCGCACATTTTGTAGCAGGTAGAATGTGACTAGAGACTAACGTACCACAGGATAGTAAATAGCATACAGGGATTGGTAGTATCAAATGGGTTGATGTGGTTTATTTCAGTGTGGTAAAGAAAAATATTGTTTCACATTTCTACTTTATGTTTATGAAAGAAAACGTGGTTGTTATTGGTCAAACATTATTTGGTGAGGGAATTGCATTTTAAATGTCGATGGAATTTATATGTGAAATTATGTGGTACAACCTAGTAAATTTCAATAATTTGCACTCACTTGATGGTTTGTTGTTATACCCCCACGTCCCAGTTAAAAGTTAGCACCTCTTTCTCTATGAATCGCTTCAGAGGGAAATATTGCCCAATGCAAATTGATTTCCAAATTTTGTGAAGATTCAACAAAGTTTTACACCCCACACACAGTTCCACCTAAGAATGGTAAAAAAGTCCATATCAATGTATCCATGTTCACTGAAGAAAATACATCTCAGAGTTGAAAGTGTGAACAAACATGATCAGTTTGCTATTAGGGGTGTAATCTAAAGGATATGTTAACTGCACACAGTAAAGTTTTCATAGAAATATTATTCAAAATGATTTTGCCTCTATAATTAGAATGGGTACCAATCAAAGAATAATGCTCAACTGTTATCATTTCCCTGTCTCAGTTTTCTCGTTTTTAACCCTAATCAATCCAAGTATATATCCGACAGAATCAACACAGAATCAACATAGTATCATAGAGGTAGCATAAATGTTCAAAAATCATCATAGTAATTAATGAATAAAATTATCACTGATCCTTTTGACATTTTAACAGAGCTTGCTTTGAGGTTCCTTCTCTATTTCTCGTCCAAAGTAAAGCTTTAGAATTGATGGGTCAACAAACCCTTCTCACTTGGGGTGTAAACAGGTTCAGATCATCAAATCCAAATCCGTTTAGAATCGGATTCAGATTCGGATAATTTGATTTCTTATACCCATTCAGTTGAGCATATATAATTATGCTATTAGCATACCAAATAAGTGTGTGTGTGTGTACGTGCATATGTGACCTGATCATTTTCACTCTGCACCAACCTGAAACTAAATTCGAAATCATGCCCCCAATACCAACATTAGTATGATTTTTCTTCATTGACATCAAATCTACTTCTCACTCTAACCAAAAATTTCATCTCTATAGAAAAAGTCAAAACAAAAGAAGAAAAATTGAAGTTGTATTCATGATTCACTGATTCAAGTATCATTGATACCATTAACATCTTCTCCCTCACATATTTTTGATCTTTAATTAGATTTCTTTATAAAATAAACCTTTTGGAAAAAACAAAAATCCTTTCCAACTTTCGTAATTTTATTTATTTTTTTCTTGTTCCATGTGATTGATTAGTCTATCTATTAAAGTTTTTCTTTCGCTCTTTTTTGTGTAGCCATGGAAATTTACATTGAAAAAATTCTTTTATAAATATTTAATAATATCTCACATCATATTCATATTTGTAAGAATCCTAATTGCAACGGTATCTATTAACATCAAATATGGTTTTTTACGATATCTGAACTGTAAGGACATCCAGGTTTTAGCGAATATGGATATCAAATTTACTATTCCTAGCATATCCATACTCATATTCATATCCATAGAAAATCAAATATAAATATAAGAAATACCCATATTAGATCTGTATCCAATCTGTTCACACCACTATTTCTCACTCTTCCATTAAAAATTTCTACTCATCAGCAATCGTGAGTCTCATAGCCATACTTTTATGTGGTCCTATTGGCCTATTAACCACAAGAATGTATTTTGTCCCCTATGCTACTCTCCCCTAATTCCTCGTATAGTGGCTTATCAACCTCAATGTTGTTTCCTAATACATTTTTTAGCAAGGCATTGCCAAATACTTGCATTTGTGGCACCGCTCCACCCTGCTCGAGTCTAGTGCCACGAGGTTCTGGACTATGCTACGGGAAGGAGGTTTATTGACCGATTTGTTATTTGAAGTTCATCCTGTTTGCATGGAGGATCTAGTTTGTCATGGAAAAGAAGAATCCGTAAACATTTCAAATTTCCAACCATAAATTGGAATCATGTACCATTCAGTTTTCTCAATAAAAAGAGTGGGTAGTGGATTATTGAGCTTTTGTTTGCTGTTTTTTTGATAATTTTAAGTTGGTGATACCTGGAAGTCCAGCTTTGTACAAAGACAACATAGCATTCTAGCAATCTTGATTTATCACCCATCATAATACATGTTTATATTATATTAGAGATAAGGTTAGATTATTTAGCTGGATTTGATTTGATTAGATTAGGAATTTAGTTGGATCTTGGATTTTCAAAGATTTGTTTCTTGTAATTTGCTATAAATGTTTCTTATAGCTTTGATTTTAGAGATGGTGAGAGATGATGAATGAAATTGTAATGCCCCGCATTGCAAGATACATGTAGCGTTCGACGACGTATTATAAATAAATACGCCAAACCTAAAATACTTTTAATAAATTGAATGTTACTGCCACTAAATCACATACATAGGCACTGAAAGAATAATAGAAAGACAATAGAAAATCTCTTTTTGTTCCAACAAAATATTAAATCAATCAATAAAGGAGTAGCATTTATTACAACTTTAAATTTTGAGTCTTGAAAATAACAAACTAAATGGATGAAGTAGTATGAATGAATAAAATAAATGAAAATTCCCTAAACGATGCCTTACAACGGAAAGGCTACTGATTGTCTCATAATCCCTCGAAATGTTATTTCAGCTATGATGGGTCTTCCTCCTCAGTATCCTACAAATTATCTAGACATGCCAAACCAGTATCGTTAGAACAACCTAGCAAATACTGCAAAAGGAAAATAATAATACATAGACAGGCTATGTATATATATATAAATAGAATATGATACTAAGTAAAATATTAAAATTCATAATAGTATCAACAAAATGTATATCTTTAGGAAAAAAATAGAACACGAGTTAAACTTGGGTCGTTAGAACGACCTAGCAAATACTGCAAAAGGAAAAATAATAATACACAGGCACACTATATGTATATATATAAATAGAATATGAAACTAAGTAAAATACTAAAAATCATAATAGGATCAACGAAAAGTATATCTTTAGGAAAAAAATAGAACACGAGTTAAATTGCAGATGTCTTGAGGATGATAATGGTTAGGGGATACATCTGTATACACATATCATAGATAACCTTGTAGCAGAGATATATATAACAAAATGAACATCCATGTGAAATATGACATCATATTATGTTATTTTTTTAGTTAATTTATTTGGAGCTGTTAGTAGTGCACCACATATTTTATGAATATACAGTGCTTATCCGGGACCATGACCATGATTCCTGATACTGTCTCAGAACATACCACTAAATACTAATGAACATGAAATGACCTAAACTTCATGTGCGCAACCCTATATAATGATGGTGATCCAGTAATCATTCAGAAACCCCACGATTAGATTCCTAAGTTCTGTTGTATAACCTCAAGAATGTAAAACTCCTAAAACATATATACAATTCCTTCTTCGACTTCCCCCATAACCCCATAAATTTTATTACATTTCTTTTTTTGACACATTTATTGTTTAATGTATAATTCTAACTAAAATTGCAAAGGTCTACCATAGTCTCTGATAACATAATACAAAACAAATAACTAAAAATAAATAAATGATAGAAGAGTTTCCTAGGAGAAGTAAAGCATATGGTTAAAGCACTAGGATAATATGTTAAAATAAAAAAAAATTGTTATGTTAATTTTCTAAGTATAATGGCCAAATACAATTTTAACCACGTTATTGAATGAAGGTATTTACTTTTCAATTATTGGTCAATACCTTCTCAAAAGTAGGATTTCCTATTATACTAATTTGAGTGTAAATATGTATAATCAGAATGGAACTTACAACTGCATCAAGGTACATAAAAAAAAAAGGCATAATGTGTAGATTCAATTATAATATACAGTAGCATATGATGCACATTACCGTCTCTGTTACCAACTGTACATATGTATTAGATGCACATATGAGCCCTAGACTAGATATTTTATCATGTTATATGCATACTATTTGAAAGCTCCGATTATGTTCATGGCTCATGTTCGTACAGTGGCAGTCACTTTTTCTGCTTTCGCATGGATGCACATTAGCGTGTATCATACTGGGGTCCAGACCATCATGATATCTTTCCTTTATATATTATGATTTTCTATGTTCCTACTTTTTATATAGAGACAAAACAAAGTGCCGTATACTGTCTAAGTTCTAGATGGATAGCATTTGAGGCATGTGCCCCTATTGTCATCTACCTCTTATGAGTGGCAGGATTTCTCTTTTTTTTAAAGAAATTTTATGTCATATATTGTAAATAGGGACGGTAATGGACACGTCCACGAGCTAAATTTTAGCCCGGCCTATATAAAATTTTGAATTAAAAATAAACTTTTTTTTTTCTAATTCAAAATTTTGTATATGATAGGCCAAAATTTGACCCGTGGACGCGACCATTACCATCCATAATTGTAAACAATTGAATTGATAGACCAGTAAACAAGACTCTAAATTACCTCAGTGAAACATCAAGTCTCTATTTATTAATTTATTTATTTTGGCTGTTCTGTTCAGCAAACAGAACAGGAACATTTTTTTTTTTCTTTTACATCCTTAAATACTAAACAAAAACAAAGCAAGAAAATTAGAAATATCAAGTGGCTGATTCCTATTCCCAGAGCAGTGCTGTAACCAAATATGCAAAGTCGTAACATCAAGAGACTCTCTTATCTTTCAAGCATAATTAAAGTTGAGATATTCATTAAACAATGAGGGGATGGTGGAAGGAAAAATAAATGAATAAATAAACAAGTTGGAATTAGCACTTGCACAAGAATGACTAACAACTTTGATTAATTGATTTAGTCTCCTAAAATACTTGTTTTTCCAATTTCTTTCTATGCTTGTATAGAAATATACAGTCAATCTAGACAAATTCAAACAATAAGTATAAATAAAAATAAATAAATGTTCACGAATTCCTCCGAAACCTATTAGCATCATAAAATTTATTAAAGATAGGAAAGTTAATAATATATTCCTCTAATACATAAAATTAAAAATAGTACTTGCCTCAAAATTCAGTTCCGAAAGTTGACTGCGAGATCTTTTTTTCCCATTTCTCTCTTTCTCTTTCCTTTCTTTTCTTCTCTATTCCTGTCTCTCTCTTTCTTTCTCCTTTTTCTCTTCTCTGAACTCAACAGAGAAAAGTCTCCTTCTCTGTCTTTTTATTTTTGTTATTATTCAACTTGTTTGGTTTTTATTTTTATTTAGAAATTTAGGCTTAAATAATATTACATAGGATAAGTTTAAGATCAACTAAATCCAAACTAACTAAATTTGTCATTATCTAGTTAACTAATATTTAGATAAACACAAATTTTAAAGATAGTAAAAGATCAGATTTGTTAGACAATAATATTATCATTACTATCATGTTTATTTTATTTTTTAAGAAAAATAGTTTTTTAATTTAATAATATTGGGGTGTTACAGAAATTGACAACATGTGATTTGCTTTTATCAAATCCATCCCTCAAGTAATTCGTGAGAGAGTAGCCATGTGATTCGTCTGGGCGTAAAGTCCAAACTCTAACTTATCCCCCAAAACCCTAATTTTTACCCCAATTCCCCACCGCAAATCTCAAATCACCTTTTGTCATGCGTCAACATGGTATCAGAGCCCAAGTTCCGCATCTTGTCATTAAACAATACTCAAAGTGTAAAGGATATGACACTCTGCTCATAGGTGTCCTTTCAACATGTGGAGAATTTTGGTACTATGACACCAGCGTTCTTCCAAGAGTTCAAATACCAATATATCCGCTTTCGAGATTTTATGTGATGAGACCAAGTCCAACATACAACTTGCTACAGATCCAAAAACTAATGATCCAATTTTTCTGTCGAAATCGACTTTAGAAGCACTCAATAATCATGTTCATGAGGAGAACGTGAGGCCTAGTATACCTGCAGGGGTATATGGCAAAGTGCAGGAATTCTTAATTGCAGATTATGTTTTCTTTGCCTCTCCAGCTCTCATTCTAAGTTTTTCATTTTCTGCAGAAACAACGAATTTCAACTTCTCATCAGATCTTCCACAATTATTACTGTCGCCACCATGGAAATATCAGATAGCATACATTTGGCTACCAAACTGTTCAATTTTCTTATATTTAGTTCGGTGGAAAGGTTTACCCCCACATCGGGAAGATCGCTCACCTTTATCTAGACTTACGTGACTTTCTTCTTGCCGCTATTTATCGGGTGGTGAATGTTTCTAAGCGGGGGAGAATTGATAGAGATAAGATTATATTATTTAGTTGGATTTGATTTGATTAAATTAGGAATTTAGTTGGATCTTGTATTTTTAGAGATTTATTTTTATCTTGTAATTTGCTATAAATGTTTCTTGTGGTTTTGATTTTAGAGATAGTGAGAGATGATGAATGAAATTGAGAACATGTGATTTGCTTTTATCAAATCTTTCTCTCGAGTGATTCGTAAGAGAGTGGGCGTGTAATTCGTCTGGGCGTAAGATCCAAATCCTAATTTATCCCCAAAAACTCTAATTTTTACCCCAATTTCCCACCGCAAACCCTAAATCACCTTCCGTCCTGCATCATCAATAGTCTCATATGTGTGAGACAAGAGCTAAGAGTAGTTTATAATTATTCCAATGAAGATATTAAGTAATCATAACTAGTTTTTTTGGGAGAAACCCGTAACTAATAAAATATTTTAACCCTTATTATCCTACCAGAGGCTCTAGAATAATCAAAACCAAATATATTATCGATACTTGTACATGCTCGTTTATTGTATATTTTGGGGTAAATGGTATCAAACACCAACTGAAAGTGTGCGGAACTTAATGAGACATATACCTAAGTGCTACACGGAACGTTTGATGAAGTGTTAACGTATTACTATGTCCCTCTGAGTCATTTATAATTATTCCAATGAAACTATTAATTAATCGTAGCTAGCCTTTTTAGGGGAGGAATCCGTGGGTAATTATAAACTATTTTAACTCTTATTATCCTGTCAAAGATTTTAGTATATTCAAAAATGAATATATTGTCTATACTTGTACGTGCTCGTTTACCGTATATCGGGATGGGGCATGACATATATGCTCTTTAGGAAGTACACATGCAAGGAAACAACGTCGTACATGTTTAGTGGTTATGAACAATTAGTCTACATGTTATATATACACCAAATTGAAACTTGAAACGAAGGAAAAGAGAGTTTGATTTTAAATTAACAATGGCAATAACAAATGAGACATGCAAACTCACAAGAAGTAGAGAGGGGCAGTTTCAGGTAAAAAAGAAAAACTTCATTCAGTAATTCGTTTTGAAATCATGCATAGATCCAATATACATATATGCATGCCCTGTCAACAAAAACAATTTCAGCCCCAATAAAGCATCCTGAGAATGTGATAGCAAATTATATAGCTTTATAAGGATGACCTCTAATTTGACAACTGCGAAGAACTTGTTCACAGATGGCATGATCTCAGGGGTTTGTAGCGAACAGATTTTAGGATCCCATGCTCTGCATTTATCTCTCCCTCTGCAAGGTTTGCTTGGTTACTCTGTGGAAAATTTTATACGATATCATTATATGAAGTAAACTCATTCTTTTTTATATTTTAGAAATAATTAGTACAGTTATGTGAAGAGAGTAGTTTTGAAGTATATCTAAATAACCAAAGAGGAATGCTTACTTATATGCCACTCCAAATTTAAACAAATGAAATATGAACTATGCAAATAAGCAAATAAGTCAACCAACCAGAATGGAAAAATTGGCATGTTAAATATAAGCATACAATCAAGAAAAGTTAACTCACAGGCGCAAAAAAGAACCAAAAAGACCAGAAAGGCGATGATTGATGATTACCTCAGGCCATAACCATCTGTTCAAAGAGGAAGAAACCATGGGAACTGCAGGGAATCAGAAAGGATGACAGAGGAAGGAAGCTGAAATTCTGTAACAACGTAACAAGCAAGTTCTGTTCTCTTATAACTCTTCTCTTCTCACCTCTCGTATATATATAGAGAGAGAGATGGGCTTGCCCTTAATTGGATATCAATGGAGTGGTCAAAAGTAATTGTGCAATTTTATTTATTTTCTGAGAGTTAGGCTGCAGCCTAGTTTATTATCCAAATTAAAATTGCCAGAGCGATATATGTGAGAATCGAACCTAGAAAGTCCTTCCTCTTGAGAGCAAAGGGTGTTACCAGCATGATAGTCTGCTTGCACAACTGTTTCTTATTTTGGTTGGACTTGTTTTCTTCTCCCATTTTTGCTTGCTTTCTGTTACAGCCAATCATGTCTCTATTCTTAATCTACTAGAATGCCAAAAAAGATTACTACTTAGAGGCTCTACTTATAGCTACAGATATGGCTGGATTAACTAAATATGGTTACTTATTCATGTTCCCTAAAAAACGGTTACTTATTTATGAATAACCACAATTTTAGCTTAATTGATACTTTATCAGGTGATATTCCATGGATTAAATTTGTTTTGCCAGGCTGCTTTAGATCAAATTCTTCAGTAGGAGTAAGTAGGATAGCTGCTTCACTTGCTAGATAATTTACTTTTAACTCCGTCCGCATATATCTCTATTGTTTCTAAGGTTAATTTCCTTAACTGGTTTAAAGAAGATTCTTCCATTGTTCTGTCCATTCATTTAGGTTGTCATTCCTTCAGGAATTGGATCAGGAGTTCGCATTTTTTAGCTATTCTCACATTTCCTTTCTACGTTGCTCTATTATTATTTAAACATCCCCTAGAAGAGTTGCTTTGTAATTAACCTCCAATTTCATTCCTTCCTTAGGTGTTTGCATCTTTTCAGATTGTTTTTCCACATTAAAATTGCCTATCCATATTACTCCTTTATCATATAATCATCCCCTCCCCCCACAAAAAAAAAAAAAAAAAAAAAAAAAAAAAAAAACCCTGAACTTTCCCATACAACTAGCCTTAACCCCTCAAAGTAGGGATGATAATAGGAGCATCCACATGCCAATTAATTGCCCACCCTTATTCAAATTTTGAATTAAAAATGAAAATTTATTTTTCTAATTCAAAATTTTGAATAGGACGGGCCAAAAATTAACCCGTGGACCTGCCCATTACCATTGTTGCCTCCAAGCGATCACTGGTTGTGTCCATCCCCGTTCATCCCTTAATTTCTCACGTCGTCTTTTTCCTTTGTTGCGACTCCTACATCAAGTGCAACTATCATAAATATCAGATTTTCTATAATTAGCTAGTGTGACACCTCAACACCCACAAATATTCCATTTAAAAGGAAATCATAATCCATCTATATAGATTATTTCATATGGTTATTCCATCACAGCATCCACTACATCTGCATCTCTTCTTTATCATTAGGATGGTCATTGATTGTACAAATTTATGCCCTTGGTCCACTACATAGCTCATCTCTGTGTCCATTATCTTGGTACTAAAGCTCCCATACCTAGTGTACTTCTTTTGAAATAATACTTAGTGATCATCACTGGGATTATGACTTGACAGTCTTCCCTGAAACTTACCTAGATATCTTGGTATAGAGCGATCTCTAGTTCCATCAGTGCAGTGTGCAGGCATATGTGATGTCTGCATTTTCTTTAGAGATCAATTTTCATTGCTACAATAGCACTCTGATGTACTGCATTAGTTACTACTCTTAATTGTGAAATCGATTTTCATTGCATACGCATATCATGTCATATGCTTTTTATCACAAATGATTATATGTATTCATATCAAATGGAACATGAAGTCCATCATTCGTACCTTTGCTTTTGAAACTCTCTCAAAAATGAATGTCTTTGCCATTCTTTAATATGCTTAGGTATACTTTACACTTTAGGATGCATCAAAAAGAGACTTTGATATTTATCCACCGTGTATCAAGTCCAAGTATTGATATATCGGATACAAGTATGTGGCCTCTACCAAAGAGTCTATGCTTCATAGACTTTTGCACACATTCAACCAGGTCATGTGTTCTTCCTACTGTCATCAAGTCCATCGAGCCCTCATAAAAGGTTATCCTAATTTATTTTAGTTTTTAGTAGCAAAAATTGCTGAGACACTCATTTATGATTTGAGGATCATTGTCATGATACTCTCATCTGTTTACAGATATATGAGACTTGGAAAATAAAATAACGATTCATCTACACTTAATCACTGTAATTGTTTTATTGCTACATCTGTACAGCATTAGATTGTAAATATGCATCTAAAGTTACTAAAAAAAAGTAACAAACAAGATTATCTAACTACTATAACTAAAAACAAACAATGACTATATTCCACTTTTCCACAAGAATTTGTGTATAACAAATAAAATTACCACCACAGCAGTCTCATATCATGTCATTGCAACATGAGATGGTTACAAAAGCATCTATTACAAAATCACAAACCGATAGCGAGATTTATTCCATGCACATACATGTATAGGAATCAACTATCATCCTCATATAAAAGAAGGCATTTGCCCCCATTGAAGTTTCCCATCACATCAGTTCAACATGAGATTGTAAATTTTAACAAAAGCTGCACAAACTTGTATACGGAGATATATAACAAATGAGCACACATGCACAAAACAGACACAATTGATATTAGATAAATAACATGCACACCGTACAAAAAAAGGTAGAGAAATAAAATGTAGCTTCAGAAGAAGACAAAAAAAATTCATTCAGTTATGTAAACTTCCAAACCAGACATGGATCCATAAATGCAAGCATGCACGCCCTACAAACAAACACGACATTTCGAAAACAAGAACAGCTCATCATAAACTCCAACTTCCAGAATGTTCTGTAAGTAACAACCTCTCACTTGGGCCCAGCAAAGAAGCTGTTCACAGTCGGCATGACCTCAGGGGACTTGTTGCGCACAAACTTGCGGACGCCATGCTCTGCATACCTCTCCCCCTCCGCAAAATTCTGAAGGATCCCTGCAGCTCTGTTCTGCTTGGTAACCCTGCACCAAAATTCCAGCACAACATCAATACAAATACTAGAAAGTTTAATAACATAGAAATACTTCGAGAACGGCCCGTGCCTGACTTCAGGGTTGCCGGTGATGTTCCGCACTAGCTGCATGCCGCAGATGCCAACAGCAGCACCGACGGTGGCAAAGAGCGGGTAAACCTGCAAGAATATGAGAATTTAATAATGGTTTCGAGGAAAAGCTGTTTGATTGAGGCAAAAGATCAAACAATTGGTGGGTTTGGTGGAATTGGGATGGTTACCTCGGGCCTCACCCATCCCGATGCCATTGGAGCTGCAGGGTGGGGGTAAGAGAGAGAGCGAGAGGAGAGAGAAAGGAAGCTCAAATGGAATAATGTACAAAGAAATGAGCTTTCTTGCTTTCCTCTTTGCTCAGCTATGGTGAGTTTATATGGTGAGGGGGTTTGGAGCTAAATTTGGTAATTTGAAGGGAGGACCGTCAGCATGTAACGGCCCAATTATTTCGGTTTTTTTATTATCATCATATTAGAGAGTGACAGGTAACTCCAACTTATCTAAATTGACAATTCATTTGCATTAATATTAAATATAAAACTCACGACATGATATAAATAACAATTCTTATAATAAG
Source organism: Dracaena cambodiana (assembly GCA_036321105.1). Classification (NCBI taxonomy): domain Eukaryota; kingdom Viridiplantae; phylum Streptophyta; class Magnoliopsida; order Asparagales; family Asparagaceae; genus Dracaena; species Dracaena cambodiana. The sequence goes on along the minus strand of JAYEPQ010000002.1, from coordinate 13,126,262 downwards.
TATTTTTGATTTTATTGGAGTTCGGAACTTTTTAATTTATTTATTACTGGTGAAAAATTCATATCTCGTTGAGGACTAAACATATTATATGCTTTATAATTATGCAAATTCATTACATAAGAAAAAAATTTCGTGAAATTTAAAAAATCATGAATAAGTTATTTAGCTATTCCAAAAAATCTTTGTTATTTTCGGCCAGGCACATATGTCAAAACTAAAAATTTTTGGAGCATAAACAATGAGATTTTTTTTTTTAAAAGTAATTAAAGGAAAAGGACAAGGAAACATTTTGGAGGTCATTTTGTTCTTGATGATGAATATTACATAATTTTATTTTAATAATTAAAACAATCGGGCTCGCAAATTTGTTGGTCATTAAATAAACTCGGGCTAATAATCGACACAAAATTGTCCAAGTCACAGAACTGAAGCCCAATTTTAATAATCGAGGCCCATTGTTCACCAACAACTCGCCCACATAAACCCATGGGCATGGGTGGCAATATTGGAGACGAAAGTCCATTTCGCTTAGATTTACTCGTCAAAAGCATTCTTTTATTAGGGAATTTCTAGATGGACACAACTTTTTTTCCTAGTGAGCCCACTTTTCCTAGTGAGCACATCCTCTCTTTAAAAAGAGAGGATTTTCCTGGTGAGCACACCAATATTCCTAAAATATCCTCCTCTCTCTCTCCGATTGATTTCTTCTTCTTCTTCTGAATGGCTGAATGCTGAGAGAGTTCACCTCCTCTAACTTCTCCCCCAAAACCCTAATTGCTAAATCCTATTCTAATCTTCGAGCTACTCTACCTCGTTACCTTATCAAGCTTGTGGCCATGGCGTCAGGCCTCTCTGACCGTGACTCTTCGTCCTGCTTGACTCGCCTCCTCCATCCTTTCAATAGAAGCGGAAAGGTGTTTACTCGTCCCTTTCGTTGTCATAACTCGGTCGCTTCCCGTTTTCAAGCCCTAAGCTGTAAAAATCCTGGCTTTACATATAAGTCGACGAGTGGGAGCTTGTCTGCTGGCTCTCCAGTACAAGCCTTCATGCCAATTTCAATAATTTGGCAGCGACTTTGTCATCTTCTGAAATTTGATTACTTTATGAATTGTTAGTCATGCGGCTCATGCCCTAGAATTGAATTTAGATGGAGCTCCTCTTTGAAAAAAAATAGTTTCAATTTCCCTCAGAAATGATCTTCTATCTGTTGTATTTTTCTTTAAAAAAATCTTTCTGATTTAAAATGCTATGGTACCCTGTCCGGGCTAGCCAGCCCAGATCAGTGCAGTTGATCCGGGCTAGCAGCCCCAGATCAACTGCACAGATCCGGATTGGCTAGTCCAGACCTGCCCACTCCATCTGGGACTGTTAGTCCGGATAGGTTTGCTTCATCCGGGTTAGCAGTCCCGGATAGAGTTCACTGTGACAAAGTGGTAAAAAAAGAAAGGGTAATTTTGGAAAAAAAACTAAATGGCAAAGCCGTAAAAAAAGAAAACTTTGAAAGTGGGCTCACTAGGAAATATGCTGTGCCCATCTAGAAACTCCCTTTTATTACATCTCTCTCACTCCTTCGTCGGTTGTAATCGCCATGGGTGAGTTCAGCTTCTTCCCTCTCAAAGCGATCTCGTTTTTTTTTTCTTTTTATAATCGATTTTAAACAAATTTTATCATTTTATGTGTGATTTTTTTGTTTCAGCTACCGCTGGGAAGATGATCATCAACGGTTAGTTCTCGATCTATCGTTATCTAAGGTTTTTCATGTGAGGTTTTGTTAATTGTTTAAATTCAATTCCTTCAAAATGAAAATAACAACGGGGAATTATTTGTTACATAAACGGTTTCTTTCCTGTGACCTATTTGGATTGAAAATTACTATGGTCAAAATTTATGAATCAGAAACGCTTGTCAAACTCATAAGGTCTCGTTTTGGAACCAGATTAAGTTATCCTACCTTCACTTTTTATTGAGGTAGGTTAATTTAATTCTAAAAACCAAACTGAGGGCTGTTCGACAACACGACTGGAGTTTTGATAACTACAGTTATCTCTAAAATTGAGATAAATCTAAAATATTGAAAGTAATCGAAACTTCACTACCTTTGTTATCTCTTGACTTTATTTTCGAACGATCCAAACACATCACAAGATGGATATTAGAAAATTAACGCATTGTAAAATCTACCTATAGTTATCATTGGAAGCGGAGCTCACTTAACCTATTCTTTCACTTAAAATCTACTGCTAGTTATTTAAACTCATTTGCAAACATGCCCTAAAACGAAATGCGTTCACTATTCTATATTTTCGTTGCAACCTGTGGCATTGTGTTATATTCCATTTAACTCCACCAGTGCTATGCTTAAAGATTTGCCTGTTCCAAGCCAGGATTAAGGAGGGTAGTGGTAGGTCGGTGACAGGCAATATAAAATATTGTCACATATTATGACATGAGCCAACATATGAATTTTGTTGGGGCGTTCTCTATTGAGCGACGCGCTATATCGGAGCCCAATTGTAGTGAAAAATGTGTTTAGATTGCTAAGTCGTCGCCCAGAAGTAAGGCGTCACGTCGGCGTCTGGATGTAGTGTCAAATGTAAGAGAGTTCTCACACCTTAATGAGCCGGTGTGGGTAAAGAATTTAGCTCATGAATATAGGATTTGGTTGGCATCGTGGCATATAGATTCCCTTACAGGTAAATTAGTAGAGTTAGTTGATATTATAATTAGAAAGAGAGTTAATATTTTATGCATGCAGGAGACTAAGTGGGTCGGTGAAAAAGCTAAAGTTATAGAGCTTTAGAGTTATAAACTTTGGTATACAGATAAAGATAGAAATTGTAATGGGGTAGGTGTGATCATAGATAAATAATTATTTGGGGATGTAGTAGAGGTTAGGAGGAAGAGTGATAGAATTTTATTAATTAAATTTATTTTAGATAGAGAGATTCTTAATGTCATTAATGCCTATGCACCATAAGTAGGACTTGATAAATCTAGTAAATATCAATTTTGGAAAGATCTAAATGAGATAATACAAGAAATATCCGCTAAAAAAAATTATTTATTGGTGGTGACTTCAATGGGCATGTAGAAACTAGTTGTAATGGATTTGATAGTGTATATGGAGGATTTGGTTTTGGAGAAAGAAATGAAGTAGATAACTTAATTTTAGATTTTGTTTTGTCTTATGATTTGATTTTAGAGAACACTTGGTTTAAAAAGAGTTGCTCACTTGACTATTTTTAAAAGTGGATAGAGTGCGAACCAAATAGATTTTTTTTTAACTAGGATGGTAGATAGAGATAATTACATCGATTGTAAGGTAGTGTCAGGTGAGTAAGGGTGAGTATTGGTCAGTTCGGTTCGGATTTGGGTAGAAAAAATCTCATCGAAAACCGAACATAACTTACAAAACCGAAACCGAACTTACAAATCCGAAACCGAACCGATTGAACTCGACCAATAACCGAAATCGAAACTGAAAGTTCGGTTCGGTTCGGTTTCGGTCAGTTTTCGGTTTTCTGGGTTGCGGCCCAGAAGCCCACTTGAGTTAAAAAAAAATTGGGTTTCTAAATTGGGCTTCAAAATTTGGGCTTCTGAAAAACCAAATAAAAACCCTCATCCAATGATGCCGTATCCAATGACACATGGAAACATGCTTCATAAAAGCAAGTCAATTTCAAACAAAACCACAAATGAAACAGAACCTCGATGAAAGGATTATTAGCATCACAAGCATTACACAAGCATCACACTGTGGAGCTTAAACAAAACCAAATATCAATCTATTGAAGCACAGATCCATCCTAATAGAATGAAAAGCAATATTGCATGAAAGTTTTGTTTTGTTAATCAAGCAAAACGCAATGATAATCTGAACTTTAACAACATCCCCATCAGTAATAAATATTAACTCACCCACCCACATTCCAAGTACAAGCCAACAACTAAATCAGTGTCACTCTTGTCAACAATTACATAACATGTTCACAAATTCAAATTAACATTTTGTTTTCCAAGTTAATTACAAACGGATTCAGATATGATCATATGAGCTCCAGTCTCTAGAGTTCCATCCTGCATATGAAGTTATATTAATCTACTTAACATAAAAAAAATAAATTAGTTACATGAAAAAAAAAATATGGTAAGAGAGACTGATTGGTTAAGTTGACTAGTAAGAGCTCTCTCTCTCTCTCTGCAGAGAGCTCTGGAGCTCTCAACAAAGAGAGCTCTGTGCAGTAGTTGCACAGAGCTCAGGAGCTCTCCGCTGAGAGCTCTAGCTCTCTGCAGAGAGCAAGAGAGGTTTATTCCCTTTATTGATGAACTTAATAACTATAAGAATCTTCTTTAACACATGCACCTTCTTTGTTTACCCTCTTTGACATGTGCACGATGCATCATAGCTTGGTGATAACTGAATCCGTAGACAATACATCCAAATTTAGAAGGAAATAAAGTTAATTAGAACTTATAAGGTCAATTACTGTAATAAATATAAGAATTGATTAATGAGCTAATAGACTATTACTTTGATCAAAATTCTCAACGTCATATAAATCTTCTTCAATACTGACCATTAGAACTCTCAATTATTCTCGAAATCAATCCTGAGTACAAATGAGACTCTAGACGGATCTGATAGAGAGTGAGCTTCAAAATACATCAAGAACTCTCCCACCTGTCCTAAACGCTGATTCCGAAGTAACTGTGGATATTAGAATCGCCAACACGTCTCGAGCCATTCTTGATAATATTGGAAATCTTTCACTATTAACCTTCCAGAAGTTTAGAATAGGAAAAAATGATATCTCCTCGTCGACAATTGGCACCTCCATGGCCTCATTCAAATACTTATCCAATTCACTTTGAGTTGATGTGACATACACCGAAGATGAACTTTGCGCATAGAACTTATCCAATATGTGATAGTTCTCTACTGCACCACTCTCCCGAGCCGTTGAAGATTGTGATGGTCAACCTTGTATATCATTTCTAATGTCATTCTTCTTATCATGTATAGTTTTGTACTCATTGAACAAAACTTTAAGAGTTCTATCTAATTTTGATGGCATTGCATGGCCTCTCTCACCTTGAGATTTGAACATCTTCCCTATCATGTACTGGGCAAAGTCTAGCTTAAATCGAGGGTCGAGAATCAATGGTATAAACATCAACAAGTTTACCTTCTCACAATTTTCCAAATATTTATCATACTTCTTTTTCATCCTATGAGCCATCTCACAAGTAAAGATATCATCACCTATCATAACCTCATGTAGCTCACCTTCAATATTCGTGATCCGATGAAGAAAAACATTAGATGTTACATATAAAGTGCCTGATATTTTCAAAGTCAAGTCATAAAAACCTTGCAAGAACCGGCATAATCGTCCAATACAATTCCAATCATTTTCATCTGGCATGCCCTTCCCATCACTCCAACTTCTTGTCTAAATAAAAGATCCTCTAGTTCAAACGGATAGAAAGTAGACTGGCATTTTTTAGCCGCCTGTAACTTCAAGTATATTGAGTTTCAACGCATCTGTATATCTAAATATATTTCTGTCTCAACTGCTATTTTTTCTTTCTAAATACAACTCTTTCATTTTGCACACCGTGAAGGTAATTGCTGCACATACTTTATAGCACTTCGAACCCTTGAAATGGGTTCAATATTTGTATATAGACCATCCTTCACAACAAAATTCATAATGTGTGCAACACAACGTACGTGAAGATATTCACCTCCCAAGAATGTACCATACTTATCATTTCAATTTACAATTTTCCTCTTCAAATATTGTATCATTTTATCATTGGAACTATTATAATCAACTGTTATTATCAACACTCTCTCAATTCCGCAATCATGTAGACACGCTTCTAGCGTGGTTCCAAGAACTTCACCTCTGTGGCTTGTTATAGAACAAAAATTTAGAATTCTCTTGTGGAGATTCCAATCAGTTCCAACTCAATGAATAGTAAGACACATGTAATTAATTTTTTGAACTGATATTTATGTATCAGTGATGAGGCAAACATAGTGGGATGTCTCTAAAAAATATTTTTTTAATGCAATCTTCTCGTCTAGGTAGAGTTGATAGATGTCTCTTTCTATCGTCCACCTAGACGGGATTGTGAATTTGGGACACATAATGGCCATAAAAAGTCTAAAGCCAATACCTTCCACAAACTTAAGGGCAATTCATCTAAAATTGTTATTTTAGATAATGCCACTCTGATCGCCTTCTCATCATATTTCCAAGTAAAGTTTTCTACCCTATCATCTTCTCTAGTTGGTTGGAGGCTTAACTGTGCTTGGCGTGTGTTCTTATTGTGGGAATTTTTTTTACAATTATTAGCATGATTCATAAAGGAAGACGTGTTATTTTTTTTGGTATTGCAATTATAGACTTTTCTACAATACATGCATCGGCATTCATCCTCATCAAGGGGCTCATCTTCTTCTTCTTGCATGTCATCAGTTTCTTAGTCCCACTTGATAAAATGGTCCCACACATCAGACCTTGAAGATATTGCCTTCTTTTTTTTTGTTTCAGAAACTCTAGTTCTAACAGGCCTGCTAGTAATTGTTTGTGTTGGACCTGATGGTGTAGCGATAGTGGTTGGATTTGTGGCATCTTCATTGATATTAACCCTTTCATTCGGGTTTGTCTCACCAACACGACTTTCAACCATCTAAAAAAATAATAAAGGAAGTCCAAATAAGAAAAAATTAATAAAAAAAGTTCATCTAGATAAGAACGAATACAACAACAACAACAACAACTAAGCCTTTTATCCCAAGTATTTGGGCTAGATAAGAACGAATAAAAAATTAAAAAGACAACATCATAAAGATGATGGGTACACATATTAATCTCACTAATATTAATCAACCATTTATCTAAAAGAGTAGCAGCAAATACAAACAAACAATCAAGTCAAGTCTTGGTTGTCTACACTTATGATGTGTAGAAGCTACTATTAATTTGTACATACAACTCATGATGTGTAGAAGTTATAACTGGAGACTACAATCAAGTGAGATTATACTTTCTTTAATCAAGTTAGATTATCAACATCCACAAACTGCCAAAGAGGGAAAAGGGAGAGAGAATATACTTTCTTTAATTCTTGCAAGGGATGATAAAATGATATTATTTGAACAAACTATCATTGACATATGGTTTGTTTTCTCTAAACAAGATTTTACTTCCCTGCTTATCTTCTACCTTGATAATTATATAAATGTGTTGCATGAAAATAAAAGATGCATGCATATATCAAGGTCTGTCTCTTTGTTTCTCTCTTGGATATTGTCAATTGCTCGAATGTGTGCTCATAGAATCAAACTGAAGTTCTTTTGTGTTGAGTGCACTATTCACATATCATGATTATACATATGCACCCTGTTGATATTGTCCATTCAGTTGAGCTGATAATACTTAAATTTCATACTTCAACTTCTGGTTGCTCACATTGGCACAAACAGAGAACAAATTAAACCGTAGGCTTTTAGATCATAAAAAAAAAACTGAGAAAGATCTCAAGCAACTGTACTCTATATAAAAATTATGAAATATAAGGAGAAAACAAATTAAGAAAATTATTCACAGGTGTAATAGATGAATATGTTAGTGAATTAGAGATATTCAATACAATCTCCTATTTTCTCATGGCTTTTAGTTTTAGATCGAAATCTAAAAAGAAACCTTTGAGTGGATATCTAATAAGAACACTGAACTCAACAAGGGAGCTCGATTTGGCAGCCAAAAAAGTCGACCTTCTCTCTGATGGTGACTCTGACGGAGAGAAAGGGACAAGGAATCGAGGGACTTAGGAAGATGAAGCGACTAATGACTAGCTAGGGAGAAGGAGCCAGCGAGGGGCCAAGGGCCGAGGAGTTTTAGAGGCGAGGGTTAGGGAGGAGAGGAGAATCAGGAGATTAGGATTGCTAGGGTTAGCCGGTTTGGGAGGAGACGAAATTGAGAATTTGGGATTGTTAGGGTTAGGGTTATCATCGATCCCGACTTCGACTCGCGAGGTGTCCAGGTGAAGAAATAACTAAAGGATTCAGGTTACAGGTCGGGTTGAATTACTAGGTTATCGGGGCGGGTTGGGTTACTGTTTGGTTTTTTCGGTCGATTTCGGTTGGCGATTACGCTACCGAAAGCCAACCCGAAGGCCGAATTGAAGTTCGGTTTTGTAACTGACCCGACCTGATAACTGAATTAACCGAACCGATCGGATCGGATCGGTTGAGCGGTTTTTTTTGTTATTTTGAAAATCTGCTCACCTGTACATGTGAGAGTAGTTATCCAATATAGACTCTTAGTTTTAGATATTCGGATTAGAAAAAGACGTGGAAAGATTAAGTATAAGTTAGATCTTAAAATTAAGTGGTGGTGATTAAAAAGTAATCAAAATTTTTTTATGGATAGAGTAGTACAAGAAGCAGATTGGAGGGACCATAATGATCCCGACGTAACATGGAACAAAATGGCTAGCTGCATTAAGATGGTATTTAAAGATATATTTGGTAAGTCGAGGGGTGGTACTCCACCACGTAAGAATATATCACGGTGGAATGAAGAGGTAAAAAAATATTATTAAGATCAAGCGAGACCTTTACAGAGATTTAAAGAAAAACAATGGCGGAACAAGTTTTGAAAGGTATAAGCTAGCCAAGAAGAAAGCTAAAAAAACTGTTCGGAATGTAAAAACTAAATTATATAAACAAGTGTATGAGAAGTTGGACAATAAAGAGGCAGAAAATGATATATATAGAATTGCTAGAATAAGAGAGAGAGTCTAGAGATTTATGTAGTGGACATTGATGAAGAAAATAGTCTCCATCAAGTATGTTGATATAATCAAGGACATGTATGATAGAGTAGTGACCAATGTCAGAACATGTGGTGATCTAACAAGTAATTTTTTTATTACAATTGGATTGTATTAAGGATCTGCATTGAGCCCGTTCTTATTTGCTATAGTGATGAATGAGTTTGCTAGAATTATTCAGGATGAGATACCTCTATTTGCTGATGATATTGTCTTAGTTGATGAGACAAGAGCAGGAGCGAATGCTAAGTTAGAGTTATGGAGGCTCACATTAGAATCTAGAGATTTTAGATTGAGTATGTCTAAAACAGAGTATATAAAATGTAAATTTAGTAAACGACGGACCCTAAACTATAGTATTGTAATACTGGACGGATAAGAGATATAAATGAGCAGGCAGTTTCTGTATTTGGATTATATTATTCAGAATGATGGAGATATCGATAATGATGTCAATCATAGGATACAAGCTGGTTGGTTGAAATAGAGAAGTGCAACGAGAGTTTTATGGGACCGTAACATTCTGCTAAGGCTGAAGGAAAAATTTTATAGGACTGCTATTAGGCCAGTTTTATTACATGGCACGGAATGCTGGGCTATAAAGAAACATCATTCACAGAAAATAAGTGTAACAGAGATGCGCATATTTCGCTAGATATGCAGTAATACTATGAGAGATAAAGTGAGAAATGAAGGTATTCATGCTAAAATAGGTGTAGCCCTCATTGATGAGAAAATGCGAGAAAATCGCTTATGATGGTTTGGTCATGTGCAACGTAGATTTACAAATGCACCGGTTTGACAAGGGGAGTTTATCAATGTAGAACAAGTTAAAAGAGCGAAGGGAAACCGAAGAAAACATGGATAGAGGTAATACGAAAAGATATGGATTCTAGAAGTTTAAATAAGTAGATACTACTTGATAGGAATGAATAGAGAAGGATTATCAACGTGATCCATCCGGCGTGATTCTCTTTTGGTTCATTTTGCCTACCCCAAGTACTTGGGATAAAAGGCTTAGTTGTTGTTGTTGCAGCATGTTGGATAAACAAATTTATTGATTGTTCCCTTGAATGAAATTTCAAAACTGATGCCAGATTTGCCATTCTTTAACTTTACCTCAAGTTGTGTTATTGGTTGTCTAATTTAGTGCATGACTTCTTATCTAGAGCCACATAATTGACTTTTCCTTTTCGTAGAGCATACGGCGTCTCGTGTGATGATTGTGCTTTTTAAATACTATAGTCTATGGAATTTCAGATGTTTGATTAATAACACATGAAAAGCTTGTTTGGTATCATTTTGTTGTAAAATGAATAAATAGTGTTTGTTCTCTAAGTTTACTAGAATTTTGGCTCGTGCAGATGCGCATGGAATTGAAAGAATATAATTTGTATTATATTTTTAATAAGAACTTAAACGTGGTTTATATAGATGAAGAAACAACTTTATCAGGAAACTGAAAAGTTTTACGCGTATTTTATTTATGGTGGTTGTTTTTAATTAGTCTTGCTCAAAATTCCAATTCAAAATATATGTATAACGTTTAATTAATTAGTTACATATTTAATTTTTAATTGATTTAATTCAAATTTCGGAATAGTAGATGAGATGAATAGGGTATATATGGGTTAAACGTGAGACTAAAAGGAGTTGTAGTTATAATAGTAGAGATAATTAACTTGTACCAATCTAGAAATCATTTACCAAAGAATATAGTTGATGTAATAAATTATTCATCATCTCATTAACTAATTAGTTTTATTTATCCCTACTTTATTTCAGAAAACTGAGCAGGAGAAATTGGAGAAGCTTGCACGGAAGGTATGGTTTCAACTTTGTCTCTGTTATCTGTTTTAATATATTGGGAGTTTCTTAATGAGTACCAAGTTCTTATTAGATTTGTGTTGGCATATTCAAAGTTCATGCTTCAAACGATTGCCAGACTCACCACCTGAACATCATCTTAATATTTGGCTCTTCCAAGCAAACTTAGGTTGGCTATTGGGCATTGTTCTACGCTAAGGATGGTAATAGACGCATCCACGGGCTAAATTTTGGCCCGCTGAATTAGGAAATTGAAATTTCATTTTTCTGATTCAAAATTTTGAATCAGAAAAATGAAATTTCAATTTCCTAATTCAAAATTTTGTATAGGGCGGACTAAAATTTGGCCCGTGGACGCGTCCATTACCATCCCTAGAATCTACGCTGACAAATTTTCACAAAGAATTGCTTTTAGAAATAGGCTTTACTATCTACTAGCAATGTGGCATTAACCCTTTGCTAGTTTTTTAGCTTTTCTTGGTCATATCTACCCTTGTATTGAGGAGTATAGATGGTGTGACATTAGCGCCATGAATTGGGTGGGTTTTTGCAAATCCAATTGTATAAATTTATCTAGATTCTATGAGAATGTATGCTTTGTCCAACTTGCACTAATTAAAACTAGGTCTAAATCCTGACATCCGTTTGAGTTCATGTCTCTCTGCTGTTAACGTGTTTGGGTCAGAGCTTGGAGGTTAAGATGTGAGCCTTGTACTTGAGTTTTTTGCAGGCTTTTTGCCATCTTGGTTGTAGCTTAATTAGAAATGGTGGATATAAGCCTTTGGAAATTTGTGGATTGTCACTAACAATTCTTTACTTGTTAATTTTGGTAAAACTCCCTAGGAACTAAGGAAGAATATCCATCAGATGTTGGCAATAATAAATTCTAAAAGCACCTTCAGACCAGCAAACCATGCCACCCCACATCAGTTGGACAAAAGATCACCTTATGAAAAAAAAAGGGCTTATTAACAGGCAGCTGTATTATTGTGTCATTTTCTCTTTGCCGAAATGTATTATTTTCCTCCTCCCACATTAAATCTACTCAAATTTCATAGTCCAATATTTTTAAGCCTTCAGAGGTACATTTTTAAGCCTTCAGAGGTACCTCCTCCTATCCCCAGCCTCAACTTATTTTATAGCGTACAAAACTGCTTTGAAATTTTTTATTTAGCTTGCAAGCATGTGCTACTTGTAGGTCTAGATCTAAACAAGATTGATTTGTAATGATGGCAACACTTCAAGCAGGATGCCAACTCAAATATAGATGTACCATTGTATTAAATTTGGTATTTTTTATGAAGGAAAAAGTGTTCTAAAGCAAAAAAAAATTTGGTACTGAAAAAAATTAAAATTCAAAAGGAAGAATGATCCTCCTGAATTTGCTTTTCTCGTGGTATGAAGGACGAAGTGTTCTAAAGCAAAAGGATTTTTGGTGCTGAAAAGGATTAAAATTCAAAGGGATGAATGATCCCCCAGAATTTGCATTTCTCATTTTTTTTTGGGAAGCATAAAGTCATTTTATTATTATTATTATTTTATTTTTTTTGGGTCCAGACAGATGAATCAGCCTTCCTAGCAGTTGCTACAGATTTTTGTGAATCAATACAAGGAAAAAATGCTTGATAGTTGCTACTTATTGGAATTTAAACTTGACATACCAGTCTGCGTGTTTAATCTTAAAGAAGGTATCGAGTCGAATCTTCTTAACAGTTTATAGAAAATAATTATGAACCAGTGCTATGTAAAAAGCTTAGTATCATAGGAATTTGACTCAAAAAGCAACCACATGGTAGCATCAAACCCGGCCCAATGTTGAAAGTTGAAACCATATACGAGAGGAAGATATGAATGATAATCGTACCCATAGCCTGATGTAGGTCTTATATTCTTGATTAATTAATCTCAAAGTGCAAGAAGAAACAAGGAGAGGAAGATATGAATGATGATCATGCCCATAACCAGATGTAGGTCTTAATTAATCCATGGCAAAGTGCAAGAAAAGAGGGAAACAAAGAATGGATACTGCAAAATTTTTAAATAAAACCTTATATTTACTAATCCTAACATTGTCTTCATGAGGGTATTTTGAAGTTAACTAGTATCCATGTCAGGGACATGCATTCTTGAGCCACCTCTCATTTTCCTCCTCTATCAAAATTGTATATTTGTCATTCCATCAGATAGACAGCAGACATACGAACATGTTACCAAATCAAATTCTATTTGTTAATTCAGAAACTTTAACAGTGAGCCTAAAATGAAAAAAGCGCATCATATGAACCACATCTGTAGAAATTCACATTGAATTTTTGAGGTCTAAGTCGAGCAGTAAGCCAATGGCTAAGCCAAAATCAGGTTCCTGAAATTTAGTCTTATCGGAAGATGGAAGTGACAAACTACAAAATGCCATTAAAACAGATATTTGCTCCTTTACAAGTTTTTCAGCTTTTTAGTCTTGACATTCTTGAAAGCATGCCCAGAGGAAGTTGTATGTTTAGTTTAGGACTCGACTAAAATGATTTGCAATTCTGAAAGCTTTATGCATGATGATACAAAGTTAAAAGATTATTGCAGAATAGATTATTTTACTTGTGATAGTGCCATTTTTTTACATTTTAACACTTGACTGCCCTTTTATAAAATAGAACGAAAAGGTTGATTGGTCCTCTCATCATTGGGAAAAACAGAAGTTGAGCCACCACATTGTAGTTCTCTACTGAAAAAGAACTGCACTAGTTATGAGGATCTGTGTATAGTATGGGCTGAAATAAGATAGCTCTTAACATATTGTTACAATTCGAAATGATATTTTTTACATGGCTACATTGCTATCATAATCGACTATATTTTTGATAGGGCCCTACACCAGGAGGACAAAGCCCTGCAAGTCCGGCAGCCCCAGCTAGTGATGTGAAGCCCAGTGGTCCAGCAAGCTCTGCGACTGGTGGTGTCTCAACTGACAAGAACCAAAACTATGGTGTGCTTGCTGGTACAGTTGCTGCTGTTAGTGCTTTTGGCTGGTGGTTTCTCTCTAGACCCAAGAAATCTGCAGAAATTGCTGACTGAGTTGGGCATGATCTATGTTTAATCATCTACAGAACTAATCTTTTTCTCCAATTTTCATATCCAGTGAGCTGCAAACTTTGTTTCCTGCAGTTTTCATCAGAGTAGTAAGCTGTCCATGATAAACACAGCTAAAGTTGGAATTATTAACAGAAAGACAAGGTTCATTTTATTTATTTATTTTTTTTTTATTTTTGGCTAATTTGGGTTATGTAGGGGAATAATGAAGTATGCCTGTTGCCTTCCAAACTCTTAGTGCAGATGCTTCTACATACTAGTGCCTACTGCAGCTTAGAAACTTGAGCTTGTGTTTCTTGCAGGTCTTGAATTTGTGTTTCTTCCAGTTATAGGTTGAGATGAATGCACTTGCTTTGATGGGTTGCTTTGCATTCCCTTGTGTGAGCTGGAAATATTTTCAGATAAAATTAAATGGGCGTCATACCAAACTAGGTGATTTGTACATGTTAGGCCTCTCTGAGGCCAAGGTTCGGTAACCTAGACTTTGTGGAGGTATGATTACTTAACCGCAGAAAGTGTCATTTTTGGTGGTATGATTAAGAACTAACCTCACTTGTCATTCTTTTAGAAATTGGATTAGGTGTTTGTATCTTCTCATGTTGCTTTTCCAAATCAAATTGCCTATCAATATTGCTTCTTTATTATATAATCATCCCCTGGAGCTTTTTCCATGCAACCAGCTTCAGCCCTTCCATGTAATCACTGTTTGTGTCCATCTGTACGTATTTTCACACTGTCGTTTTTATTTGTTGCAACTCCGACATCAAATGCAACAATCATAAATATCAGATGTCCTATAATTAGCTGGTGAGACACCTCAATAGCTCATACGTATTCCACTCGAAAGGAAATAAGAAGTCATCTATTTGGATTTATATCAGATAATTATTCCATTACATCATCCGCAACATCTGCATCTCTTCTTCTTTATCGTTAGGGTGTTGGATGATGGCAGAATTTTATGCCCTTGGACCACTACATAGCTTGCTTATATGTCCATTATCTTGATACTAAAGCTCCCATATAGGTGTGCTTGTTTTAGAAAGACCCAGTGTACATCACTGCAAGAATATTCCTAATTTGTTTTTTTTTCTTGTTAGTCTTTCATTAAAGTACTTCAATAACTTGGTAGAGCAGTCTCTAGCTCCATAGGTGTTGCATGTGTTCGCAGCAAAGTTCTGTTACTTTCCTTCCATTGAATTAACTTAAATTACAATAGAAGAGAACAAGAGAAAAGAACAAACGAGAGGATTTATAGTATATCGCTCTCTTTTACAATGTATTGCGTGGGATCTGTGGTGGTGGGATCTATAGTAGTTCCTTTGGACGATCGGGCGTCGAACTCTTCTCTGTCGACAGGGGAGAGTAGACCTGCTGGGGTTTCAAGTGCTCCCGAGGTTCCGGCTCTTTTGACGGTAGAACATGTCGAACTTCCTGCGGTGTTACCACTGGGTAGTGAGACGGGCACGCTTCTAGAGACAACGGCGGCTCCCCCTTCAAGTCCGACAACTGGTCTTGTCTCTCCTGGTATAGTTCTCTCAACTTTTTTATTCTGTCTTCTATTTATTTATTTTTTTCTGTATTTATACGCAACCCTCTTTGTCTTGCTTTTCTGAGGTACAGGTGGCCACCCCCTCTCGCCGATGCACTCGACCACCAAGGGAGAGTCCGAAGAGAGAGTGGACTATTCGGGCACCACTGGCTCAGCGGGTGGATTAGGTAGTTCTGCAAATGATAGGGACGCAGACTACTTCACGACAACTTCTCTCTCTGTTCCTTCTTCAGTTCCCCCAATTGACGATCTTGGGAGCGATAACAGGACAGAGTTGATTATCGAGGCAGCAGCAAGAGAAGCTACCCCGTCTCTAAGCTTGCTGTCTCTAACACCTGGGGTTTCCTCCGAAGAGGCCTTTCCAGTAATTATTGGTGTACCCTCTGATCCTCAGCCAGCGATATTAACATCTTCTACCATTATGGTTGTTGAAACGTTGGTGACTCCTCCGACCCCAACTCCTCCGCTAGCGGGAGACGAAGAAAATTTAAAATTCTCATTCGAAGCCACTTCTGTCACGAGAGGAACTTCGGGTGAAGAAACACCATCGTCTACCTCTGCTGGTGGCACTGCTCGAGTGACTTGCACCAATGATGCTTCTCCTCAGGTTCCTAACTCTGCCAAGTCTGCGTTGGCCCTACTGGCCCCGCATATTATGAGCCTGGTACAGGGACGGGCTTCTTCTTCTTCAATTCCAGCAGATATCGCTCCTCTTCCGGTGACATCTTCTTTAGCGCTGCCTTCTTTAACCGCATAAAATCATTGACACTGTGGTTGAGCAGGAGGAGACAATAAGAAGCCGTGTTATGGAAGAATCTCGTCAGCGGTTGGCCCAGCAACTAACAGTAAATGACGATGATTTACTCTGGCAGGCTCAACACTCCGTAGAAGCAACTCGTCGCCGAGTGATTGACGAGGCGATGAATAAGTTGAAACATCTAGGAGACCCATAGTTTTCTTTTTATTCTTTTATTCTTCATTCATTTTGTAACTTGTAATAAAGAAAGAACTTTTTGTAGCTCCATTCTTTATTGATGAATAAAGATAATGTTTCTGATTCTTTTACCTGTTGGCTACTAACTTGGCTTGCTCAATAGATAACTTGTCGTCAAAAAGATTTAGCTGTTCTGGGTCCAGTGGTCCAAGGCTTATTTGCATGTCTTGAACGGAGATGGAAATAATCCAAATCATACTGTCAGAGGTAAAGACTTAACATAACAGATTTTATGGAATTTTTAGTAAACTCCCAGCTATCAACGGATTTGATTAGCCTTTACCAATCGCCGTTTGCGTTGGGCTAGCCATGCTATTCCTCTCAGTATGGTGAGTTGTCGAGGAATTAATTTCCTCTCCCATTTGCTTTTAACAGTATTGGGTAGTTTACTTCATACTTTTACCCCCAGTATGATAGGGTTGGCGAGAAGTTTGATCTCTTCTTTTCGCTGCTATAACAGCATTGGGTAGTTTACTTCATACTTTTACCCCCAGTATGATAGGATTGGCGAGGAGTTTGATCTCCTCTTCCCGCTGCTGTAACAGTATTGGACAATTGATCTCATACTTTTACCCCCCGTATGATAGGGTTGGTGAGGAGTTTGATCTTCTCTTTCCACTGCTATAACAGTATTGGGCAATTGATCTCATACTTTTACCCCCAGTATGATAGGGTTGGTGAGGAGTTTGATCTCCTCTTCCCGCTGCTATAACAGCATTGGGTAGTTTATTTATGAACGAGTGGAGGCGGTTCAAGGCTCTCGTACGTAACTTGAACTGGACACACCACATTTAGGTCAGAGGCGCTTAATTGCGCATGCCTAGGAAGAAAAGTCCAAGTGCTCATCTGCGTAATCTTGAACAAGTGGAGGCGGTTCAAGGCTCTCTCGCGTAACTTAAACTGGGCACACCACGATGATCGGGTTAGGATTCATCAAAGTTTGGCAGAGGCGCCCATTTGCGCATGCCTAAGAAGATTGGAGGCGGTTCAAGGCTCTCTCGCGTAACTTGAACTGGGCACACCAATTTTAGGTCAGAGGCGCTCAATTGCGCATGCCTAAGAAAGAAGATTGGAGGCGGTTCAAAACTTGAACTGGGCACACCAAATTTTTAGGTCAGAGGCGCTCAATTGCGCATGCCTAAGAAAGAAGATTGGAGGCGGTTCGAAACTTGAACTGGGCACACCAAATTTTTAGGTCAGAGGCGCTCAATTGCGCATGCCTAAGAAAGAAGATTGGAGGCGGTTCGAAACTTGAACTGGACACACCAAATTTTTAGGTCAGAGGGGCTCAATTGCACATGCCTAAGAAAGAAAATTGGAGGCGGTTCGAAACTTGAACTGGACACACCAAATTTAGGTCAGAGGCGCTTAATTGCGCATGCCTAAGAGAGAAGATTGGAGGCGGTTTGAAACTTGAACTGGACACGCCAAATTTAGGTCAGAGACGCTCAATTGCGCATGCCTAAGAGAGAAGTCCAAGTGCTCATCTTGCGTAACCTGGACAAGTGGAGGCGCGTACTTCCAGGGATATTAAGCATAGTATTTCTTCAGAAATTTTCCATTGATCTGTATCATCATCCTATCGCCATCTTGATTCATTAAGCCATAGGCTCCACTGGAGTATACAGTTTTCACAATAAGCAGTCCTTCCCATTTGGGTTCAAATTTACCCTTAGTTTTGTGGGTTAGCACCATCGGCCTTTTAACAACCAAAACTAAGCTCCTTGCTTAAAGGTCATTGGTTTAACGTTCTTATTGAACGTTTGCGTGATTCGGGCTTGATACAACTCAATTTGTTGTTGAGCCCTGAGACGTTTTTCATCTAACGCCTCTAGTTCTTGTAATTTTTGTTGATGGCGCTCTTCTGTCGTCATCTTTGTGGCTAAGGCCACTCTCAAAGATGGTATCTGGATTTCGAGAGGCAAAATGACCTCGCTTCCATAGACCAAAGAGAATAGAGTAGCTTTTGTAGGGGTGCGAACGGTGGTGCGGTAAGCCCACAGATACTCTCTTAGTTTGTCATCCCAATCTCGTTTATTGGAGGAGACGAACTTCCGAAGGAACTTAATAATTGTTCGGTTGAAAGCTTCGGCTAACCCATTGCCGCGGGGTTATATGGCGTCGAAGCGATGTCCTTGATTCTGAATTTATCACAGAATCTCGAAAATCTCTCGCTGACGAATTGCAATCCATTATCATGGATGATCCTCCGGGGGACGCCGAAACGGTAAATGACATGATGTTTGATGAATTTGATCACATCTGTCATTTTTACCTCTCTCATGGGCACGGCTTTGGCCCATTTTGAAAAATAATCGGTTATTGTAAGGATAAACCGATGTCCTCTGGATGACGGGAGAGTTATAGGCCCCATAATATCCATTCCCCATGCCTCAAACGGCCAACTAGCAACAGTATTGTGCAAGTATTCTGGGGGTTGGTGGATGAAATTGGCATATATTTGGCATGCATGGCACCGTTTAGCATATGTCATTGCTTCCGTAATCATACTCGGCCAGTAATATCCCAGCCTTCTTATGTGGTCTCCGAGTTTCGGACCGGGCTGATGAGCTCCACATACTCCATCATGTGTTTCTCTCAACACTTCTTCTGCTTCTGCTTTTGATATGCAGCGTAGCAGCAGACCATCTCTTGACTTTTTATACAAAGTCAGAAGCTTATGGTCATAATAAAATCTCTGGGCCTTCCTCTTTATCGAGGTGCTTCCTTTGGATCTTCTGGTAATATCCCATGTAAAGCATAATCCACAAACGGAAATCGCCAATCACGGAGTTCCAGCATTAAGCCTGCCTGGCATACCTCCTTGGTTTGGAATACCGTATCTGGATGGAGGAGTTCTCTGCTACCAATAGTGATGCTTTTAGCTTCACCTGGCGGGACTGCCAAAGTTGCAGCTAATGCGGCAAGAGCATCTGCATAAACATTCTCATTTCGAGATATGTGATATATGTAAAATTGTTCAAAATATCCTGCTAGCTCAATGGCTAGCTGATGATAGGGGATGAGGGCTTCATGTCTGACTTCATACTCACCCGTCATCTGATTGACAATGAGCTTAGAGTCTCCATATGCCTCTAGGTAGTTCATCCCCAGTTGCAGAGCTATTTTTAAGCCAATAATGAGTGTGTTGTATTCCGCCACATTATTTGTACACGGTTCCGTTAATGAGTAACCGTTGGGCAATATATGTTTATGTGAGGATATTATCACAACCCCCACTCCAGCAGCAGATCGTCTGGCAGCACCATCAAAGAACATTTGCCATGTCTGTTCTTTGCTAACTGTGTTGACCTCTGACGTCTGTTTTCATTTGGACCAAATTGGATGGTCTGCAAGGAAATCGACAATCGCCTGTCCCTTCATGGCTTTTTGAGGGACGAAGTGTATATCATATGGCGACAGCAATAATGCCCATTTCGCCAATCTGCCGTTTAAAGATCCTGGTTTCGTCATCAGGATTTTCAAGAGATTGACCCATGAGATAACATGTATCGTTTGCCCTGAAAGGTAGTGCCGTATTTTCTGAACAGCGAACACTAGGGCTAAACATTCTTTTTCAATCGGGGTATACCGCTGTTCGGCCCCGATCATTATTCTGCTTAAATAATAGAGGGCATGTTCCTGGCCGTGCTCATTATATTGAGCAAGTAACACTCCTAAAGCATTATCCATGGCCCTTACATATATAAGGAATGGCTGCCCAGTGGCTGGTGCTATAAATACAGGAGGCTTAGTAAGGTACTCCTTCAGATCATCAAATACTTGTTGACATGCATCATCCCATACGAAAGACACTCCCTTCTTCATAAGTTTGGAGAATGGCTGGCATCGTCCAGATCAGTTAGAAATGAAGTGTCGAATATAGGCGAGCTTTCCTTATAACCCCCTTAATTCTTTAAGATTGAGGGAGGTGGTATCTCGCTAATCGCTTTTACCTTTTCAGGGTCGAGGAAAATTCCTTTTGAAGTTATTATGAATCCAAGCAATTTTCCGCTGGACACCCCCATAAATGACTTAGTGGGATTCATCTTCAGATGATGTTTCCGCATAAGATCGAAGACCACTCTTAAATCATGAAGATAATCTTCTTTGTTCTTGCTTTTGACCGCTAGGTCATCCACGTAGCACTCTACTATTTTGCGCAGGTGTTCTTTGAATATGACACTCATTGCGCTTTGGTAGGTGGCACCGACGTTCTTTATTGTTAAACGGCATCACCGTATAACAATATACCCCCAGCGGCGTTCTAAAAGCCGTGTGTTTTTTATCATCTGGGTGCATTTTAATCTGGTTATAACCTGAGAAGCCATCCATAAAGGACATCCTCTCATAACCACAAGTGTTATCAATCATCACGTCGGTGATGGGGAGTGGAAACTCATCCTTAGGACATGCAGCGTTCAGATCTCGAAAATCGATGCATATGCGGATTTTGGCGTTCTTCTTACGAACCAGCACTATGTTAGTCACCCAATCAGGATGTTGCTCTTCACAGATGAATCCGGATTTTATGAGCTTATTGAACTCAGCAAGTATTGCCTTCATCAATTCCGGTCGAAAACGCCTCTGTTGTTGTTTAACTGGCTTGGCATCCTCTTTAATATTTAACCGGTGTGTGGCAATTTGAGGGTCCAGCCCTGGCATGTCTTCATAACTCCATGCGAACACATCTATATACTCTTTGATAAGAGATATGAGTTCCTCCTTTTCCAAGGGAGTTAGCGTGTCGCTTATGAAGATGGGTTTCGGATTTTCTTCCGTTACCATGTTGACTTGTACTAATTTGTCTTCTATGGGCGGGTCACGCTGTTCAAAGCGAACGTCCCAAAGAGTGTCCATATACTTGGCCCAGGAATCATCTTGAACATCAATTGGTTCCTCGTCGCTTTCTAATGCGGCTGAAACCATATTGGCTGTCAAAAAATGAAACCAAGCACCGGTACTTATATCTGAATCACGGTCGGGTGAAGATGTTTCTTCTTTGGCCGAAGAACTCTCTTCATCTTTTAATGGTGATGAAGGTGGAGTAGATACATAGCCCAACCCCCTGCGAGTCTTTTGATAATAATCCGGGCTCTTTCCTCTTGGTCTAAACGAGGGTACAAGATTCCGTCGCCCTTTTCCAAAGTTTAATCTCGGTTTCTGGGTAAAGTTATAACCCATCTTTTCCATCATTTCCCGGAATTTTTGTTCATACAAGTGAAATTACGGTGATGTTTATTCATCACTTTCACTGCTTTGCTTTCGTCGAGGTGATGTAATTACTCTGCTGAACATGATCGGCTTTTGGGACTTTTGTCGAGAAGGCACTTCGAAGTAGTGACCTTTTCCCTTAACTATTTCAGACCGAGAGAGGAGGGATGACCTAAGTGGCAAATGGTATACCTCGAGAACTTCAAGTCCGGATAGGTCATCCACTTCAGTAGAAGTACAAGAGGGTTCAGATTCAGTAGCTACAGTATGCTCATAGACTAACTTTATATTTTCATTAATAACCCATTCACTCTCTATTACATCAGCTACATTATCATCAAGACTCAAACTAAAATCTAAGTGAGGGTTGATTTCATAATCACCCCCATCATCTTCTTCATGAAGCTCGTACTCAGTGTCGGCTTCATTGCCACTATCATCGGGCTCTTGAAGTCTGCCGCGATCATCGCACGGGATCTCATGGACAGATTTGTAGAGCCTGGCGTCCATGAAGTAGTTTTCTAGTCCCTTGAATGGTTACCTATCTGCAACTAATGTTCGGACTTCTCCTTCTTCATCGCAATATTTCATGCATTGATGGAGAGTCGATGGGACTATCATGTAAGTATGGATACAAGGCCGTCCCAGTAAAATATTGTAGCAGGTATCAGCATCAATAACGTAACATGTGACATCCGTCTTCAAGTCTCCAATTTGGCACCGCAATCGGATTTTACCAAGAGGATGGCTATTGTTAGCGTTGAATCCGTAAATAGTGGTGTTTGTAGGTGTCAAACGATGAGGAGATATTCCCAATAGCTGCATTAGCCTTCTGGGAACAACACTTAACGCAGACCCCGGATCGATTTGAATGCGTTCCACTTTGGTGGATCCGACATATCCGGTGAAATATAAATGTCTATTATGCTTTTTATTCCTTACCTGCATGTCTTCTGGAGAGAAGGTAATTTGTAGGATCTGCCTCCTTACTTGATGACAGCTGGGGCAAGAGTCCCGTCCCTCTTCGGCCGGCTCGACAATCTGAGCTAAGAATGACTTAGAGTCTGTCAGGGCCTCTCTTAACGCTTCACGTGTTGGTTTTGATAACCTCAATAGCTCGTAAAGCGTTACTCGTGCTGGGATATTAACCAACTGGGCTATTATGTCAAACTTGAAGGTAGTCTCATTGGCTCCTTCATCTCTAATAGGATTCTTCTGGAAGCGAAATCCTTTCTGCTTTGCCGGTTTTGTAAGTTTCGCATATATGTCTTTTGGATCTACCCTGGTGTAGTCATTGAGATATGTCTTCCCAGATCGAGTACCGGAAGGGCCTGCCCCATCTTGATGAGTGGCCATAGTTTCGGGCTCTTCTTCAAAATCTGTGAAGGCTCCCGAAACTATATATTCTTCCTTTAATTCTGCGGAAATGACATTAACAGTCCACTTCTTCCCTTGACCTGTGGTAGTCCATTGCTCATCTTCTAGTAAGTCAGGGTGAACCCACATAACTTCCCCCTTCTAGGTTGTTGCGGGGACAAGTCCTTCTTGAGCTTTCTAATGAGGATCAAGGTTCTTTGTAACCATTTTACCCTTTGGGATTGGGGTCACTCCTGCAGGGAACTCGTGGGTTCCAACCACTATAGTTGCCATATTGGCGGTGACTCTCTTTTGTTCCTCTTTAAACGTCAGAACTCTAGCTTCTATTAGTGCTTGGATTCTGTTCTTAAGGGGGTAACAATCCCTAGTAGAGTGTCTAACGTTCCAGTGATAAAGATAGTAATTGGGGTCGTTGGTCTTATCGGCGTCCTCTGGCTTCCTATTCTCTGGAAGCTTCAACATCCCCTTCCTCAGGAAGAGGTGGAAGAGTGTAGACGTCTGTTCTGCTTTGAAAGTGTAAGTCTTTTCCTGTTGAGGTCTACTTTGCCTCGTGCCCTTCTAATTTTGGGGCTTTGGGCCTGGAGGAGGATTTGTCTTTTACGGAGCAGCTTCTGATGCCATTACCTCTTTCCCTTTATTCTTATTACTATTATTCTAGGTATAAGGCCTATTACTTCTAGTACTCCTTGATCCACGAGATTCTTCAACCCGACGAATCAAGTCCTCGTCCTGCTCTCCCTGCTTGAGCAAATCCCTCCATGTCTTAGACTCTACGGTTCCCATTTTTAGGAGCACATTAGTCTTAAGATTGTGTCGACATGTTTCGACTAGAGTTTCCTGGACCATTCCGTGCTTACATGCACAGACTTCTCCCAGAACCTTTCTATGAAATCTTTTACCGTTTCTTGTTCCCCTTGTGTAGTTGCAAGGAGGGAATGAACCGTAATCTCGGTATCATCCTCAAAGAAACGTGAGAGAAATAATTTCTCAACATCGAACCAAGTATTAATAGTATCTGGGGGCAACTGCATGAACCAAGTAAAAGCAGGCTCTCGCAAAGTATTTGCTAATACTTTGGTCATAATCGGGTCATTACCCATCAGATATCCTGCTTGGGACAAGAAATAGTCAATATGTTGACTGGGAGATCCTTTCCCATCATACGGCTCCAATTTGAGCGGTTTATACTTCTGAGAGTATGGTATCACATCTCATTCAAGCGGATACGGTCTTGAGACCCCTGACTGCTTCAACTCCTTTTTATGCATTAGAGTTTCGAATTGATTTTGTAATTTTTCTATCTTCTCTCCATGCGGATCATGGAAAGAGAATCTATCGTCGTCCTCGTGCATCGAATGGGCTTTATCTTCTTCTTCCTCTTCATTCAGAGTTTCTTTGCCCTTCTTGGCATTATCCTCGACAAATTTTGAGAGCATCACTTTAAGGTCTTCAATCATTTTTTGTTGCTCTCGAATCATTCTTTCTTGAGCTTCAAATCTCTGATTGATATCATCAGCTTTATCTGCCATGTGCGATGCTGCCTTTTGTGGCCGAGATAATGTGGAGGACGGCGGTGAATTTATAGCTGAGTTATCGCTATCATCGTCGTAAGAACCTCTTACAAGCCTCTTATAGTTTCGAGGCGGGACGGCTCCTGATTTTAGTCGAGTGATATGGTGAGGTTCTTCGTCACTCGATTCTGAATCATCTTCCGTCTCTATAATCTTCTTCCCTTTTCCCAAAATATTGGAGGTTACAGCTCTCCATTCTTTTAGGGAAGTGGTTCTAGTCTTCTTAGTAGGGTTCTCTTTTGACTCGGTTAATCGGTCAAATACCGATACCCTACTCTTGCTGCAGCCACAATTGTTAATTACAGCGGATACCGTTGTCATAAGCTACTAGCAGTGACAGACAGGCTCAGCTTGGACTTGTTCTATTCCTCGCTTCTTGGACAGATACTCCCTGAGATCGGTGACTTTAGTCATGGAGATGTGTGGCCCATTCAACTGTTTAGAGGGTCTAGGAACCCACTGAAGCTTCTTTGGATCACTGGAGTCTAGCTCTGCTCTACTGATGCGAGGATCAGTCCTGACTCTGCAGTCGAGTGGATCTACGCGAGGCTTAGAGATAGCTTCACGTTTTGTCTCGCGGGGCTGAAGAATAGCTCCGCATTTTGTCTCGCGGGGCTAAAAAATAGCTCCGCGTTTTGTCTCGCGGGGCTGAAGAATAGCTCCGCGTTTTGTCACGTTAGCCTCGCGTTTCTTGCTGGCTTGGCATGTCTTCAGAAGTTTAGCTTCTGGAATAGTAGCCCCGCGTGAAAGGAAATTCTTGCACGCTGGCTTACCCTTACGATTAACGCAAGTCATATCTTCGCGCCTAGCGCGATTCTTATGATTAACAACGATCTGCCAACCGTCTTCGCGATTCTCGCAGAGAATCTTGCATTTCTCGCAAGTATTACTGGTCTCGCTATTATTGCTTGGCTCAGTATTAATCTCGCGTGGAGAATCACACGCTGGTTGTAACGAATTTTTATACTTGCGTTTCTCGCGAGTGTCAGATATTTTGAGTCTAGCGCAAATCTTGCTGGCTTCGCGTTTCTCGCTAGGCTCAGCAATAGCCTCGCGTGGAAATCACACGCTGGCTCAGCAATAGCCTCGCGCGGAAAATCACACGCTGGCTTTGAAGAGAGTTTATACTCGCGTTTCTCACGAGTTTCAAAAATTTTGCGACTAGCGCAAATCTTACTGGATTCGCGTTTCTCGCTAGGCTCAGCAATAGTCTTGCGTAGAAAATCATACGTTGGCTTTTCCTTACTTTTAAGGTAAGTGGTAACTTCGCCTTTGATGCGATAGAGGCTGGTCTCACGATTAGCGCGAGCCAGTTTGCAAGGGACCATAGCCTCGCATTCTGGAAAGTTAGTCTCGCGTCCAAAGCGGGCTTTGAGGGCTTTCCGCCTCATTCTCCGATTTCTGTTTCAGAGTTGGGTTCTGGTCAATCCAGTTCCCAGGTCTTCTTCGGTAGTGAGAAGCTCATCTTCGGCTAGGGTTTTCTGTCCGAGCACCGGCCCTATAGCCGCAGTCTCCAAGGACTCCCGTTTCTCGGTGGGCACCGTTTTACCCACTGTTCGGGTATTGGAGCATATACGACGATAGTGTCGTATCTCGTCCGAGTCACCTGATCCAGAGGAGAGGAATTCTTCATACTTCTGCTGGTCGATTTCAACGACCAGTGTGTCTACTTCGGATCCGATCAAGTCGACGTCCGATTGCGCCACAATCTCTTCATCAGTGAAAGAGATGGTTCCCACTGTGGTCGCCAGTTTGTTCGCAGCAAAGTTCTGTTGCTTTCCTTCTATTGAATTAGCTTAAATTACAATAGAAGAGAACAAGAGAAAATAACAAACGAGAGGATTTATAGTATATCGCTCTCTTTTACAATATATTGCGTGGGATCTGTGGCGGTGGGATCTATAGTAGTTCCTTTGGACGATCAGGCGTCGAACTCTTCTCTGTCGAAGATGGCGGCCGACTGTAGAACTGATCTCTTCTGGTCTTCACGAATTCAAGGCTCTGTGCATAACTCGAATTCTCTAAGAGAAAAAGATCTCAATTGCCGAAAACCCGAAAAGAAGACCCCTAGGGCTTCACCAGGAAGGTATTTATATCCACAGGTCCATGCAAGAGTTTCTATCCAAATAGAATTCTCTCTCATCAAGGATTCCAATCAAATATCTTAGTTTTGATTCGAATCTCTTGATTTGGAATTCTGATTGGATTCAATTCGGGTAATCGGATAATCCCGAATTATAATCTCAATCAGTTTGAGATTCTAGTTATCTGCTCAAGCAGAGCTAATTGCATCAAAACGCGAAGCTGAAATAAGCAGAATGCGGAGCTAACGCGGAGCTATTGATAACTCGGCATTTTACTCAAACGCGAGGCTAAAATTTAGCCAGACGCGGAGCTATAGAGTTAGCTTCGCGTTCTGTTGTGGAAAATCTTTTTAACTCAGAAATTTTCACTGCCAACAGTATGCAGTCATATGTATCATCAATATTTTCTGCAGAGATCGATTTCCATTGCTACTATAGCCCCCTAATGTACTGCATTCATTACTGCTCCCAATTGCTGTAAAATGAGATCTAGTGTAATTATTGCATGTGCCTCGGTGCCCATCTTAGACATACCCATGTGTTTTCATTTGCATATTATGCAATATGAGAGTGCAAATGTTATTGAATCCTGCACGCCCAAGAACTTATGTATGGCATCCTGAATGACCCGTACCATTCATTTCGATCTCTAATTTACTATGTTTCTAACTGAATGGTTTATTATAACTGAATGAAGGAGATCACCCAAAATATATGACTTGGATTTAAAAATCCATGCTGCAGTATAAGAAGTTGCACGTATGTGCATGTGCACGCAAATTTTTTTTTTTTTTTTTTTTTGAGCAAAAACGGCGGGGGAAGCCCTCCGCGTTCCATTAGCAAACAAATAATAGAACTACAATAAAGTTTAAACAAAATACATAAAAGAAAATATCAAACCAGTTAGAAAAAGCATACATATAAGTTTTCCAATGACAACTATTAGAACTTAAAAGTTTATCAGAAGTATCATTAGAACACCCAAAAGTCCACCATAAGCATCAGAAGGCCACAAAAAGGACTCTAAAAAGCACGACGATCACATTTGGGGCGGGGATGGTAGAGTGTCGCTGTCTTCTTCACCAGATGTCCCACCTAAGATTTGAACCCGCTCCTCGTCCGAGGGTATATCTGTCTTCTACGAAGTCTTGGAGGTCCTTTACTCTGCTCCCCTCGCATAACATTTTTCAGTAATTTGGCTATAGTATCGCGAGCAAAATCTTTATCGAAGTTCCTCAGATTAGAGTATAACCCTATGAAGTCCAACTGATTTTTCTCTGGGCAGTCTTCTATTTGAGATTTGGGCCGGATTAGATGCGGGTTTGTTTGGACTTCATCCACTAGACCCGGATCCGGATCCGCAACTCCCCCAACAACTAAACCCTCCCTTACCTTATCCAGAACGAGCCCACTTTCCTCTCTCGGTGGCTGAATTAATCCGGGTGCTTCACACGAGAAAAAGGTATCAGGTGTAGAGCTCATTAAAATACTCTTACCCTTTCTCCTGTCTTCCTTTGCCTCGGTCGCTTCACCTCCTTCTACCCTGATGCTCTCCCTTCCTCTTTCGTCTCCATGTGGGTCGTCCTCTCTGTCCCATTGTGAAAGGTCGAGGAGCAGTTGTCCTTTTTCATCTCGGCGAATGAAATCTAGAATGGATCCCTGCTGGTCAATAGGGTAGGTGAGGGTCTCCGATGGGTTTTCTCATCCAAAAGGTTTTGTTGTAAATTAAATTGCTATTAAAACACTACTGAACTCTCCAAGTTATGCAAAATTATAGCCACCTAAGAAAGTGGGAAAATGATATAAATCATCTTAAAAATCAACTTGAATCGTGAAATCCAACATTCATGCTTTAGATTTTCAAACTTCGTCCTTTAGTTGCTTTTGTTATGTGCTTAATATGCTTGAGTTGGGTCGCAATCTGCGGGCCCAACCCAAGCCCACCAGCCAGCAGAACCACCGAGAACCAGAAGAACTAGATTTTGGAATGCGGACGTTACCGGTGGCAACCCGCATAATTTCAGAAAAAAACATAAAAATTATATATCCATGGTATTCTTTTATCTTGGACAAGTGTTCTTCTCCCTTCGCGTGATCGTTGACGTTAAGCTTACGTCAGCGTCATTGGGGACGGCTGCCTTCGGAGATGACGTGGCACCCGATCTTTTGGGAGTTTCTAAAGGAGCACACCATTTTCTTTGTGAGCGTATTGTTGGTCCTTGGTCCGAAAGTTGGTCCGAAAGACGATTATTGGTCCTTGGTCCGAAAGTTGGTCCGAAAGACGATTATTAAGTTGGCTCACTAGGAAAAATAGTGTGCTCAAACTCCCGATCTTTTCGGTTCTCTAAAACCATCGACCGACGCAGGAACTCTTTCGCATACTTACTCAGAGCTTAACAATCCAAGATTGAAGAGAACGAGTACTCCACGTAGACGGAACTCTTTAGATTACAATGTTATGGAGTACTCTGAAACTATTCCGCTTTTCAAAACAAAACAGCGGGTGTTCACAGATTCCTTGTAGAATTCTTAACCGTAACTAAATTTGATGATTCTTAAATAAATTACTATTTAATTTTGTAATAATTTTCTTCGTTTATCTTTATTTACTTATAAATATTTAGAAACAATATAGACTATAATGATCCAATGCACATCCTTATTTTCTTCTCTTAAAGCGTACTTAATATCGACGATTAGTACGTGGGCTTATACATTTAAACTCTAAAACTTAGTGGCTAGCTTTTCCATGACTTTTTTTGAAATAAAATTGAGCGCACACACGTCGGGTTGAAGAAAAATCATATAACTTGATATGCTATTTTGTTTTTGAATGATTTTTTTAAAAAACATATCAATAGCATTTAAAAAATTTATAACAAACTGATCGCACTCAAAGAATATTAGAACTCTCACTTATTATTGCATAATAATTTATCAACTTAATAATCAAATAATTTTGTTAAGGCTTTTACTTCTCACAAAAAGAATCAAAATTTGTATTATAAAGTCGTTAAATCCAAATAAAAATAGTTGATGTCATTTTGGGATGAGATTGGACTGGCTCGCATGTCCTATTTAAAATTTTAAATTAAAAAATTTATTTTTAATATAAAGTTTTGGATAGTACGCGCCAAAGTTTGTCTGACTCATTGTTTTGCCATGAAATATTATTGGTGAAAATCTTCAAATTCAAGTCACATATTTAGGGGAAAAAAATAAATAATGAATTACTTATAGACACAGAAAAATAACCAAATTATTTCCAAGTTCAAATCCTCAAACTTGGAAGGAATATAAAAGTTTAATAATCAGATAAAAATACTATGCAACTACTAATTTGCTTGCAGCAAAAGAAAAATATTTATTGAAAGGCTATATGACTTTAAAAATAATATAAATATTAATATGTTTCTTGTAGCCAAAGAAAAATATCGATAGGAGCCACCTTTATCCGATAATAACAATTTATATAGAAAGTTGACGTGCTCATGTATTATGATGTTATTGTTACTACTTAAGTGAAGCATTCCTCAAATATGTCTTTAGAAAGATTATAAACAACTATGGTATGTGCAGAATCAACTTATTTACTGTATTTATTGAAAATAAAACAAATTTTTTGTAGGGGTTTTTACGTATCTGTCACTTATATCTTTAAAAATTAGAATTTAGTCCTCAAAATTTTCATATTTATCATTTAGTTCCTAAAATTCTTTAAGTTATCTCAATTTAGTCCCCCCGCCATATTTTTGACCATTTTAGTCCTCTATTATCTCTTCCTCCTCTCTTCCCTCTTCTTATTAGGTTTCTCTGACTTACTTCATTTTAGAGATTAACTGAGAGGGTAAAGAGAGAGGAGAAAAATGGAGAGGGGAATCCAATAAGAAGAGGAAGAGAGCAGGAAGCTAAATAAGGATGACTAAAGCAAAGTAACTCAGAGATATAACGGAAAATTCTGACCAAAATATAACTAGAGGATTAAAGTGAGGTAATTTAAAGAATTCAGGGACTAAATTATAAATAAGAAGATTTGGGGAGATTAAATTATAATTTTAAAAGATATAAAAACTCCTTTTTTTGTAAGATGTAAATGTAGCAAATAACTTGGGCTACCAAAACTGAATAAACCAGGAGCTACAAATTGTTAATTAAAATCTTACAAAAACAAACTTTAATTGGAAAAATTTAGAATTTGCTAGATTTGATGAAGGTGGCTCTATAACATGCTCATAATTGCTTTGTAGAGATCCGAGGAGATGTCCGACATTATCTTGACCCTCCTATAGTGACGACAGAAGAATACGACGTGCATTATCTTTGCAACAGATTATGCGAGATGGAGGTCTAGTTGATGGGAGGAACTAAATTTTGTTTATGGATCATGCACATATCAGAACTGCTTCTTCATTGGCACATGTAATTATCTATATTTCTTCTATATTTCTTTTGTATGTACATTGGTAAACTCCTTAGCGAGGTACATTTATGTATAACTATATTTAGGTGTTTTAACACATTGGTTCTTTAAATCTTTAAAAATTAGACATAATCTCTGAAATCTTCATATTTTGATTTTAGTCTCTCAAATCTTTTAAGTTACTTTATTTTAGTTCCCCTGAGTAATTTCGATTAGACTTATTACAATTTTGGCTAGAATTTTCCGTTATACCCCTGGAAGGGAGAGAAATATCAGTTATTTCCCTCCCTTCCCTCTTCCTCCTTTCTTCCTCTTCTTGCTGGATTCCCATTATATCCCATAAAGGCGCCGCTTTCACCGTTTCTCATCACTTTGTTCGAAAGATTAAGAAGAGCAGACCCTAATCTTAACCTAATGATTTAAAACTAAAACTAATTTAGGATATATTAGTCATTTTATTTACTTCTTAAATATTAAAATTAAAATTTACTATTTATTTGGGCGGAATAGTTAATAGAAAAACTAAAATGAAGTAACTTAAATAATTTGAGAAACTAAAATCAAAATATAAAAATATCAGAAACTAAAGTCTAATTTTTAAAAATTTAAAGAACGACATGTAAAAAACCCTTATATTTAACATGTATGATTCGTTATTTTTTGGTTAATTTCTAACGGATGAAAGTGGGCACGGATGCAGTTTTTTACGGGAGTTTCTAAAGGGGCACAACTTTTTTCCTAGTGAGCCCAGAATTCCTAGTGAGCCCAGTTTGATTTTAGTAAAGAGAAAATTTCTTAGTGAGCACATTTACTATTCTGAAAATACCCTTTACCATATATATTCTTCATCTCCCTCTTCTCTCCTCATTTCTCCTCCAACCGCCTAACCCAAAACCCTAACTTTCTCTTTCCTTTTTCCCTCCCCCCTTTCCTCATCTTCTCTATCCTTTTCTCTACCTCCTTCTCCTTCCAAATCTCCTCTCTCTCCCATTTGAACAGCCGACGCCGCTACTCTCGCCGGCGAGGAAGAGACGTCGACGCCACCGCAACCGCCGCCGCCGCCGCCAGTGAGCTCTGGACGTTGCTGTCGGTGTTCTCCCGCCGCCTTCCCGCCATAAGTAGGTGAGTATTCTTAATTTAGCAATATTTATTTTAAAATTTAATTTTTTTTATTTTTAGATCAAACAAATCTTGATTGTGAGTTTGTTGGGATGGAGAGGAGGAAGAGTGAAGGAGCTATCAAATTTGGTTCTAGCAATTTTTTATTAATTTTGATTTTTAATATTTAGATTATAATTATGAAGAAAATTTAATATTGTAATCGTAGTGGTAAAATATGCGAAATTTAGTTATTTTTCTAATCATAGACGATAAACCATTTATTGTGTGTGTGCATGTATTATGATAATACAGGAACGAGTCCACTACGTTGTATTAGTCACTGGAGAAAAATAAGTGCATGGTTATTGACGACAACGACATGGGATGTTATTCAGTGCACTTGCGAAGATTAAAGCTGTGATCAGTGGTTGCACTCAACCAGGAGAACCACCAAAAGAACAAGCAGAGGAACAAGCACTAGAACAAACCACTCCTGATGCACCGGACACAGCGGTTATGACTCGAATCAGAAGCAGATGTCACCCCCCGGAAGACATGAAGACAGTGATTAGGTTATATTCTAAGTGCATTGATATGGATGTTGTTAAAAACTTGAAGCGACAAGTGACAATATTTTCTTTTAAACAATTTGCTATTTTCATGAATATTTGCTCTTTGTTTGTATGAGAGCTTACTTGGTTTATCCGTATGTGTTGCAACCAAGTGACTGATATGTTTTCTTTGATCGAAGTACTTATTTTGGTGAAAGTGACTAAACATATTCTTCGTATCAGTGTATCAGCAGTTGTATCTTTGTATCATTGTATCAGTGTTGTCTTCACTATATCATAGTATCATTTTGGTGGAAGTGACTAAACTTATATTTGCTCTTTGTTTGTATTGGAGCTTATTTGGTTTATTTGTATGTGTTGCAATCAAGTGACTGTTATGTTGCTCTGGTGGAAGTGCTTATTTTGGTGGAAGTGTTATCTTCATAATATATTTTTTTGGTTATTTGTATGTATGAGAGTTTAAACATATGCTTCACTATATCATTATTTCACTATATAATTCTTCGTATCAGTGTTGTCATCAATATATCAGTGTATCATTGTTATCAGTGTTCATGTACTGTGTATGGACAAATAGCCTTTACATTTATAAAATAAACTCATTTCTCTTATTCTCATATCAACTTTTTTGATGTATTGAATTAAATGCATTTCTCTCAAATATGTTTATCCTAATTGAATTCCCCTCCAAACACCAAATTATTGATTATATGCAGGCATGGATTCATGCAAGGATTTCCGCCTGGTATGAGACTCACCAAGAATTTTTGACCCTAACTAAAGGACCGGCGGCGG
The DNA here is from genome assembly GCA_036321105.1 of Dracaena cambodiana. Taxonomy (NCBI): domain Eukaryota; kingdom Viridiplantae; phylum Streptophyta; class Magnoliopsida; order Asparagales; family Asparagaceae; genus Dracaena; species Dracaena cambodiana. The sequence continues at coordinate 13,092,821 of JAYEPQ010000002.1, read as the reverse complement.
ATGGAAAAAAGAGCCAATTTTTTTTCCCTTTTTTATTTTTTATCTTTTGAATTTATTTGGATTTATTTGTGTATTGATGAAATTTGTAGTCGGAAAGCATAAACTTTATGTATAAGTTCTATGATCTCAGTCGGTTGATTGTATTTTTCTCATACTCCGAGTTAATAATAAATTACGTGATTTTATTTACCATATGATTGAGCTGGTATATTAGTTTGTTCTGAATCTGTTGGTGATTTTTTTTTGATTTTCTAGAATGGGTTGCAAGTATTTAATTCTATTTTTCTTATTGTTTATGGTGGTTAACATATGTAAATATTTATCAATTTCGAAAAAACCGAATCGAATAGAAATAGAAACTAAATTGAATAAATTCTGTTTAGTTGGGAGAAAATTTCATTTATTTTGGGAAAAATAAAATAAAGTAAAATGTGATTAGATATCATAGTGGCGGTCTAATAAGAAGAAAAATTTATACCAGGGACTGAACTTGGGTTACCCATGTGACATTGCAAAACTACAACCACCATGCCACAAACAACTTTGTGGATAATAAGACAACAAAATACTACTTACCTCCTGTCCGGGGTATACACCCGGACAAAATTTATTTGTCCGGACTGAAAGTCCGGACAGCGGTCAAAATACTGCTATCCGGACTATCAGTCCGGACTATGAGTTTTTTTTGGGTTATTAAATTTTATCAATTTGCAATATTTCTAGCATTTTTAAATAAGCAAAGATCTAATAAACTCAATTTTTGAAATTTAATTTGTGAGATTATTTAATATGGAAAAAGATTTGATGGAATAGTTGTAGGATTAGGTTTTTTTTTTTTTTTTGGTTCACTGAATTGCAGCTTGATTTGAGAAGAGGAAAAGAAAGAGGTTGAAGACAAGAACAATTCAGTCCAAAAAAATTAATGGCAAACTTATAATAAAATCGAAATTTTTAATTGGTTTAGAAGTTCCCTTTTTTACGCAGTCAGAGAAAATCCAAATTTGCGGGGCCCACAGCGGCAGGTGGTGGTGTCTACTGTAAAGCACCCAATAATGCTGATAGCGTGAGTTTTTTTTGGGAAAAGTTAAGGTTCTAAATGGAAAAAGTAGGAACCTAAGCCTGAGAGTTTCTAAAGGAGCACAACGCTCATCATTGTGAACTCACCTTCCCTAGTGAGCACATCCTCTTCTGAAATGAGAAGTTTTTTTTTTTACCAGTGAGTACATTAATCACCTCGCAAAAAATATTTTTCTCCTAATTCCCTTCCCCATAACTCACAATCTGCCTGCTCCAGATCTGCTCTACTATCGACTACCTCAGTCTCAGACAAGCCAAATAGATTAAAAGTTTTATTTTTTTTAAAAATAAACACCCTTATTGGTGAGAAAGAAAAGAGAGGCTGAATACAAAAGAGAGGCTGAAGACAAAAACACTAATGTAAAAAAAAATGATTGTAAATTCGATGGGCTCTCTCTAGGATATTGTGAATTGTGTTCACTGGTAATTTGATGTGCTCGTTTAGAATTTCCCCCCAGGTCCTCAGGCAGATCACGGATCTATCGCTTAGATTAATAATACCCTAAGCTCCTCCATCTCTATACTGTTCTCAGCTCTTCTCTGTAACTTCGCCCCCTCTCCGCGACCTCTCTCTCACTCAGTTGTCGCTTGTGATCGCTATGGGTGAGCTCATCTTCATCTCTCTCGAAGCGGCCTCTTTTTTTCCCCCTTAAATTTTGAGCAAATTTGCTGATTTTTTGTGTGATTTTTTTGTTTCAGTTACCGCTGGGAAGATGATCGCCAACGGTTAGTTCTCGATCTATCGTTATCTAGGGTTTTGATCTGAATATTTTTGCTTTTTGAGTGGTTTTGATGGAGAAGATCCTCGTCAATCTGAAAATTTTCTATCGCTTTTTGATCGCCTTGGCAGCGAGATTCGCAGCGAGGTACGTGTCACGCAGGCTCTCATCTGGAGACAAGATCCTCAGCGAGGAAGAGAAGGCGGCGGAGAACGTCTACATCAAGGTCTCCCTCTTTCGATCTAAGTCTCTGTTAATTTAGTCAGGCTTTTCATTTAATTAGGGTTTCGTAAATTATTGGCGCTACATTGTATCAATCAACGCTTATTTCTACAATAGATGTTCAAATTTTAGGGCTTTAATCTATGTATATATTGGAATTTCTTCTATTCTAACTACTGCAGGGTTTCGGTTTTGCTGTGATTTTGATTTTAGATAATATCTCGTATATTCATTTATTTACCCTTAAAAATTAGGTTCATAGATAGGGGGAACCATCGGTTTATAGATGAGAAAGTAGTTTAGTGTTTGTTTTTGTAATTGGCTTATTTTGGGAAATTTTTTATATCTATAAAGATATTGCGCTATTATCAATATTGATCTGCTTCAATTAAGAACACGTTTTTCAAAGGTTTTTCATGTGAGGTTTTGTTAATTGTTTAAATTCAATTCCTTCAAAATGAAAATAACAACGGGGAATTATTTGTTACATAAACGGTTTCTTTCCTGTGACCTATTTGGATTGAAAATTACTATGGTCAAAATTTATGAATCAGAAACGCTTGTCAAACTCATAAGGTCTCGTTTTGGAACCAGATTATGTTATCCTACCTTCACTTTTTATTGAGGTAGGTTAATTTAATTCTAAAAACCAAACTGAGGGCTGTTCGACAACACTACTGGAGTTTTGATAACTATAGTTATCTCTAAAATTGAGATAAATCTAAAATATTGAAGGTAATCGAAACTTCACTACCTTTATTATCTCTTGACTTTATTTTCGAACGATCCAAACACATCACAAGATGGATATTAGAAAATTAACGCATTGTAAAATCTACCTATAGTTATAATTGGAAATGGAGCTCACCTAACCTATTCTTTCCTTAAAATCTACTGCTAGTTATCTAAACTCATTTGCGAACAGGCCCTAAAACGAAATGTGTTCACTATTCTATATTTTCGTTGCAACCTGTGGCATTGTGTTATATTCCATTTAACTCCACCAGTGTTGTGCTTAAAGATTTGCCTGTTTCAAGCCAGGATAAAGGAGGGTAGTGGTAGGTCGGTGACAGCCAATATAAAATATTATCACATAAGTCAAAATATGAATTTCGTTGAGGCGTTCTCTACTGAGCGACGCACTATATCGGAACCCAAGTGTAGTGAAAAATGTGTGAAGATGGGTAGGTCGTCGCCTAGAAGCAACGCGTTATGTCGGCGTCTGGATGTGGTGTCAAATGTAAGAGAGTTCCCATACCTTAATGAGCGGGTGGGGGTAAAGAAGTTAGCTCATAAATATAGGATTTGATTGGCATCGTGACATATAGGTTCCTTTACAGATAGATTAGTAGAGTTAATTGATGTTATGATTAGAGGGTTAATATTTTGTGCATGCAGGAGACTAAGAGGGTCGGTGAAAAAACTAAAGTTATAGAGCTTTAGAGTTATAAATTTTGGTATACGAGTAGAGATAGAAATCGTAATAGGGTAGGTGTGATCATAGATAAATAATTATTTGGGGATGTAGGGAGGTTAGGAGGAAGAGTGATAGAATTTTATTAATTAAACTTATTTTAGATAGAGAGATTTTTAAAGTCATTAATGTCTATGCACCACAAGTAGAACTTGATGAATCTAGTAAATATCAATTTTGGAAAGATTTAAATGAGATAATACAAGAAATATCCGCTAAAAAAACTATTTATTGGTGGTGACTTCAATGGGCATGTAGGAACTAGTTGTAATGGGTTTGATAGTGTATATGGAGGATTTGGTTTTGGAGAAATAAATGAAGTAGATAATTTAATTTTAGATTTTATTTTGTCTTATGATTTGATTTTAGAGAATACTTGGTTTAAAAAGAGTTGCTCACTTGATTACTTTTAAAAGTGCATCGAGTGCGAACCAAATAGATTTTTTTTTTAATTAGGATGGTAGATAGAAATACTTGCATTGATTGTAAGGTAGTGCCAGGTGAGTAAGGGTGAGTATCAGTCAGTTCGGTTTGGATTTGGATTAACGCTCACTTTCCGTAGTGTGGAAAGCTGAAACGTTCGGCGTCGAATGACAATTCGACAAGCCTCAAAACAAAGCATTACAGTTGAAATGAAATTTAATATGAATAACATACAGAAATAAATGATATATTTTTTTTTTAAATCAAAGAGATAACTTCCTCTAAATAAATCAACAAAATGTCACTACAAATAAATTATTCATGAATAAAAGAGCTGTTTCAGATAAAACTAAATGAAGTGTCATATGCATTTATTACAGTTTCTAAAATGAAAGCAATTAACTAAAAATTTCATCACTCCTGTAGATCTGCCTGTTCCTTAAAATATGCCACATCTTGTTCTGTTTCTGGTGGATCTACTTTTTGATAAATGTCTGCATCTGGTCATGCATAACCAGGATCGTCAGTAAAACGATCTAATATTAAATAGTAAAACATAACAAATAACAATAATAATTCAATATCATGGCAGACATGCAAATAAAATGTAGAAGTCATTATCATCATCATTTTTAGTTGATGTCTTTTAATTATGGTATTTGAAAATTCAGGAAATATGAATATAGCTGGTCTGAACGCATCCCCGTCTACCCCGGGGAAAACGGAACAGTAATTTTGATCGGAGTCTATCCCGATCCTCCCAAAATGGAAAACAGTGGCGCAGTAATGATCGGTAATTTTGATCGGAGTCTATCCCGATCCTCCCAAAATGGGAAACAGTGGCGCAGTAATGATCGGTAATTTTGATCGGAGCCTATCCCGATCCTCCCAAAATGGGAAACAGTGGCACAGTTACGTCCAACCATCTAATTCAGATGAATCTAAATTTTCCCCAAATCCCACTGTATGACAATTCCAGTGTAAGTTATTCAGTTTAGTTTAATAGATTGGTGATCATCATTAAATTTCAGTATTCTGTGGCAACAATAGTAACAATAAAGAATAATGTACAATGCAATAGTTAACGATTTATCACCAATCCCATAATTTTTGGTATCTTTTCAGATTTTTTTTTTCAGTGCTTATTTTCTATTTTTCCCTCTTGTATAGATAAATAAGAATAAGTGAGCTGAAAATTATAAAATAGCTTTTTGAATAATATACATATCCTCAAATGGCACAGAGAGATGGACTTGATAAGAGAATATTCATATTTGACATTCTACGAACATGTACATGAATTCAAATAATACTAAAAATTAAATCTGAAAAAGAAATAATTTTGAACTACCAACAAATAAATAATTCTTGTGGAACACTTGTTCTATCAAAATTCGCAGTAGATCCAAAGGATGAAAAGTTGTTTTATATGCATACTTATATGAAATTCTTCAAGTAAATATGTTTCAAACACTCATCATTCTAGTAAGCACCTATATTTTAAAGTATCAAAACAAAAATATCTGAACAATAATAAATATCGTTCGGCATAAACAAGCCAAACACGGTTCTGCCAATAAACTTAAACTGGGATAAGGAAAATCAAAATGTTCGCTCTGCAAATTTCTTGAGCTTTAAAGATAAGTGCAACATTTCTGAAAAGCTACAGTACACATTTATTAACAACCAAGGAATCATTTGCATAAATGATAAAAATGCTTATTTTGCTCAGAAATATAAACATCTTTCAAGTATAGTGACAAAGGCTGGTGGTTGGTTAAATTACCCATGGATGGAGATATGGGAAACTCTAAAAGAACATCCTATTGAAGTCGAATTTCCTAAGCCTCGTAAGGATGAACATAAGTTTCCTTCTAAAATGCCGACTAGAGATTTGAGATATATAAAATATAGTTTGCATCTCATTAGTTCCCCCTTTCTTTGTCGTGTAGTGGGATTATTTTGTATTAAGGATCAAGGATCAAGTTAATGCTGTGTGATCTATGAAGCAGTAGTTGATGGATGCACTGATTAGAGAAACACAGTCAAACAATCTCAGTGGCAATACATTAATGCAGTTTAGAAAAACGCATTAACACAGTCCAGAGAAACGCATTAACGCATTAACACAGTTTAGAGAAAATATTTCAGTGGCAATGCATTAACATAGTTAGACAAGTTCACAAAAACGCATTAACACAGTTTAGTTTCTTTCTTCTTTTTTTTTTTAATAGGAAAAGTGGAGAAAGATTGCAAGTAGTTTCTCAATTGACAGAACATATAGGTGCTGTACAATGAACAATTATGAATTTAATTCAAATTATTTTTCTTACTATTATTATAATTTTTATTTTCCATGCCCTTACTGCCACTCTCCAATTCTCTTAACTCTTATTCTTTAATTCTTATCAAAATAAAAAAAATATTTAAGTTACTGCACACAACAACAAATTGTGTATAAAATATCGGTGCTAAGGATTTTCTATCCAAGATTAAACCTTTAGTTAAATAAACAGAAAGTATAAAAAGTAGATGTAGCATGTTAAAGTGAGTAATAGAACTCACCTTAGCCGAGTCTCTTCTTTCTTCCCTTTTCCTTTTCTTACTTCCTTTCTCTCTCCTTCCCGTACGTTCTGAAATTTTCTGCGTTCCAGAGAAGAGGGAAGGACCTTATTTTATTTTTGTTGAGATAAAATCTTGTTGGTTGAGATAAAATTTTGTTGTTGAGATATAATCTTGTTTGGTTGAGATATAATCTTATTGTTGAGATATAATCTTGTTTGGTTGAGATTTAAATAATAAATTTTTGGATAAAGATAATTATGAATTTGTTTTGATCTCAACCACTTTTATATTCTCATCATAATAGAAAACAAACCCCCCTTTATCTATTTATTTTTCCAGATTTTTATTTAATTTAATTTAATCTAATTTATTATTATTATTATTATTATTTAGAACTGAATTAAATGCAATAATAGAAAAGTGGTCGTTACAGAAAAAACCTCACCGAAATCCGAACCTAACTTACAAAACCGAAACCGACCTTACAAAACCGAAACCGAACCGACCGAACTCGACCAATAACCGAAATCGAAACCGAAAGTTCGGTTAGGTTTTCGGTTTTTTGGGCTGCGGCCCAAAAGCCCACTTGAGTTAAAAAAAAATTGGGCTTCTGAATTGGGCTTCAAAATTTGGGCTTTTGAAAAACCAAATAATTGAAAACCCTCATCCAATAATGCTGTATCCAATGACACATGGAAACATGCTTCATAAAAGCAGGTCAATTTCAAAGAAAAACACAAATGAAACAAAATCTCGATGAAAGGATTATTAGCATCACAAGCATTACACAAGCATCACACTGTGGAGCTCAAACAAAACCAAATATCAGTCTATTGAAGCATAGATCCATCCTAATAGAATGAAAAGCAATATTGCATGAAAGTTTTGTTTTGTTAATCAAGCAAAACGCAATGATAACCTAAACTTTAACAACATCCCCATCAGTAATAAATATTAGCTCACCCACCCACATTCCAAGTACAAGCCAACAACTAAATCAGTCACTCTTGTCAACAATTACATAACATGATCACAAATTCAAATTAACATTTTGTTTTCCAAGTTAATTACAAACGGATTCATATATGATCATATGAGCTCCAGTCTCCAGAGTTCCATCATGCACCTGAAGTTGTATTAATCTACTTAACATGAAAAAAATAAATTAGTTACATGAGAAAAAAATATAAAAATATGGTAAGAGAGACTGATTAGTTAAGTTGACTAGTAAGAGCTCTCTCTGTAGAGAGCTCTGGAGCTCTCAACAAAGAGAGCTCTGTGCAACAGCTACACAGAGCTCAGGAGCTCTCTGCTGAGAGCTCTAGCTCTCTGCAGGAGCTCTCTGCAGAGAGCAAGAGAGGTTTATTCCCTTTATTGATGAACTTAATAACTATAAGAATTTTCTTTGACACATGCACCTTCTTTGTTTACCCTCTTTGCCATGTGCACGATGCATCATAGCTTGGTGATAACTTAATCCGTAGACAATACATCCAAATTTAGAAGGAAATAAAGCTAATTAGAACTTATAAGGTCAATTACTGTAATAAATATAAGAATTGACTAATGAGCTAATAGACTATTACCTTGATCAAACTTCTCAACGTCACACAAATGTTCATCAATACTGACCATTGGAACTCTCAATTATTCTCGAAACCAATTATGATACAAATGAGACTCTGGACGGATCTGATAGAGAGTGAATTTCAAAATGCATAAAAACTCTCCCACCTGTGCTGAACGCTGATTCCGAAGCAACTGTGGATATTAGAATCGCCAACACGTCTCGAGCCATTCTTGATAATATTGGAAATCTTCCACTATTAACCTTCCAGAAGTTTAGAATAGGAAAAGATGATATCTCCTCGCCGACAATTGGCACTTTCTTGGCCTCATTCAAATACTTATCCAATTCACTTTGAGTTGATGTGACATACACCGAAGATGAACTCTGCGCATAGAACTTATTCAATATGTGATAGTTCTTTACTGCACAACTCTCCCGAGCCGTTGAAGGTTGTGATGGTCAACCTTGTATATCATCTCTAATGTCATTCTCCTTATCATGTATAGTTTTATACTCATTGAACAAAACTTTAAGAGTTTTCTCCAATTTTGATGGCATTGCATGGCCTCTCTCACTTTGAGATTTGAACATCTCTCCTATCACGTACTGGGCAAAGTCTAGCTTAAATCGAGGGTCGAGAATCAATGGTATAAACATCAACAAGTTTACCTTTTCACAATTTTTCCAATACTTATTATACTTCTTTTTCATCCTATGAACCATCTCACAAGTAAGAATATCATCAGCTATCATAGCCTAATGTAGCTCACCTTTAATATTCGTGATCCGATGAAGAAAAACATTAGATTGAGACTCTGGACGGATCTCATAGAGAGTGAATTTCAAAATGCATCAAGAACTCTCCCACCTGTGTTGAATGCTGATTTCGAAGCAACTGTGGATATTAGAATCGCCAACACGTCTCGAGCCATTCTTGATAATATTGGAAATTTTCCACTATTAACCTTCCAGAAGTTTAGAATAGGAAAAGATGATATCTCCTCACCGACAATTGGCACCTCTTTGGCCTCATTCAAATACTTATCCAATTCATTTTGAGTTGATGTGACATACACCGAAGATGAACTCTGCGCATAGAACTTATCCAATATGTGATAGTTCTTTACTGCACAACTCTCCCGAGCCGTTGAAGGTTGTGATGGTCAACCTTGTATATCATCTCTAATGTCATTCTCCTTATCATGTATAGTTTTGTATTCATTGAACAAAACTTTAAGAGTTTTCTCCAATTTTGATGGCATTGCATGGCCTCTCTCACTTTGAGATTTGAACATCTCTCCTATCACGTACTGAGCACAGTCTAGCTTAAATCGAGGGTCGAGAATCAATGGTATAAACATCAACAAGTTTACCTTTTCACAATTTTTCCAATACTTATTATACTTCTTTTTCATCCTATGAACCATCTCACAAGTAAGAATATCATCAGCTATCATAGCCTCATGTAGCTCACCTTTAATATTCGTGATCCGATGAAGAAAAACATTAGATTGAGACTCTGGACGGATCTCATAGAGAGTTAATTTCAAAATGCATCAAGAACTCTTCCACCTGTGTTGAACGCTGATTTCGAAGCAACTGTGGATATTGGAATCACCAACACGTCTCGAGCCATTCTTGATAATATTGGAAATCTTCTACTTTTAACCTTCCAGAAGTTTAGAATAGAAAAAGATGATATCTCCTCGCCGACAATTGGCACCTCCTTGGCCTCATTCAAATACTTATACAATTCACTTTGAGTTGATGTGACATATTGCGCATAGAACTTATCCAATATGTGATAGTTCTTTACTGCACAACTCTCCCGAGCCGTTGAAGGTTGTGATGGTCAACCTTGTATATCATCTCTAATGTCATTCTCCTTATCATGTATAGTTTTGTACTCATTGAACAAAACTTTAAGAGTTCTCTCCAATTTTGATGGCATTGTATGGCCTCTCTCACCTTGAGATTTGAACATCTCCCCTATCACGTACCGGACAAAGTCTAGCTTAAATCGAGGGCGAGAATCAATGGTATAAACATCAACAAGTTTACATTTTTACAATTTTCCCAATACTTATCATACTTCTTTTTCATCTTATGAGCTATCTCACAAGTAAGAATATCATCAACTATCATAGCCTCATGTAGCTCACTTTCAATATTCGTGATCCGATGAAGAAAAACATTAGATGTTATATATAAAGTGCCTGATATTCTCAAAGTCAAGTCATAAAAAGTTTGCAAGAACCGGCATAATTGCCCAATACAATCCCAATTAACTTCATCTGGCATGCCCTTCCCATCATCACCCACAATTTTTTATCTAAATAAAGGATCCTCTAGCTCAAACTGATATAAAGCAGACTGACATTTCTTAGCCGCCTGTAACATCAAGTATGTTGAGTTTTAACGCATTTGTACATTCAAACACATTTATGTCTCAACTGTTTTTTTTTCTTTCTAAACACAACTCTTCCATTTTGCCCACCGTGAAGGTAATTGCTGCATACTTTATAGCACTTCGAACCCTTGAAATGGGTTCATTATTTGCATGTAGACCATCCTGCACAACAAAATTCATAATGTGTGCAACACAATATACGTGAAGATATTCACCCTCCAAGAATGTACCATACTTATCATTTCAATTTTCAATTTTCCTCTTCAAAGATTGTATCATTTTATCATTAGAACTAGCATTATCAATCGTTATTGTCAACACTCTCTCAATTCCCCAATCATGTAGACACACTTCTAGCGTGGTTCTAAGAACTTCACCTCTATGGTTTGTTATAGAACAAAAATTTAGAATTCTCTTGTGGAGATTCCAATCATTTCCAACTCAATGCACAGTAAGACACATGTAATTAATTTTTTGAACTGATATCGATGTGTCATGATGAGGCAAACATAGTGGGATGTCTCTAAAAAAATATTTTTTTAATGCAATCTTCTCGTCTAGGTAGAGTTGATAGATGTCTCTTCCTATCGTCCATCTAGACGGGATCGTGAATTTGGGACACACAATAGCTATAAAAAGTCTAAAGCCAATACTTTCCACAAACTTAAGGGCAATTCATCTAAAATTATTATCTTAGATAATGCCACTCTGATCGCCTTCTCATCATATTTCCAAATAAAGTTTCCTACCCTATCATCTTCTCTAATTGGTTGGAAACTTAACTGTGCTTGGCGTGTGTCCTTATTGTGGGATTTTCTTTACAATTATTAGCATGATTTCTAAGGGAAGACGTGCCATTTTTTTTGGTATTGCAACTATAGACTTTTTTACAATACATGCATCGGCATTCATCCTCATCAAGAGGCTCATCTCCTTCTTCTCGCATGTCATTAGTTTCTTGATCCCACTTGATAAAATGGTCCCACACATCAGACCTTGAAGATATTGCCTTCCTTTTTTTTGTTTCAGAAACTCCAGTTCTAGCAGGCCTGCTAGTAATTGTTTGTGTTGGACCTGTTGGTGTGGCGACAATGGTTAGATTTGTAGCATCTTCATTAATATTAACCCTTTCATTCGGTTTGTCTCACTAACACGACTTTCAACCATATAAAAAAATAATAAAGGAAGTCCAAATAAGAAAAAATTAATAAAGAAAGCTCATCTAGATAAGAACTAATAATAAATTAAAAAGACAGCATTATAAAGATGATGGGTACACATATTAATCTCACTAATATTAATCAACCATTTATCTAAAAGAGTAGCAGCAAATACAAACAATCAAGTCAAGTCTTGGTTGTCTACACTTTATGATGTGTAGAAGCTACTATTAGTTTGTACATACAACTCATGATGTGTAGAAGCTATAACTGGAGACTACAATCAAGTGAAATTATATTTTCTTTAATCAAGTTAGATTATCAACAACCACAAACTACCAAAGAGGGAAAAGGGAGAGAGAATATACTTTCTTTAATTCTTGCAAGGGATGATAAAATGATATTATGTGAACAAACTATATTGACATATGGTTTGTTTTCTCTAAACAAGATTTTACTTCCTTGCTTGCCTTCTACCTTGATAATTATATAAATGTGTCGCATGAAAATAAAAGATGCATGCATATATCAAGGTCTGTCTCTTTGTTTCTCTCTTGGATATTGTCAATTGCTCGAATGTGTGCTCATAGAATCAAACCGAAGTTCTTTTGTGTAGAGTGCAGTATTCAAATATCATGATTATACATATGCACCCTGTTGATATTGTCCATTCAGTTGAGCTGAAGATACTTAAATTTCATACTTCAACTTCTGGTTGCTCACATTGGCACAAATAAAGAACAAATTAAACCGTAGGCTTTTAGATTATAAAAAAAAAAACTTAGATTATAAAATAAAAAACTGAGAAAGATCTCAAGCAACTGTACTCTCTATAAAAATTATGAAATATAAGGAGAAAACAAATTAAGAAAATTATTCACAAGTGTAATAGATGAATATGTTAGTGAATTAGAGATATTCAATACAATCTCCTCTTTTCTCATGGCTTTTAGTTTTAGATCAAAATCTAAAAAGCGACCTTTGAGTAGATATCTAATGAGAACAATGAATTCAACAAGGGAGCTCGATTTGGCAGCCAAAAAAGTCGACTTTCTCTCTGATGGTGAGTTTGACGGAGAGAAAGGGACAGCGAGGAATTGAGGGACTTAGGAAGATGAAGCGCCTGCTGACTAGCTAGGGAGAAGGAGCCAGCGAGGGGCCGAGGAGTTTTAGAGGCGAGGGTTAGGGAGGAGAGGAGAATCAGGAGATTAGGATTACTAGGGTTAGCCGGTTTGGGAGGAGATGAAATTGGGAATTTGGGATTGTTAAGGTTAGGGTTATCGTCGATCGCGACTTCGACTCGCGAGGTGTCTAGGCGAAGAAATAACTAAAGGATTCAGGTTACGGGTCGAGTTGAATTACTAGGTTTTCGGGGTGGGTTGGGTTATTGTTTAGTTTTTTCGGTCGATTTCGGTTGGCGATTATGCCACCGAAACCCGACTCGAAGGCCGAATTGATGTTCGGTTTTGTAACTGACCTGACCTGATAACCGAATTAACTGAGCCGATCAGATCGGGGTCAATGTTTTAAATATCGGATACCGGTCTCGTACCGGTCAGTCAAATTGCATACCGGTTACCGGATACCGGGCGGGATATCGGGATATGACCCTAAATACCGGAGTGTCATATCGGTGTCATACCAGTTAAAGAATAATCATATAATTGGTTATATAGAACATAAGAAAACACATAAAATGTGTTTATAGCACTTACATTGGCTTATTTACATTCAACTTACGAATTTGCAGATATCGTTTAGAACGTTCGCATATGCACAGAGACAGAGCGAAATACAATCATAAAATAAAGAAAAATAAGTTTTCAAGATAAAAGAAAAGTGTTTCTGCAATACATAAGTGATATAATTTATAAAATTACAACATTGTCCTTTAAATGAGTTTATTTGAAACATGCTAGAAACTTTAAATATCAGTCTTTACAACATATTTTCTAGCTAGATTCAGAGTCGACTGGTTCATTTGTTGGCATGCCTTCATCATCATCTGATGACGAATCTGATGATGATGTGTCAACTTCTTCCTCATCGTCATCATCTGATGCGTGCCGTTGCTTAGACTTTGAAGATGATGGTGCTTTTCCCTTTGAAGTTTTACTACTTTTCGACTTAGATGCCTTAACTCTTCCACTCTTTCTCTTCTTCGGATTAGCGCCCATAGCAATTAACACCTGTCGAAAAGTCAGTTGTTCTCCAGGAAAGACTTCATCATCACTAGTCTCATGAGGATCACCATTCTTTTTCTCAGGCATGAACCACTCGGTGACCTTTTCCTCTTCATTGTATGCTACTAGTGGATCTCTGTTTGGGATTGAAAATTTGCTCTTGAGCCTTGCATTGAATTTGACAAAAACTAAGTCATGCAATTTCTTGGAACTTAGCCTATTTCTTTTCTTCGTATGCACCTAAATAAAAGATAATCACATGAAACGAACTTAGAATATATCTATTTGGGAGAAAGAAATATTTAATTAGAAAAGTTAAAATTGTAATACCATCTCAAATGTGCTCCAGTTCCGTTCACAACCCGAAGAACTGGTTGTCAGGCTCAAAATCCTCATTGCCATAATCCTCAATTCGGGAGCATCTGTCCCGTAGAATTGCCACCATTGAGCTAGCAATGAATATTTAGAAATAGTTATTAGTTATTTAGTAGTTTAATTAAAAATAGATTGAATTTTGCATTTCTTAAATTGAAATGCATACCTGGATTAATGATTCTCTTTACTGCTGCCCTTGCAAAAGACATTCCAAATGATCCATTTTGATTTTGATACATTGGGAGCTGCTGTGCAATCTTATCAATTCTATCATGATCATTTGGATAGAATCTGTGCATCACGGCAACAAAGCCCGACATGAACGACCCATCAGCATCAATCTCATGCTGCTTCGCATAGTAATACAGAGGGTTCAAGAAATATCCAGCTCTATGCAGAGGACCCTTAAGTTTTTCCTCCCATCTCTTATCAATAATCTTCCATATTGGAAGATATTTCTTCTCTAAACCCCCTAGAGCATCTCTTATCTCCTCTTTAGCAGTCTCTAGGTCACCATACAGAAAGCCCATTGAAGGGACTTGTCCCCATCAACTCTACGCAAAACTTTCACTAGTGGAGTGAATACTTTTAGGGCAATATTTGTGTTGTCCCAAAATTTATTGCTAGCAATTATTTCTGCAACCTGAACATTCATAAAAAAATGTATTAAAAAAATATGAATAATATATAATTTAAAATTATAAAATAAATTGTTTATTAATTAAAATAAATACCTTCTTGCCTGCATCTGTTCTGGAAAGAGTGCAATCCATCCAGTCATCAGATATAAACATATGTTGCAACTCCTTTTTCTTCTCTCTGATTGATGATAAAGAGAGAAATGCTGTGGCAAACCTAGTTGTACCCGGCCTTATTAGCTCTCCACCAATCGCCTTTCTCATTATATCTAAAGATTTGGTGTGACTGTATATGTACACGGAGACTGATCTCCCCATTATAATTGCCCTTCGGATATGTTTAATCTTTCCAATATCCGCAAGCATCAAATTAATTGTATGTGCTGCACAAGGTGTCCAAAATATATTTGGATGCGTCAGAGCCAATGTATTTGCTGCAGCCATATTGTTCGAGGCATTATCTGTCACAATCTGTACAACATTTTCCGCGCCAACCTCGTTCATTCCCCTCTCCACAAATTTGTGGATATAACTGCCATCGTGTCTCTCAGAAGATGCATCCTGAGACAATAAGAAGGCTGTACCGGCCGGACAATGTACAACGATATTCATTAAACTTCTCCCTTTCCGATCCGACCACGCATCAGTCATTAAAGTGCAGCCATTTGTTCGGCAACTCCGTTTGAATGATTCAAGAGTTGCATTTGTCTCCTCGACCTTTCTTTGGAGGCAAGTCTCGCTTAGCTCGTATGGGCTAGGAGTCTGTAAGTTTGGTCCATACATGCCAATGGCTTGGACCATCTGCATAAAAGCTGGCTGCGTAGCAATATTGAATGCAAGCCCTCCTTCATAAAAAAACCTGGCAATGTATCGAATTGCATCGTCTCTGGCCTTTTTTCTGGAGGCTGATGGCACGGCAGACTGTTTTTGAGCTGTTTCTACTGCTTCCTCGACCGATCGAATTGCAAATTGATCCATCGGTCCTGTTGTTTTGCGGGAAGATTGACCTGTTGTTTTGTGAGAAGATGACTCCTCTCGAGCTGTCTCCTCATCTTCTTCTTCCCCAACACGAATTTCTTTTAACAAATTTTGAAGTTCTGTTGCTTTTCCTTCCTTTACTTCTCTAGTTTTACTTAGCATTACCAGAGCTTTCTGCTTCACGTCATCTGGGACCAGAGGACAGTCTCTGACATTCCCGCTGACATGACCTAAATGTTCCTTCAAGCGAGTAATGCCTCCCCCATATTCATTCTTACAGAAATTACACTCTACTTTATTGGGCTTATTAGGTACTTTTTTCCCCCATTCCCAAGCTGGATCTTTACCTCCTCGCTTCTCTTGGACGTTAGAAGCACCAGAAGAGGACATCTTTCAAACTATTTCTGACTTCAAAAAAGTGGAGTGAAAAGGACAAACAATTAATTGATTAAATAGCTAAATAATTGTTGCACTTAATTTATAAATAATTGATTAAATAACATTGATTTAATAGCGTAAATTGTGGCTATAGGTCCCCGCATTTCATTAACTAGAGCTTAACGAAATAGATCACTCCTTCTTTAATTGCTCCAATTAAACATTTACATGGAAATCATTCAAGTTGAAAGTGAAATGTCAGCAGGGTGATTCTCTGAGGCAACTATATGAGATTGCAAGCTTAAGTCATTTAAATTCTTTTATAACTTTAAAAGAATTTACGTTGCTAGTAATAATCAAACTTTGGAACCTCTGTTTAACTACTGATCAGGTCTGCCTAAACTCTAGTTATTGACGTAGATGGAATCTCATGAAAAGTGAATCTAGATTCTAGCATGAAACAAAATCAGTGAATACATAGTTACATATAAATAATAAATACTCAAAATTCACACAAAATCATTCCTTGAATCACTGATTCACACTGAATCAGTGATTCGGTTCACTGATTCAGTGTGAATCAGTGAACCGAATCACTGATTCAGTGTGAATCAGTGATTCAGTCACTGATTCACACTGAATCAGTGATTCGGTTCACTGATTCACACTGAATCAGTGATTCAAGGAATCACTGTAGACTCCCCTACCCGCAGATTCACTGTTCAGCCCTCCCAATTTAACAATTCGCCTCAAATTACACCAAAAAAAATAAATCCAATATAAATCGCAATCAATTAAACCTAAATAGCACAATTATAAAAGAAATTGAAGAAATTTATAATTCTAAATCAAATTTAAATTAAGAAAATAAATTTAAATTTACCTGGCCGGCGGCGACTGCTCCTCTGGCGAACGGCGATCACCCTTCGAAGACCCCCAGAGCTATGGAGAGCGGAGAAGAAAGAGAGAACACGAGAGAGATTTATAGATGGATTGGGAAATGGGAAATTAGGGTTAGGGTTCGGCCGTTCGTCTCGATCGGTCGACGATCGCGGAGAGAGAACGAGAGAGAGAGCCAGAGAGTGGAAGAAAAAGAATCAGAGAGAGATTTACGGTGGATTTTGGGAAATTTGGGGTTAGGGTTAGGGTTTTGGTCGCGGGAGGGAATCTCGGATCGCCGGGAGAGAAAGAGAGAGAGAGAGTTCGCGAAAAAATAGGATTTCTCCCCCTCCCGACCCGTTTTATAGCTTAACGGGTCGGGTCTGAACGGGTTATTGGGTTTAAACCGTAACCAAAACCCAATAACCGATAATACTAAATACCGGCCGGTATTAGACATATCGATACCGGCCGATATATCGCCACGTGGCCGATATATCGGCCCATACCGGTCCAAAACGATATCCGGTAAAAAAATGCCCATATCGTCTCGTTTCTTCAACTTTAACGATATATCGGCCGATATACCGGTATATCGGCCGATATTTAAAACACTGATCGGGGTTGGTTGAACGGTTTTTTTTTGTTATTTTGAAAATCTGCTCACCTTTACATGTGAGTGTAGTTATCCAATATAGACTCTTAGTTTTAGATATTCGGATTAGAAAGAGACGTAGAAAGATTAAGTATTAGTTTGATTTTAAAATTAAGTGGTGATTAAAAGGTAATCAAAAAGTTTTTATGGATAGAGTAGTAGAAGAAGCAGATTGGAGGGACCATGATGATCCTGATGTAACATGCATTCTGATGTAACATGGAACAAAATAGTTAGCTGCATTAAGAGAGTATCTAAAAATATATTTGGTGAGTCGATGGGTGGTACTCCACCACGTAAGAACATATCATGGTGGAATGAAGAGGTAAAACATATTATTAAGATCAAGCGAGATCTTTACAGAGATTTAAAGAAGAATAATGACGGAACAAGTTTTGAAATGTATAAGCTAGCCAAGAAGGAAGTTAAAAAAGCTGTTCGGGATGCAAAAGCTAAATTATATAAACAAGTGTATGAGAAGTTGGACAATAAAGAGGCAGAAAAGGATATATATAGAATTGCTAGAATAAGAGAGAGAAAGTCTAGAAACTTATGTAGTGTAAAGTGTATTAAAGATGATTAAAATGTTCTAGTTCGAGATAAAGAGATTAATAAAAGATGAAAAGATTATTTTGACAGATTGTATAATGATAGTTTTAATCAAAATTTGGGAGATCTTACTGTTCAATCTGAGGATATGAATCGTAGTTTCATGCGTAGAATTAAATAATCTGAAGTAAAAGAGGTTTTAAAGAGAATGAAGTGAAGAAAAATTGTTGGTTCAGATGAGATTCCTATTAAGATATGGAGATATTTAGGAGAGATGGGTGTGAGATGGTTGACAGACCTCTTTAATAAGATTTGGCAAACTAAAAAAATGCCAAATCACCATAGTATCTCTATATAAGAATAAGGGTGATATTCAGAGTTGTTCTAACTATCGTGGAATAAAACTCATGTATCATACTATGAAGTTTTGGAAAAGGGTAATTGAACATAAATGAGACAGACTGTTAAAATATCAGAGAATCAGTTTGAATTCATGCTGGGGCGATCGACGACATAAGTTATTCATTACTTCAACTTATAGAGCGATTCCGAGAGAGAGATATTTGCATATGGTATTTATTGACCTAGAGAAAACCTATGATAAGGTACCACGAGAGGTATTCTAGTGGACATTGATAAAGAAAATAGTCTCCATCAAGTATGTTGATATAATCAAGGACATGTATGATGGAGTAGTGACCAATGTCAGAACATGTGGTGATCTAACAAGTGATTTTTCTATTACAATTGGATTGTATTAAGGATCTACATTGAGCTCGTTCTTATTTACTATAGTGATGGATGAGTTTGCTAGAATTATTCAGGATGAGATACCTCTATTTGCTGATGATATTGTCTTAGTTGATGAGACAAGAGCAGGAACGAATGCTAAGTTAGAGTTATGGAGGCTCACATTAGAATCTAGAGATTTTAGATTGAGTATGTCTAAAACAGAGTATATGGAATGTAAATTTAGTAAACGACGGACCCTAGACTATAGTGTTGTAATACTGGACGGGCAAGAGATATAAATGAGCAGGCAGTTTTGGTATTTGGATTATATTATTCACAATGATGGAGATATCGATAATGATGTCAATCATAGGATACAAGCTGGTTGGTTGAAATGGAGAAGTGCAACGAGAGTTTTATGGGACCGTAACATTCCGCTAAGGCTGAAGGGAAGATTTTATAGGACTGCTATTAGGCCAGTTTTATTATATGGCACGGAATGCTGGGCTATAAAGAAACGTCATTCACAGAAAATAAGTGTAACAGAGATGCGCATATTTCGCTAGATATGCAGCAATACTAGGAGAGATAAAGTGAGAAATGAAGGTATTCATGCTAAAATAGGTGTAGCCCCCGTTGATGAGAAGATGCGAGAAAATCGCTTATGATGGTTTGGTCATGTGCAACGTAGATCTACAAATGCACCAGTTTGACGAGGGGAGTTTATCAATGTAGAACAAGTTAAAAGAGCGAAGGGAAGACCGAAGAAAATATAGATAGAGGTAATACGAAAAGATATGGATTCTAGAAGTTTAAATAAGGAGATACTACTTGATAGGAATGAATAGAGAAGGATTATCAACGTGATCTATCCGGCGTGATTCTCTTTTGGTTCATTTTGCCTACCCCAAGTACTTGGGATAAAAGGCTTAGTTGTTGTTGTTGCAGCATGTTGGATAAACAAATTTATTGATTGTTCCCTTGAATGAAATTTCAAAACTGATGCCAGATTTGCCATTCTTTAACTTTACCTCAAGTTGTGTTATTGGTTGTCTAATTTAGTGCATGACTTGTTATCTAGAACCACATAATTGACTTTTCCTTTTCGTAGAGCATACGACGTCTCTTGTGATGATTGTGCTTTTTAAATACTATAGTCTATGGAATTTCAGATGTTTGATTAATAACACATGAAAAGCTTGTTTGGTATCATTTTGTTGTAAAATGAATAAATAGTGTTTGTTCTCTAAGTTTACTAGAATTTTGGCTCGTGCAGATGCGCATGGAATTGAAATAATATAATTTGTATTATATTTTTAATAAGAACTTAAACGTGGTTTATATAGATGAAGAAACAACTTTATCAGGAAACTGAAAAGTTTTACGAGTATTTTATTTATGGTGGTTGTTTTTAATTAGTCTTGCTCGAAATTCCAATTCAAAATATATTTATAACTTTTAATTAATTAGTTACATATTTAATTTTTAATTGATTTAATTCAAATTTCGGAATAGTAGATGAGATGAATGGGGTATATATGGGTTAAACGTGAGACTAAAAGGAGTTGTAGTTATAATAGTAGAGATAATTAACTTGCACCAATCTAGAAATCATTTACCAAAGAATATAGTTGATGTAATAAATTATTCATCATCTCATTAACTAATTATTTTATTTATCCCTACTTTATTTCAGAAAACTGAGCAGGAGAAATTGGAGAAGCTTGCACGGAAGGTATGGTTTCAACTTTGTCTCTGTTATCTGTTTTAATGTATTGGGAGTTTCTTAACGAGTACCGAGTGCTTATTAGATTTGTGTTGGCATGTTCAAAGTTCATGCTTCAAACGGTCGCCAGACTCGCCACCTGAACATCATCTTAATATTTGGCTCTTCCAAGCAAACTTAGGTTGGCTATTGAGGATTGTTCTACGGCAATCTACGCTGATAAATTTTCACGAAGAATTGCTTTTAGAAATAGGCTTTACTATCTACTAGCAATGTGGCGTTAACCCTTTGCTAGTTTTTTAGCTTTTCTTGGTCATATCTACCCTTGTAATGAGGAGTATAGATGGTGTGACATTAGCGCCATGAATTGGGTGGGTTTTAGCAAATCCAATTGTATAAATTTATCTAGATTCTATGAGAATGTATGCTTTGTCCCACTTGCACTAATTAAAACTAGGTCTAAATCCTGACATCCGTTTGAGTTCATGTCTCTCTGCTGTTAACGTGTTTGGGTCAGAGCTAGGAGGTTAAGATGTGAGCCTTGTACTTGAGTTTTTTGCAGGCTTTTTGCCATCTTGGTTGTAGCTTAATTAGAAATGGTGGATATAAGCCCTTGGAAATTTGTGGATTGTCACTAACAATTCTTTACTTGTTAATTTTGGTAAAACTCCCTAGGAAGTAAGGAAGAATATCCATCAGATGTTGGCAATAATAAATTCTAAAAGCACCTTCAGACCAGCAAACCATGCCACCCCACATCAGTTGGAGAAAAGATCACCTTATGAAAAAAAAAGGGCTTATTAACAGGCAGCTGTATTATTGTGTCATTTTCTCTTTGCCGAAATGTATTATTTTCCTCCTCCCACATTAAATCTACTCAAATTTTATAGTCCAATATTTTTAAGCCTTCAGAGGTACCTCCTCCTATCCCCAGCCTCAACTTATTTTATAGCGTACAAAACTGCTTTGAAATTTTTTATTTAGCTTGCAAGATGTGCTACTTGTAGGTCTAGATCTAAACAAGATTGATTTGTAATGATGGCAACACTTCAAGCAGGATGCCAACTCAAATATAGATGTACCATTGTATTAAATTTGGTATTTTTTTTGAAGGAAAAAGTGTTCTAAAGCAAAAAAAAAATTGGTACTGAAAAAGATTAAAATTCAAAAGGAAGAATGATCCTCCTGAATTTGCTTTTCTCGTGGTGTATGAAGGACGAAGTGTTCTAAAGCAAAAGGATTTTTGGTGCTGATAAGGATTAAAATTCAAAGGGATGAATGATCCCCCAGAATTTGCATTTCTCATCTTTTTTGGGAAGCATAAAGTCATTATTATTATTATTATTATTATTATTATTTTGGGTCCAGACAGATGAATCAGCCTTCCTAGCAGTTGCTACAGATTTTTGTGAATCAATACGAGAAAAAAATGCTTGATAGTTGATACTTATTGGAATTTAAACTTGACATACCAGTCTGCGTGTTTAATCTTAAAGAAGGTATCGAGTCGAATCTTCTTATAAGTTTATAGAAAATAATTATGAACCAGTGCTATGTATAAAGCTTAGTATCATAGGAATTTGACTCAAAAAGCAACCAGATGGTAGCATCAAACCCGGCCCAATGTTGAAAGTTGAAACCATATACGAGAGGAAGATATGAATGATAATCGTACCCATAGCCTGATGTAGGTCTTATATTCTTGATTAATCAATCTCAAAGTGTAAGAAGGAACAAGGAGAGGAAGATATGAATGATGACCATGCCCATAGCCAGATGTAGGTCTTAATTAATCCATGGCAAAGTGCAAGAAAAGAGGGAAACAAAGAATGGATACTGCAAAAATTTTAAATAAAACCTTATATTTACTAATCCTAACATTGTCTTCATGAGGGTATTTTGAAGTTAACTAGTATCCATGTCAGGGACATGCATTCTTGAACCTCCTCTCATTTTCCTCCTCCATCAAAATTGTATATTTGTCATTCCATCAGATAGACAGTAGACATACGAGCATGTTACCAAATCAAATTCTATTTGTTAATTCAGAAACTTTAACAGTGAGCCTAAAATGAAAAAAGTGCAGCATATGAACCACATCTGTAGAAATTCACATTGAATTTTTGAGGTCTAAGTCGAGCAGTAAGCCAATGGCTAAACCAAAATCAGATTCCTGAAATTTAGTCTCATCGGAAGATGGAAGTGACAAACTACAAAATGCCATTAAAACAGATATTTGCTCCTGTACAAGTTTTTCAGCTTTTTAGTCCTGACATTCTTGAAAGCATGCCCAGAGGAAGTTGTATGTTTAGTTTAGGACTCGACTAAAATGATTTGCAATTCTGAAAGCTTTATGCACGATGATATAAAGTTAGAAGATTATTGCAGAATAGATTATTTTACTTGTGATAGTGCCATTTTTTTACATTTTAACACTTGACTGCCCTTTTATAAAATAGAACGAAAAGGTTGATTGGTCCTTTCATCAATGGGAAAAACAAAAGTTGAGCCACCACATTGTAGTTCTCTATTGAAAAAGAACTGCACTAGTTATGAGGATCTGTGTATAGTATGGGCTGAAATAAGATAGCTCTTAACATATTGTTACAATTCGAAATGATATTTTTTGCATGGCTGCATTGCTATCATAATCAACTATATTTTTGATAGGGCCCTACACCAGGAGGACAAAGCCCTGCAAGTCCGGCAGCCCCAGCTAGTGATGTGAAGCCCAGTGGTCCAGCAAGCTCTGCGACTGGTGGTGTCTCAACTGACAAGAACCGAAACTATGGTGTGCTTGCTGGTACAATTGCTGCTGTTAGTGCTTTTGGCTGGTGGTTTCTCTCTAGACCCAAGAAATCTGCAGAAATTGCTGACTGAGTTGGGCATGATCTATGTTTAATCATCTACAGAACTAATCTTTTTCTCCAATTTTCATATCCAGTGAGCTGCAAACTTTGTTTCCTGCAGTTTTCATCAGAGTATTAAGCTGTCCAGGATAAACACAGCTAAAGTTGGAATTATTAACAGAAAGACAACAGAAAGACAAGGTTCATTTTTTATTTTTATTTTTTGGCTAATTTTGGTTATGTAGGGGAATAATGAAGTATACCTCTTGCCTTCCAAACTCTTAGTGCAGGTGCGTCTACATACTAGTGTCTACTGCAGCTTAGATACTTGAGTTTGTGTTTCTTGCAGGTCTTGAATTTGTGTTTCTTCCAGTTATAGGTTGAGATGAATGCACTTGCTTTGATGGGCTGCTTTGCATTCCCTTGTGTGAGCTGGTAATATTTTAAGATAAAATTAAATGGGCATCATACCAAACTAGGTGATTTGTACATGTTAGGCCTCTCTGAGGCCAAGGTTTGGTTACCTACACTTTTTGGACCGCCGAAAGTGTCATTTTTGGTGGTATGATTAATAACTAACCTCGCTTGTCATTCTTTTAGAAATTGGATTAGGTGTTTGTATCTTCTCATGTTGCTTTTCCAAATCAAATTGCCTATCAATATTGCTTCTTTATTATATAATCATCCCCTAGAGCTTTTTCCAAACAACCAGCTTCAGCCCTTCCATGTCATTACTGTTTGTGTCCATCTATACATATTTTCACACTGTCGTTTTTATTTTTTGCAACTCCTACATCAAATGCAACAATCATAAATATCAGATGTCCTATAATTAGCTGGTGAGACACCTCAATAGCTCATACGTATTCCACTTGAAAGGAAATAAAAAGTCATCAATTTGGATTTATTTCAGATTATTATTCCATTACATCAACCGCAACATCTGCATCTCTTCTTCTTTATCATTAGGGTGTTGGATGATGGCAGAATTTTATGCCCTTGGACCACTACATAGCTTGCTTATATGTCCATTATCTTGATACTAAAGCTCCCATACAGGTGTGCTTGTTTTAAAAATACACATCACTGCAAGAATATCCCTAATTTTGTTTTTTTTCTTGTTTGTCGTTCATTAAAATACTTCGATATCTTGGTAGAGCAGTCTCTAGCTCCATCGGTGTTGCATGCAGTCATATCCATCGATTTCCATTGCTACTATAGCCCCTTAATGTACTGCAATCATTACTACTCCCAATTGCGGTAAAATGAGATCTAATGTAATTATTGCATATGCCTTAGTGCCCATCTTAGACATACCAATATGCTTTCATTTGCATATCATGCAACAAATGTTGTTGAATCCTGCATGCCCAAGAAACTTATGTATGGCATCCTGAATGACACGCACCATTCATTTCGTTCTCTAATTTACTATGTTTCTAACTGAATGGTTTATTATAACTGAGTGAAGGAGATCACCCAATACATGACTTGGATTTAAAAATCCATGCTGCAGTTTAAGAAGTTGCACGTATGCGCATGTGCACGCAAATTAATGCTCCTTTCCTTAATGTAATGTTGGAAATTAAATTGCTAATTAAAACACTACTGAACTCTCCAAGTTATGCAAAATTATAGCCACCCAAGAAAGTAGGAAAATGATATAAATCATCTTAAAAATCAAATTGACTCGTGAAATCCAACATTCATGCTTTAGATTTTCAAACTTCGTCCTTTAGTTGCTTTTGTTATGTGCTTATGCTTCCGTTGGGTCGCAATCTGCGGGCCCAACCCAAGCCCACCAGCCAGCAGAGCCACCGAGAACCAGAAGAACTAGATTTTGGAATGCGGACGTTACTGGCCAGTGGCAACCCCAATAATTTCAGGGGAAAAAAAAAATATCCATGTTATTCTTTTATCTTGGACAAGTGTTCTTCTCCCTTCGCGTGATCGTTGACGTCAAGCTTACGTCACGCCCGCGTCATTGGGCACGGCCGCCTTCGGGGGTGACGTGGCATCCGATCTTTTGGGAGTTTCTGAAGGAGCACACTATTTTTCTTAGTGAGCGTATTGTTTAAGTTGGCTCACTAGTAAAAACAGTGTGCTCATTTGGAAACTCCCGATATTTTCGGTTCTCTAAAACCGCCGCCCAACGCAGGAACTCTTTCGCATGCTTACCCGGAGCTTAATAATCCAAGATTGAAGCGAACGAGTACTCCACGTAACGGAACTCTTTAGATTACAATGTCATGGAGTACACTGAAGCTATTCCGCTTTTCAAAACAAAACAGCGGGTGTTCACAGATTCCTTGTAGAATTTTTACTCGTAACTAAATTTGATGATTCTTAAATAAATTACTATTTAATTTTGTAATAATTTTCTTCGTTTATCTTTATTTACTTATAAATATTTAGAAACAATATAGACTATAATCATCCAATGCACATCCTTATTTTCTTCTCTTAAAGCGTACTTAATATCGACAATTAGTACGTGGGCTTATACATTTAAAACTCTAAAACTTAGTGGCTAGCTTTTCCATGACAATAAAATTGAGCGCACACACGTCGGGTTGAAAGTTAAATCATATAACTTGATATGCTATTTTGTTTTTGAATGAATTTTTTTAAAAAAATATATCAATAGCATTTAAAAAATTTATAACAAACCGATCGCACTCAAAGAATATTAGAACTCTCACTTATTATTGCATAATAATTTATCAACTTAATAATCAAATAATTTTGTTAAGGCTTTTACTTCTCACACAAAAAGAATCAAAATTTGTATTATAAAGTCGTTAAATCCAAATAAAAACAGTTGATGTCATTTGGGATGAGATTGGACAGGCTCGCACTTCCTATTTAAATTTTTAAATTAAAAAATTTATTTTTAATATAGATCTTTGGATAAGACGTGCCAAAATTTGCCTTTGGTTCTATCCATTTTCAGCCTAAATGTCATTATTTTGTCACGAAATATTATTGGTGAAAATCTTCAAATTCAAGTCACAGGGAAAAAAAAAATAATGAATTACTTATAAATACAGAAAAATAACCAAATTAGTTCCAAGTTCAAATCCTCAAACTTGGAAGGAATATGAAAGTTTAATAACCAGAGAAAAATACTATGCAACTATTAATTTGCTTGCAGCAAAGGAAAACTATTTATTGAAAGGCTATATGACTTTAAAAATAATATAAATATTAATATGTTTCTTGTAGCCAAAGAAAAATATCGATAGGAGCCACCTTAGCCGATAATAACAAATTATATAGAAAGCTGAAATTATTGACGTACTCATGTATTATGATGTTATTGTTACTACTTAAGTGAAGCATTCCTCAAATATGTCTTTAGAAAGATTATAAACAACTATGGTATGTGCAGAATCAACTTATTTACTGTATTTATTGAAAATAAAACAAATTTTTTGTAGGGGTTTTTACATATCTGTCACTTATATCTTTAAAAATTAGAATTTAGTCCTCAACATCTTCATATTTATAATTTAGTCCCTAAAATTCTTTAAGTTACCTCATTTTATTCCCCCAGCCATATTTTTGACCTGAATCTCCCGTTATACCCCTGAGTTACTTTACTTTAGTCATCACTTTTTTCTTCCTCTTCTTATTGAGTTCCCCTCTTCATTTTTCTCATCTCTCTCTTCCCTCTTCTTATTGGTTTCCCCTGAATTACTTCACTTTAGAAATTAACTGGGAGGGAAGAGAGAGAATAAAAGAATGGAGAGGGAAATCCAATAAGAGGAGGAGGAAGAGTAAATAGATGATTAAATTGAAGTAACTCAGGGGTATAACAGAAAATTCGGGCCAAAAATATAACTGAGACTAAAGTGAGGTAACTTAAATGATCTGGGGGACTAAATTATAAATATGAAAATTTGGGAGACTAAATTCTAATTTTTAAAGATTTAAGGAACAAATATGTAAAAACCCCTTTTTTGTAAGATGTAAATGTAAACTTGGGCCAAAGAAATATTATATTAGCTACATTACCAAAACTGAATAAAACAGGAGCCTACAAATTGTTAATTAAAATCTCACAAAAACAAACTTTAATTGAAAAAATTTAGAATTTGCTAGATTTGATGAAGGTGGCTCTATAACAAGCTCATAACCGCCTCATAGAGATCCGAGGAGATGTCCGGATCTTTAACCTTATCTTAACCCTCCTGTAGTGACGACAAAAGAAGACGACGTGCATGTTATTGCAACAAATCAAGCGAGATGGAGGTCTAGTTGATGGGAGGGACTAAAATTTGTTTATGGATCATGCACGTATCAGAACTGAATTGTTTCTTCATTGGCACATGTAATTATCTTATATTTCTTCTGTTTATATTTGATAAACTCCTTAACGAGGTACATTTATTTATAACTATATTTAATGGCTTTTACACATCGGATCCTTAAATTTTTAAAAATTAGACTTTAATTCTTGAAATTTTTATATTTTGATTTTAGTCCCCACATTCTTTAAATTACTTTATTTTAGTCCTTCTGAGTAACTTCTGTTCCGTTAGACTAGTTAAATTTTTCGTTCGAATTTTCCATTATATCCCTGAAAGGGAATGAAATATCAGTTATTTCTCTCCCTTCCCTCTCCCTCCTTTCTTACTCTTCTTGTTGGGTTCCCATTATGCCCCCACAAAGGCACCACTTTTACCGTTTCTCACCACTTTGTTCGAAAGATGAAAGAAAACAGATTCTAACCAAATGACCTAAGACTAAAATTAATTTAGGATATATTAGTCATTTTCTCTACTTCTTAAATATTAAAATTAAAATTTACCGTAAGACTAAAATTAATTTAGGGTATGTCAGTCATTTCCTCTGCCTCTTAAATATTAAAATTAAAATTTACCTTTTTTTGACGGAATAGTTAACGAAATGACTAAAACAAAGTAACTTAAAGTATTTTGAGGAACTAAAATTAAAATATGAAAATTTTAGAGACTAAAATTTAATTTTTAAACATTTAAGGAACCAATATGTAAAAAACCCTTATATTTAACATGTATGTTTCTTTATTTTTTGATTAATTTCTGACGGATGAAAGTGGGCACGTATGCAGTTTTTTACGCAGTAAGAGAAAATCCGAATTTGCGGGGCCCACAGTGGCAGGTGGTGCAATTTTAAAAGAGAACAAAGGTGGCTGCTGTAAAGTACCCAATAATGCTGATAGAGTGAGTTTTTTTTTTTTTTGGGAAAAGGTAAGGTTCTAAATGGAAAAAGTAGGAACCCTAAGACTCGGAGTTTCGAAAAGAGCACAACGCTCATCATTGTGAACTCACTTTCCCTGGTGAGCACACCCTCGTCTGAAATCAAAAGGTTTTTTAGTTAGTGAGTACATTAATCATCTCTCAAAAAACATTTTTCTGCTTAATTTCCTTCCCCATAACATAACTCACAACCTGCCTGCTCCAGATCTGCTCTATCATTGACTGTCACCCGTCGTATCTCTCAATCCCAGACAAGCCAAATGGATTAAAAGATCTATTTTTTTTTTTCTAAAATAAACCCTTTCATTGATGAGAGAGATAAGAGAGAGAGAAGAGAAGCTGAAGACAAGAATATTAATGTAAAAAAAAATGATTGTAAATTTGATGGGCTCTCTAGAATATTATGAATTGTGTTCACAAGGAAATTTGATGTGCTCGTTTAGAAATTCCCCAAAATCTTCAGACAGATCACGGATCTATCGCTTATATTAATACCCTAAGCTCCTCCATTTCTGAACTGTTCTCAGCTCTCCTCTGTAACTTTGCTTCTCTCCTCTAACCCTAACCTCTCTCTCACTACGTTGTCGCTTGTGATCGCTATGGGTGAGCTCATCTTCATCTCTCTCGAAGCGGCCTCTTTTTTTCCCCCTTAAATTTTGAGCAAAATTTCTGAATTTTTTGTGTGATTTGTTTGTTTCAGCTACGGCTGGCAAGAAGATCAAGATCGGAATCAACGGTTAGTCCTCGATCTATCATTTTCTAGGGTTTTGATCTGAATATTGTTAATTTTCTAGCGGTTTTGATCGGGACTTTTGTGATTTGCTAGGGTTCGGAAGGATCGGGCGTCTCGTTGCGAGAGTTGCACTTCAGCGCAACGATGTTGAGCTCGTCGCTGTCAACGATCCCTTCATCAGCACCGATTACATGGTGAGATTCTCTTGGATCTCCAGATCTGGGAATTAAAAGTTATAGATGAAGTCTTTAGTGTTTTCGAGCTTGGATTTACTTAGATCGGATATTTTGATTCGTTAATTTGAGGCGTTTTAGTTTGAGATTTGAGCTTTCAGTTGTGTTTAGGGTTTGTTAGGGGATAAGTGTTTCTAGTGTAATTACAGGCTACACTTGATGGGATCTCGTTTTTCTGATGAACTTTGATATTTTAGTGATTTTCTTTTAAAAGCAGCATGTTGGTTAAATCTAGAGTTAATTTTTTAAAGTAAAATAAATTAAGTATCAGTTTTTTAGTGCTTAGATTTAGGATGATCTGGTCTCATGTTTTGCTCTTTAATAATGGATTAAACATCATCCTAATAGTAATGAATAATGATGTAATTTTAGTCTTGTATTTCCCAGTGATAATATATTTTGCTCTATAATATTAGATTAAAAATAATATACATAATGAAGTATGGTGTAATTTCTTACAAGTTTTGTTCTACTGAAATTGAGATGATCTGATGTACTAAATGAAACCTGTCATTCGATATGCTTGTTGATCTGCTTGCACAGTGGATCAGAGTTTAACATCAACAAACTAATTAGGCTTGTTGATTTGTTATTGATTGTTCATTTGCTACGCAGACCTACATGTTCAAGTATGACACTGTCCATGGTGCATGGAAGCACCATGAGATCAAGGTGAAGGACTCTAAGACCCTTCTCTTTGGTGAGAAAGAGGTTGCTGTCTTTGGCTGCAGGTAAAATGATGGTACCTTCAGCTTGTGGCTTTAATTTTCCAATCTGAATTGAATTTATTGATTGGTTTTGCTTTTTTGTATATGAAGGAACCCTGATGAGATTCCGTGGGGTGAGACTGGTGCCGAGTACATTGTTGAGTCTACTGGTGTCTTCACTGACAAGGACAAGGCTGCTGCTCACCTCAAGGTATAATTTTAACTTTTAAGTAGATGCTTAATGTGCTGCGTATTATATTGGTTTAACTTAGTTTATTATGCATTATATTCATTGATCAAGGATTAATATGAGGTTATGTCGAGAAGGGTTTAGTTTTTTGTGCTTGTTTGAATTCTAACATGAATTATATAGGCAGGAAGTTTCAGGTAACATTCATGTTCATGCCCTTGAATGCAAAGTTCTGTTAATGCTCACGATTTAGTATAGCATTTGAGCTATGAGCTCTTCAGTTGACAGATATTCTAGGATCTAACTTTGTTTGGTCAGTGTAAATTCGTCTTGATTCTCTCTTGTAATCATGTTTAATATTGACTAGATTTAATTGTTTTGCTTGCTCTTAGCATTTTTCCTGGTTTGCTAGTGCTTGTTATGTTTGAATCATTGTGGTAGCCATTCATTACTATGGCCACATTGGCTTGGCTTACTGTGGCCTTTGATCCCCAGTATGCATGCTTCTCTCTAGAAATGCAAGACTATAAACTTCTAAAGCTATTTTAAGCAGCCTCGAAAGACTGATTTTTGGTATTTGACAGTTCTATAGATACCCTTGATTGGGCTATTTTTGATACCTAGTTTTAGGTTCTGGTGTAAATACTTTGTTTTTTATGGTTTGACCTGTGCTATATTTGGTTTGCATTTTTCCCCTAATAATCATGCATTTTGCAATTCTCTTCTGTTGGTTTTCAGTAAGCTGTTTGTAGCATTAATTTCTTTTCATAAAATTCACATGTTGAATGCCAATGCCAGAAGCTTGAAAATAGGTCCTTTTGTGAATTTATAGTTTTATGTTGAATGGGGTTTTTTGAATCTTTAGTTTTATGTTGACTAGCATAGAAATAAATGTGGTATCCGAATTCTATTTTCAGAACTGTGGTTAGTTTTTTGATTTGTTACTCTGTTAGTATCCTTGTGGCTTACTGATTTGTTTGCCTAATTCTAATTGCCAACCAAGAGAAGGAGCATATCAGCACAATTGGAAAGTTTTTATATGCATGCATGTGTCTACTTGTTGCGTTGGTTGTAGTAATGCAACTAATGTGTGTAGAGTCTTGACTAGTCAAGTCTGGCTGGCATTTTGCCGATTTTGCTAATGACTATCTTTTGTTAGAAAAGTTCATGGATTCTTTCATATAAAGATCTCTAGCATGGTCCTTAAAAAGGAAAACTGTTTGCTTCTATCCTATCCTTTAAATTAGAGAATATCAATGAAAATCTCTGATTAGATCCTCAAAATTGACAACAGGGTGGTGCTAAGAAAGTTATCATCTCTGCTCCTAGCAAGGATGCCCCCATGTTCGTTGTTGGTGTGAACGAGAAATCATACAAGCCTGATATTGATGTTGTTTCTAATGCTAGCTGCACCACCAATTGCTTGGCTCCCCTTGCCAAGGTACTGTCTATCTGCTAGGGCAAATTTATATTGTTCTGTTTGTTAATATTGTGAACTGAAACTTATGCTCTTCTGTAACATGACAGGTCATCAATGACAGATTTGGCATTGTTGAGGGATTGATGACCACTGTGCATTCAATCACTGGTACTCAATGACTGAAAAAAATTAAAAAAATATGAATGTTTGCATTTTAGTTTAGGTGTCTGTATTGGGTTCTTTTACCTAAACCTTAGTCTATTGTCTTTGGGTTCAGCCACTCAGAAGACTGTAGATGGTCCCTCGGCCAAGGACTGGAGAGGTGGAAGAGCCGCCAGCTTTAACATCATTCCCAGTAGTACTGGAGCTGCCAAGGTAACATACTGTCATTTCTTGTTTCGTTTGTTTGATAATACTTTGTATAGATATTCTTCTATTGCAAGTGCATATACTCTGGCCAGTTGCATAATCTAGTTGTAGCTTATAGATGGTCAAATTGAATGGATAGAAACCTCATGTGGTGGGGTATAATGAACAAATGAGTTGATGATAAAGGATTTTATAAGATATTTTAGAGAATGACTGATCCTGAGCAGTTGAATTTGCAACTGCAAAAAGGAATTCAAATCATTTGGTTGGTGTTTATTATGGTTGCTTAATTTCCAAATGTGTTGAGACAGAGCTATGAAGTTATTGCCTATCTATTTTCCTTTATCTTCATGTAGGTGTTCTATAAGCAGTTTTATCATGATTAAGGACGTAGTCTGCGAATGAATATTCCATTAAGTCGTGTAAGCCTCACATTATATCATGTTGTATAATGCCTAATTGCCATCAAGTTGTATATTTCTCATATTGCATCTAGTTGTATATACCTCATAGGCCTGCTGCCTTATCCAATACGTTAACTTGTTTTTGTACTGACATAATTTATCAGCATTACACTTACCCATGTAGCCCAAAAAACATGACTATTAGCTAGTGGTTGCCTATATTCTTGACCAGGGCACCTAATAGCAAGTGAGGGCCTTTACCCTAGTTCTTGTTGCCTGCAAGCTAGTTGGTAACATTTTTTTTTCCTGATTAGTATTTCTCTTCCATGCGTAAGTTTGTGCAATGAAGGAGTAACTTTCAAACCCCACAATGCTTCCAGATAAAAACGTGTAAAGAGCCCAAATGAGGTCACTTCTCATTTCACTTTATATTCGTTGACTCGAATATCCTCAGCTTTTGTTAGGGGAGAGGAAATTCTTCTCAGGCTATATGTGTTCTTGCTGAGTTGGGGGGTTCATTCTTTTTAAGTCTAGCTCTGTCAGAAGCTTGATTATTACTATTCTCCTAATAATATAATTCTTAGTTCTTTCTAGTTCTATAGCCATATTCAGATGCCTACAATCCAGCACAAAGTCTTGTACTATAGCGCTTCCTATTGTTCTATTTGGGAACAGTATAAGCCCCAGGCGGCAAACTTGAACTGTGCTTCATCTCTTATAGAATGAGGTCGTACCTTCGTCTCCTGGTGTATAAGCAAGACTTCAAAACTTTGGCTGCTTTTATACCTGGTTAGCATACTAACTCGGAAGCATACATTTTCTTGTCCCAGAAGTGGATATAGCCTTTTACTGTTCCAATATATAGCTCGCATCACATGCGTTGTCCTGGCATCACTTTTCGTACAAGGCATCACCAATTTCAATCGGTTTTATGCTTGATTGCCAAGTCCTAATTTATTGGTTTTTCCCCTATTTGAAAGACCATTTTTTGGTTGTCAGTGTTTAGATTGGCTTCACTTTTCATCTTTCTGGCTAGCATTCTCTCTCTTCTTCCGCTTGGTATCCTAGTGTTTGGATAGTGCAAATAGTAGAGAAAGTTTGCTGGTGCCTCTTGTTCTAGAAAGCGCAAGAGTGGAGAAAGTAGTTGTTCACTGGTAATATGTTTTGCCTCCAACAGCATCTTACCTTTCCCATGTTCAGAGATTTGCTTTTACTTTGGTCGTGTATGCCAAAGAAATATGGAGTTATGGTGGTTCTTTTATGTTATTCCTATATTGTTTCTTTTATGAACTGTATAATTGAACTATTTTCAAACTTCTCGTTTGATTCATTTTACTCGTGGACTAAGTAAATGTTTCAAATTTGATGGTCTACAGGCTGTTGGCAAGGTGCTTCCTGCATTGAATGGAAAGCTAACTGGTATGGCGTTCCGTGTTCCAACAGTCGATGTGTCTGTTGTTGATCTTACTGTCAGGCTAGAGAAGGCAGCTTCCTATGATCAGATCAAGGCTGCTATCAAGTAAGTAGACAGCTACAGACCTTGCCGTTTAATTTAATTCAGATAAGTATTGTTTAGGGGTTTACATGCTTCTTTGTTCAGATTTATTTATGTTTTATGCCATGGTTTTTTTGAGTCTTTGTAGTCAAGTGTGACGAGGTTAGAAGTCTGTGTTTTGAATCATTTTGTTTAATTTACAGGGAAGCGGCTGAAACTGACCTCAAGGGAATCTTGGGTTATGAGGAGGAAGACTTGGTGTCCACTGACTTTATTGGTGATAGCAGGTACGTTCTCCAGCAAATTATTGTATGCCTTGAGTTCTTAAAGTTAATCTTAACTGATTGTATTCTTTTCCTACATCCAACAGGTCAAGCATCTTCGATGCCAAGGCCGGAATTGCTTTGAACGATAACTTTGTGAAGCTTGTTGCATGGTATGACAACGAGTGGGGGTACAGGTAAACATTTTTTTCCTTTTGCTGTCAGTGCAGTTTTCTGTTTAAACCCATGATATGTGCATGTTCTGGTGATGATTGGGTACTGATTGATAGTTGTGTATTTTATCTTTTGCAGCACGAGGGTTGTGGACTTGATCGTGTACATGGCCGGTGTTCAGTAAGCTAACAGCCTTCGTCCGTGGTGCACTGGTGTGTTTTAGTTTTGAGAATAAAATGACTGATGAGTGGAGGTCAGTGTCGACCTTTTTGTGACATTATGTATGGTGGTATGTATGGGGTATGTAGTTCCTTTGTGTTCTCTTGAGATCTGTATAACTTTTGACTCACTTCGTCTTGGTTGCTCACTTTAGATGCATTTTGGTTTATAATAATATCCATGTTAATGCCTATGCTCTGATATAATAATGTTTCACGCTTATGGAATATTAGAGGAACCTAATCAAAATCAGAAAATTGTATTCAATGAATTCAGTGAATGTAGTGCTCTAACCTTGCAAACAATTGCAAGCGTCTTTGTTCTTATTAGCAGAACTTAATTTTTCGGAAACATTTTCTACAATTTAGAATGCAATCTTAAATGAAACTTTTTATATTTTTCCTCCTTGTTCCTAAATGAAAGCCTCAGCAGAAGGCAATTTGAGAAGCATGTCCTTGTTTGTAATTCTCATACAACAGATGATTCGACTAAATTTCTTATTTAACCAAATGTCTGAAACTAAGCGGCAGTGCTCCAGAAGGTTAGAAAATCTGGAAATCTCTTTAAGCTGACTTGGAGAGAGATTGTTCATCTTCAATATTATTACCATCTACCCATTTCCATCTATGTGCAGGCTCGAACAAAGTAGATCGTAGGATGTTATCACTGCTATACCGTCTTTTGAAGGACACAGCTTGAGAAATCGTGCTGCTACCAATTTATGTATTGTAAAGATGGGGAATAAGAGAGATGCTACCAATCTGGGTATTGTAGAGATGGGGGAATAAGAGCGATATCCTCGTGATGTGATATTTTATCCTCACAAGATTTTGTACCAAGAACCTCTCACAAATTAGAGATAATGTGAATTTTTATCCTCACAAGGTTTTGTACTAAGAACATCTCACAAATTGGAGAAAAACACTGTAAATGCAAGGAAAATTACAAAAGCACGTGAATTTTCACTGCATTTTTCTCGAATGTAGGTTGTGTTGACACTAGCTTTTGTATTTTTCTATCTAATGTTTTTTTTTTTTTTTTTTTCCTTCTTCTTTTGCTAGTTAGTTGAAATGCTACTAGATAGATTGTTGCATTTTATACCATTTTTGTAAACATTTCAAATTGTCATTTCTCCATGATGAAGTTGTCTAAATGCTTTGTACCGTGCGGAAATTACTCTTCCTTTTCTCGGATAGAAATTGTTAGTGTTTTTTATACTTGTTAGTTACAACTATCAGTTCTCTGAGATTGCAATTTTCTTTGGAAAAGTAGATGCTTCAACTTTTTTTTTTAAATAAAATAAAATAATGTCCCTAGTCATCTTTATTCTTAAAATAAATGCAATCAAGGTTTGATTTGAACCTCTATTTTTTGTACAATTTCTAAGAGATTTTACCACTTTGGTGCAATAATATCGACAATGATTTTCGCAGTGATTGAGCGAAAGCATTATCCCAAAAAAAAAAAAAAAAAAAAAAAAAAAACAGGAAAGGACGAAAGAAAAAATGATGACTGGCTTTAGTTTCTTTAGCTTTTTTTTAATTACGTGTTAATGGCAGAAACAAAGAGATGCATTCGATGGATTTATTCCAACAACTTAAATCTTCTACTAAAAAGCTTATCCTAACTAATTGTACTAAGATTCAAACTTGAGGAAAAATTATTTATCCAATGTAAAATAAAAATAAAATCGAGACTTCCATTATTTTGTCACTTATCGTTCCTTCCCAACTTCTCGTGATTGCTAGTATACATACATTTGGCCATGGAGTCGCGAATTTTTTTTTTATAGAATTATCTTTCGACTGATTAGGCTGTAACACATTTTGTCTTTTGGATGCAAAGACCTTTTTTTTTCATTTTTTTCCCGTTTGATGTTATATCAGAAACTTTTCATTTCCAAGATTTGTTAATAAAGAAATTTAATCAACCTCTGATAAGCATCCCTTGGAGCTCTCGTATCATCTTAAAGTCTCGTATCGATGCTTTATGCCAACTAATTAATATCATACATAGTTCTATTGCATTAGGAATTTTACT
This sequence comes from Dracaena cambodiana, assembly GCA_036321105.1. Taxonomy (NCBI): domain Eukaryota; kingdom Viridiplantae; phylum Streptophyta; class Magnoliopsida; order Asparagales; family Asparagaceae; genus Dracaena; species Dracaena cambodiana. The sequence goes on along the minus strand of JAYEPQ010000002.1, from coordinate 13,055,769 downwards.
CTAGTGTTATGAGATCGTTACAAATTATGTAGAGAGATATTATTTCAAGAAATAAAATTAAAAAACAACAGAAAAATTTAGTATTTTATTGGATAGAAGTTACACTAACATTGATTTCAGTTTTGTCTCATGCAATGTATTGAATAATATCATATGGATATGATGTAGAAACTAAACCACATTGAGTTAAAACCTTAAAAATGAAGAAAACATGTAGTGCCTATTGCGTTCAAGCCAATTTTAATGATCATTTGCTAAAAGAAAAATTAAGAAAAATCACTAGCAATAAAATAAAATAAAAACAAATTAAGAAGAAAAAAAATCAACTTTTAATGCACATTTATGTTTGGAAAAGCTAAACTGCAATGAGATGGAGAGTTTAAAAAGTAAATATATTAAAAGATTACAGAGGATTTTAGAATCAGTGACAGTAGCTCTCCAAGAGAGAAAGTTGATAAGTTCTATTTTATTTTATTTTATTTTATTTTTTGATCGATTCAACTAGTGCCATATTTATCTAAGACTTTCTGTTTTATTAATAGTGGTTGATTGTTGTGTCAGCGCTGGATGCACATTGGATAGCCCAGCATACAAAAGGCAACTTTTAATATGAGCAGATATTGTAAGTAGGACATGATGTAACTTAACAGTAAAAAAAAAATATTAATTTAAACCACTCATCAACTTAATAAATGATTGAGATTACACATAAAACAGTTATATATAATTTATATTGTGGAGTTAATTTGAAAAAAAACTTAATCATTCACCAACTTAATAGACGGTCCAAGATTTCATATGCTAACATTTGCATTGAGGAGAGGATCAAATATGTAATGTCCCATGCTCACAAAAGAATATTCTCGGATTCAATTTTCAGCACCATTGATGGGGAGATTTAACTTGTATGAGTAACTTGGCCCAATCTTCTTTACTTGACTAGTTATAGTGCCTTATTAGCTTTCCGAGTTGCTCATATTCTTAGTTAAGACTAACTAAGAAATATTCATATCAGAATAAAAAAAAAAGTTCCCCTAGTATCTCTTTTAAATGTAATTAGAATTAGTTATGATTGACTAAGAAATATTCATATCAGAATTAAACAAAAAAAAGAAGTTTGCCTAGGGTATCCCTTTAAGTGTAATTTGAGGAGACACCCTACAAAATTGATAATACTATTCATTTATTATGAATACCATGTACGAAATAGCTAGTGTATAAAATATATATGATATATACACAACTACAAGTTGGATTAAAAGGGCATGATAGTTCTATTTTTGAAAAACTATTCATTTTACGATTACTCATTGGATATTCAAGAAGTCTTTAAACTACATGATATTTTATACATCGTCAATTTTAAACATGAAGATTATAATAAACAATTCAGATTATCCGTTTTAATATTATATTTTAAGATTTTAAGTGGCGTTCTTGTATTATAATCTAAAGGAACTCTCTCGGCCCGCCAAAATGTGATAATTCTGCAATGGTGTTTCATATAATAGTTATTTTAAGATCCTAGCACGTCAGTTACTTTTTGCATACAAATATTTATATATATATTTTTAAAAATGCTATTTATATACACCTTAAACTATAACTTCATGAGCACGTTATGAAGCCATAATTCCTAATTGAATGTGCGAACAATATGAACCAATTTCATGGTGATATGCATATGAAAATTGGGTTACTAGCTTTTTCATTACAAATAATGTAAACGCTATATATATATATATATATATATATATATATATATATATATATATATATATATATATAGGAACAGAGTTAACGTGACTATTACTTACTTTTGGTATACCTCATTAACTTTTCATGAGTTAGAAACTCTCATAAAATGGATGTGATCCTCAAAATTTTGGGAGGTGCATAAGTCTCTATGATGGTCATTTTATAACATAAGTATGATAAATAAAAGAACTATGTACTCATATATTTGTTGAAATATGGGAGGAAACTAACTAAAAGCTAACGCAAATATTGAGTGGTGGGATAATCATTATCTTATATAGGGTTTTGAGTTTATCTTAAATTTATTAGGATTTATTAAAGGGGAAAAATTGAGTGGTGGGATAATTATTATATTGTTAGAAATATAGGATTTTTGCGTTTATCTTAAATTTATAAGGATTTATTGAGTGGTGGAATAATGATTCTATTCTTAGAAATTTATAAGGATTTATTGAGTGGTGGAATAATGATTCTATTCTTAGAAAGTGGTGGAATAATGATTCTGCTGTTAGAAATATAGGATTTTTGAGTTTCTTAAATTTATTGGGATTAAAATCTAAGTAGCTAGAGCATATTAGCCCCATTTACTCCTATTAAATTTAAGTGATTAAATAAGAAATATAAAATGAAAATGTTTTGGAGTAAATAACTTTAAAAGAAAACAGACCCATTTACTCCTATTAAATTTAAGTTATTAAAAAAGAAATATAAAATGAAAATATTTTGGAGTAAATGACTTTTTAAAAAAACGGACATTCTGTTAAATTGCGAGAGCTAAGCTTAGCTTGTAATACTGCATCACCCACAATTACAAGCCAAAATATTTGATAAAGATGTACAAGTTGAACTTGTACATTATCTCAGCAAAGAAAAAGTTAAAATTATATATTGTCTACATTTTAATTATTTCTACATTTTAATTATTTTCATGCACTATCATTGGTTTCAGAAGACCAATTACCTATTAGCTATATATTCTGTATGCAACAGAATGAATAATTGGTACTCTTGTTCCAATTGATGATAATTTATCTTCCAAGTAAAAGCAAAAAATGGAAGTAATAAAAACAACCTCTTTTAGAACACATGCATAGTAACAGTCCCGCAAAAGCAATCACACAAAGTTTCAAACTAGCCGAATGTAAAGTAACAGACATCATGCCGTTTGATATTCAGATTCAATATCAATAAGTTCATAAAGCTATAGCTTTCTTATATATATATATATATATATATATATATATATATATATATATATATATATATTATTGAAAAAAAAAAAACAAAGACCCGTCCTCTTTAAAGACAAATCTTCTTCTTACCCACGAATGTAAATAGCCAGTCTTAAACTACTATAGACCTGTAAGAATACATTATCTAATCTACCAACTTTTGCTTCAAAAACCCGAAAAACAAGGGCAGAAAAAAAATCATCACAGTGGAAACCCGTCAATTTACTCTATCATTGTTTATATGAAGCATAAGAACTTAGCTATTGTTGATCTCTATTGATCTCACTTGCTGTCAGTAAAATCAGCATCAATAACATCGCCATCTTCAGGTCCCTTAGTAGAAGGTCCAGAAGAAGCATCAGAGGCAGGTTGAGGACTGCCAGCAGCAGCACCAGGTCCGCCAGCACCAGGCTGGTTGTAAAGTGATTGCCCAAGTTGCATTACTTCCTGGTTCAATGCTGCCATGGCATCTTTTATGGCTTGCGTTGAGTCCCCAGAGACGGCTTCTTTGAGCTCAGCAAGCTTTGCTTCCACCTTTTGCTTGACCTCAGCAGGGACCTTGTCTCCCAGATCCGTCAATTGCTTTTCCGTCTGATAGACAACAGAATCTGCCTGGTTCTTGGTATCAATCGCATCCCTCTTCTCTTTGTCCTCCTTTGCAAACTTCTCTGCTTCACTAACCATTCTCTCCACCTAAATATGCCCAGATTATGTAAATTGATTTATTGTATATTCAGAAAAAATAATATATAACTTTAATTTTGTTATTAAAAGAATGCCAGTATCCCGGTGACAGAACTCGCCAAAGAATTTCAATATATGGCGAGATCTGATGATTGATTAAGAGAGAAGAGTCCACACAAGTACCAGACCCCATCATATAAAACACATGCAAGATAAGACGCACCCAAAGATGCAAATGGGTAGTGAATAGAACTGGATCAATTAAAGAAACGTCAAGGAGACAATAATCTTTTGGTAATTTCGAGGTTGCAGCAGGAACACAATATCAGCAACTCAAGTGTTGTTATCTGCTAATGGAATAGACTAATTCTAGCAATAAATTATTTATCCCAGTATGTGCAATTCGATACGTGAACTACGAATACTAAACAAAGAAGTGTAATGTACACTGAATATAAACAAATATAAAGATGTGCTAGTTGAGTTGAGAAATTGATTACCTCATCACTGGGCAAAGTACTAGCCCCTGTTATTGTGATATCTTGCTTCTTCCCAGTGCCCTTGTCCACAGCAGAGACAGAAAGGATACCATTCGCATCTATATCAAACTTGACTTCAATCTGTGGGACTCCTCGAGGGGCTGGAGGTATTCCATCTAGGCGGAAACTTCCAAGGGATTTGTTATCCCTCACAAATTCTCTTTCACCTTGAAGAACATTAATCTCAACACTAGTCTGCCCATCAGCTGCTGTTGAGAAAACCTCCGATTTAGATGTGGGCAGAGTAGTATTTCTTGGGATGGTCTTTGTCATCACCCCACCCAAAGTCTCTAACCCAAGAGATAGTGGAATAACATCCAGAAGAACAATATCGCTGACATCTCCACTCAACACCCCTGCCTAATAAAAACACAGACACACAAGAAATATACTTCTAACACTTTTGGCCATGCAAGTGGAAAGTAATTCATAGTTAAGTTGAAAATAGATTGCCCACTAAAATGAAATATATTCAAGAACTAGAGAAGGGTAAAACTAGGCTATGATATGAATCCATTTTGTATGACACATTACTACCTGTTAAACACAGCAGCACATGCAATGTGTCTACATGCATTGGTCAGTATAAGGCTGTTTTGCTACAATAATTGCCGACACATGTATAAATAAATACTAGATAAATGTTTGGTCGTTAAAGGTTATTATATTCTTTTATAAATATAGGCACATGCCAGTTGACAACAATTCAATATCAAGCTCTCTATTTCAGAATATTCGTTAAGGTTACCACTTATTTCCTTCAATTAAAATAAGGGTGGTAGAGAGTGAAAACGTGTTCTGTTGTACGTTTAGAAAATGTGAAATACTGGACTTAGTTCCAAACATCTTATCAGAGAAACAAAGAATTCTTGACATAAATAATTGAAAGACTGACCTGTACAGCAGCACCAAGTGCAACCACCTCATCAGGGTTCACTGTAACATTAGGGGCCTTTCCAGTCAACTTCTTCACGAGTTCCTGAACTGCTGGGATACGGGTCGATCCACCCACAAGGATCACCTCATCCAAATCTTTGAATGAAAGTTTTGCATCCTTTAGAGCATTATCTACAGGCTTTCTAAGCCTAAAATCCAAAAAAAAAAGAGAAGAAGAAGAAGAAGAAGAAGAATAGACCATAAGAACTGAATGCTAGTAGACAGCTAGACAGAAAAACATAAACATATGAATATGCAAATTGAGGCAACAGACACAAAAATGCTTCCAGTCATATGTAAAATATTTGATCATTTGTTTCGAAATAACCAACAATATAGTAATTGATCAACTAATTCAAGTTTTTAAGAAAATAGAAAATAATGCAAGACATGGACATAAATGATGCGTAAAGCTCGGTTCCAAGCCAAGCAACAGACCATTGGCTTCCAGGACATCATGTATGGATCCCATTATGACTATACTGGATTACTTGGCTTGCCACTATGCCAACCAAGGTCTAGTTTACAAGTCAGATTAGTGACCCAGGTTGCTGGGACACGGACATGTTGACACCAATGCGACATGACATATTAACACGACACATTCTGAAAAAATGTAAACAAAATAGTTTTGACACTGCAAGGTGTATCTGTCTGACACGATGTACTGCATGACACTGGTTCAAATTGGAAGCATCAGCATTACCTAGCTGGGGACTACAAATTGCCATCCCAGCCCACAGAACCAGTGTTATGTTAAATATGTTAAATACCACACTTTAGAATATCAGTAGATTCAGTACGACAACCTGCAGAAAATTTCTTTTGCAATCCAAATGGACCCCTAGTTAACAATCACAGTAGAGCTTACCTATCAAGAAGGTCTGAACATAATTCCTCAAATTTGGCCCTTGTAATAGTTGTCTCAATGTGCTTGGGGCCTTCAGCGGTTGCAGTAATAAATGGTAAGCTACAAAAGAACAGGGTGAATAACAGATATACTAAAAACATACCAATTGTCTCAATGTGAAAAAAATGGAATTGTCAATAACAGATATACTAAAAACAGAACCCACAACAAAATTGGGTGACAAAAGAAGCAAAACATACCTAATGTTTGTCTGCGTCAAAGATGATAATTCCATCTTGGCCTTCTCTGCTGTCTCAGTGAGCCTCTGAAGGGCTTGCTTATCTTTCAAGAGATCAATGCCCTCATCTTTCTTAAAGTCAGCAGCTAGCCAATCAACAATTCTCTGCCGAAGATGAGGGTAAGTGAGGATCTTTATGATCTTCTAGTTCTTTAGCATGTGCATTGCAAGTGCATAACATTTTAATTTCTTCTTTTGCAAGTAAATAACATTCTAAGAGTTGATATGTAAATAACCGATTTGCAAAGATTCTAAATGAGCATTTGCATGAGATTTTGTCCTTTTGCATTTAGTGTGACTGGACCCCCGCCATTGCCGTTGGACATATCATAGAGCATGTGGAGCTTTCACGTTATATTAGTGTAAATATATGAACATTGATGCTATGTACTAGATGTATGTTTATGTTGATGTTATGTACTAGATATATTCTTAATCTACATTGAAGTTATGTACAATAGTTGCTCTTGCACAAGTGCAGGCAGATTGGTTGCACGATGTTTTCATTCCCAAAAATAAAAATAAATTATGAAGATGGATGATGATAAATCATGTGTACCATAACTCATCCTGTGCATGACAATGTAGGAGTACAAAACGAAAGATGGTATGCATAACATTAAACATGTCAAAGTGAAAAAAGAGAAGGGTCCAAAAACTCAATAGGGAGATGTTCCATTTTATGTTTAAACTCAATATTTTAATAGAACTATACCATCATTAACAATATAAGAACATGGACTAATTTACTAATAATTATCTTCTTTAAATGAACTCATCTCATGATGCTGACTGTTCAAGTTCAAGTCTTGCAATCATAATATGCAAGTAATTGTCAAGGCAAAACTCAAAAGGATAGAAGAACGACTTCAGCATAAAATGAAAAGGAGAAAAAGACAAATAACTTGGGAAATACTGAAAAGAAAGATGCATAGGAGGAATGCAGAAGAGACAAACTCATCAACAGATTACAAAACTAACAACCATTACTAGATATATCATTTAGTTGCAATATTTCTAAACATCATTATCAGTACCCTCAAGGGCAAATTCACTGTACAAAAAAGAAAACACCGACTTGCCAAATTCCATGCACAGATTATAGCAGTGCCTCAGATTGAAATTGGCAGCTTAGGCACTCACAACGGCTCTGAAAAATACATCAGAAAGATAGCATGTGCATTGGAAATCCCCAAATTGACTTGAGTTTTTGCAGATTATGCTTGCATGATTTTCAACTTGCACTGCGTCTCAGTCATGTACACATGCAAGGGTGTATACATTTGCACATGGACATAATTTCAGGAGGCTTCTATCTCCACCCCCAAGTCAACACCAATACAAAAATATAAACCACTATGTTCTATTTGGTTAAAACATTGCCTATCACGTGGTTAGATTTAACCAACCTTGTCAAAATCATCCCCACCAAGGTGTGTGTCCCCAGAGGTAGAGAGCACCTCAAAGACACCATCTCCAACCTCAAGCACTGCAAAGATTATGATTGAATCAATTGCTATGCGGAAAATTCGTATGTAAAATGACATCTATAAGCTTGAATATGGATTTCCTAAAGAATGACACATGCAACAGAAGCACTGCATTGATTGTGAAGAAAATGTGTGCACGTATACTTCAAGAACAATGTGAAATACACGTAAATTTTTAGACTGTCCAAACAACTCTGTTTTTCAATTCAAAATAATTGAATCTCAATAACCACTACTCAAATAAGATCTAACAAATCAGTAAAACTAAAAATTACAATAGATTCAAATGTCTAACCTATCTACATCCAAAAAGACAAATAAAACTCTATTAAGATAAAGATAAAAACACTACTAAATCAAATATCTGTATAAAATAATAAGGAAATTCGATCTAGTAAATCTCTAAGATCATTCTGGTCAGATAGAAGCAGCAGCAATTGCTCCTATCACCCAGCAATTGTGTTTGCTAACTAATCAGTGACACCCTCGTAAACAAGTATATGTTGTATTGATTGTTGTCTACAAAATAACACATCAGTTGCACTACCTACCTTCACATATTAGGAGTAATTATGCAGTGCTACCTTGACACTATATACTTTAGTTTTTCCATGTGCCGGATGACTTGAGGAAACTTCAACAGCATATTACGCCATCACATCATGAAGTTATCGCCTATTCACTTTGATCTTGACACTTCAAATGAAAGTTCTAAAGCACATGCATATCTAGTATACATCTAATCAGCAAGCCAAACAATACACTTGTCGATTAAGTTGATATTTGAGTTCATAAACATATTCACACCAACACTTTATTAGGTACAGTTGTCTTGTGCTTTTGTACTAAATTTTTAGAAGAGTCTGTGGTCACACACTTCTGGACAAACGGACATTTGACGCCTAAAAGGTGTCTATGTCGCTAATGAGGATGGCATTAACTAAGGCCATGTTTGTTGGGTGTAATTGCATTTGGTATTAGCATTTGCATGTAGGAAAATTTTGAATTTTGGTAGAAACTCACAGGTTTATGTCAGTAATGAGGACTGACTTAAATAAAGGTCGAGTTTGGTTCAGTGTAATTGCATTTAGTATTAGCATTTGCAAGAATTTTGGTAGGAACTCTTAATTCCCTTAGAAAATTTCAAAATTGGTTTTATCTAACCACAACTTTACATGGGAACTAAGAATTCCAAACAAGTTTTAAAATTTCTCCCTCTTTTTCATTTGACAAATGCAATTACAAATGCAATTACACCCAACCAAACACACCTATACAAACTATGCACTAACTTAAAAAGCTTGGCAGCAAGGTGATTTCCACCAATAGGCAGCCTACCTAAAAGCCACATGTTTCTGTCTGACGAAGCCAACCAAACACACCTATGCATGCTATGCCCCAACTTAAAGCGCTTGGAAACTAGGCAATTTTCACCAATAGCCAACCTACCTGAAAGCCACATGTTCTGTCTGAACTATTAAACAAACCATTTACCTCTTTATCCTAAAAAGAGCCTCAACCTTAACAATTGTTTGAAGTGAAGACACTCGGGCTCTGTTTGGTAATGTAGTTCAAATAGGTGGAGTTATTTTCTCAGTGGAGATATAGTTTATGCAAATTCTAATTTTTAAGACTAACTCTGGTTATCAAAACTTTTAATTGTTTATGGTTTCATGAAAAATAGAATTACAAAGCAACAAAGGTAAGATTAGAGTTTTCGTACCTCAACTTTTTTGGAGTAGCTGACATAACTAGATATCTCAACTCTAAAATTTGTCCCAAATAACCATCAGCTAAAATTTTAGATTTAGGTTATCCTACCTTAAAAAAATGGAGGTAGGATAATGGGTTCTCAATCAGGGCATCAGAAGGTATTAATTATTTATTTAAAAACTTGTGCATCTCATTTCTGCAATTTATATGCCAGTTGATGCCTCTTTAGCGTTCTAGGTATGCTGTTTGGCAACTTAAAGATGTCTAGACCTATACCTTTTATGTAGTAGCTAATGCGATAAACTAAAACATGATTAGGGTTGGGAGTTAGTAGAACTTCCATTATATATAACTCCAAGGAAAAATATCCCTGGGCTTCGTCTTATGTAGGAATTAGAACACAAAAAATTGATATAGTTTAGATTGATACCAAACCGTAAATTTTTAGGGATCTAGGTGAAAAGTTTGGAGCCCATTTTAACTAATGATACAACAAACTGACAGATGATACGGAATCTATGTCATCATATAATCCCTAAATCATAAATACCAGCTAAAAATTCCACACGTCTAGTCACTTTTGCCAAGTTATGAACTCATGCTTAATAAATAGAATGAAAAGAAATCATAGCAGAACTTTAAAATCCATATGCAGACATGGTATGTAATAACTTGGGGAGGTGTAGACGAGATTATATAGTACTTGCAAGTGAAAATGCATGTAACACTCAACCAAATTTTATGGAACTCATAATGGATAGGGTTGCTGCTTGTACAAATCATGCGATCAAGGATGGTGCATAGAAAATGCTAGTTTTATACCTGAAACATCAAAAGTGCCACCCCCCAAGTCAAATACAAGAATAGTTTCATTGTTCTTCCTTTCAAAGCCATACGCCAAAGATGCAGAGGTAGGTTCATTGATGATGCGAAGAACTTCTAAACCACCAATACGTCCAGCATCCTTTGTTGCTGTCCTCTGGGAGTCATTGAAGTAAGCAGGAACTGTAACCACCGCTTTAGTAACCTTGTCATTTAAGAATTTAGATGCATCATCCACAAGTTTTCTCAAAACCTGAAAATGATTAAAGAAAACAGTAAGATTGCTCATCAATATCTTGTCTCAAAGATATAACATAGTAGAAACAACCTTCATTGCAAAAAATCAATTATGGTATAAATGGATCAATATACAAGTGGCAAACAGAATTCACCCCTGAATGACACACATGAAGGATGCAAGTAACTAGACATTGATGAATTCATTATTATTTTCAAATGTAAAGTTCGTGGATATACAGATAATGGATAAGACTATACATTTTCTCCTTATATTCCTAAAGTATGCATGTTGTATGTAATTAAGTGTTATGCAATCTACAAGATATTACACAAGACAAAAAAAAATTGCTACTTTTATTGGCTGAAGAATAATAAATTCTAACTGTAAGCAACTTCGTTTTGAATGTTCCAAAGAACTAACTGTATACAAACTCCTGGAAATCTGAAACTACTTCTAATCTTAGAACTATTTTCAAATAGCTTGCGAATATCCCACCTGCACTTCTAACCTAGAAGGCTAGAAAGACAACACAACACATTGCACAATACAAAAGCCTACTGCAACTAATACATTTCCATTCTCTCATATAGGGTTTTACTAGATTTCATTTTAGGAGGATGACGCAGTCTAAACCTTTAGACAAGCTATCTGCTACGGCAGGAAAAATACAAATCAAATTTCAAATGGATAGTATTATCCATCATAAAACATGCCGCTAAGTATACAAAAGCAAATTGATTTTGAAAAAGAAACAAAAACTTTCACTAGAACTTAAACTAGCAACTTCATTGTTACATGCCCAACCCAAAATCTGGGTATTGGAACACCAATAACCATTCATAAGAATATACTAAACCTTTGGTATAATTAACCATATACTCCTCTCTCAAAAAAAGCTAGATATGATTACTTATGAGTAAATGAGAATCATTGTAAACTACACTAACTCTCATCATCCGATGTGAGACTATTTGAACTAGGGATATCACATTCACCGTCACTTTAGGATCTAATGCCTTCATCCGAGAGACACACTAATACACTAACACGTCACAGACAATGTGGGACTCTAAAGATAACCCCCATGGATTCAAAAGGTGGCCCCAACTACATTTGTATACAGTTTGTTCAATTTAACACTTTGTTTTACATGACACTTCCTACTGGTGTTTGGCTCGGATGCCACTTATAACGCCTCATATTCAGAACTCTAAAGGTGGCTCCCTCATATTCAGAACTCTAAAGGTGGCTCCTATCGATTCAAGAGTTAACCCCAACTATATTTATGTCACTTTATTACTTATAGCACTTAGCTCCAGATAGAACTTAGTTTTGCATACTTCCTATTGGCGACCTACTCTGATACCACTTATAACGCCCTTTATCCGGAACCTCAATAATGGAATATCAGCAATATAAAATTAAGAATATGTGAAGCCTTAAAATAGTTTATAATTGAGTATGGATTCCTTCATCAAATTTGCTAGCTATGAATACTTTATGATTTTATGAGATCCATTATAACCTACACTAACTCTTGTTGTGGAACTATACTAACTCTTCTTTCGTATTCGGTGTGGCACTATTCAAGATCTAATGTGGAACCATACTAACTCTTCTCTCGTATCCGATACGAAACTATTCAAGCTAGTATATTACATCCATTCCATCACTTCAGAGTCAACAAAAAAAAAAGTAAAAAAAAATTGATTCTCGCAAATAAATAAAATGATTTTTTGTGATTACTACTCTAGAAAATTGAAAGAAACATTAAAAAAAAAAAAAAAAAAAAAAAAAAAAAAAAAAAAAAAAACATCACCAAAATGGATAGAAATTAACCTGTGCTGAAATCTCCTCGGCCGCAAACTGCTTCCCGATTGCTGGGCACTGCAGCTTTACATTCCCATTATCATCCCTCACAACTCTATAACTCACCTGCTTCGACTCCTCATCAACCTCCGCCATCTTCCTGCCAATAAACCTCTTCACAGAGAAGAAGGTATTCTCGGGGTTCACCACCGCCTGCCGCTTCGCAATCTGGCCCACTAGCCGGTCCCCGTTCTTCGTGTACGCGACCACCGACGGCGTGGTCCGCTGCCCCTCGGCGTTGGTAACAATCGTCGGCTTGCCGCCCTCCATGGCGGCAACGGCGGAGTTGGTGGTGCCGAGGTCGATGCCTACGACCTTCTCGTTGACGACGCGGAGAGGGCAAGCGGCGGCGCTCCGGCGAACCCTGAGGCTTGACTTTGCGAAGCGGGAAGGGTTGAGGGGGGAGAGGAAGAAGGACTTGGAGGAGGCGAACGGGGAATTGGGGGACGGGAGAGGAGAGAATGAGGTGAGGAGCTGGAACTGTGCGGTGGATGAGGACGCCATTTCTAGGGTTTTGTGGGTGATTTTGGTGGGATGGCTAAAACCCTAACCCTAGAAATTTTGGGGAAGGTGAAGGAGCGAGGACAAAGGCTCAGGGAGAGAAAAAAGAAAAGGGCGGGGAGGGGGGGGCGGAGAATTTTATAGCGAGGAGAAAATGTGAGGTTTTGCATATAGCACCTTGGAATTTAGTTAAATATTGTAGAGTTTGAATTGTTATTTGCATATCGAGTCATATTGCAGCCACTGCCAATAAGGACACGACACGTACGGTAATTTTGGTTCCTATGACGCGGATGATGTGGTTCTGTGTTGGGAGTTTATGGGAAATTCTATTTGCACACGCATCAATCGATTCTATCATCGATGCCGAGCCTCACCCGGCCGATTTGGAAAGTCGGCAAATACTAAAATGCACGAAGACAAGGGATTCCATCGGGCATCAGGTTCACGGTATATGGGCTCAACCCATTAAATATATTTAAACCAGATAATATCACCTAATCAAACGGTATATGGGCTCAACCCATTAAATATATTTAAACCAGATAATATCACCTAATCAACAAAAGTTACAAAATCCTAAAGATTAATTTGCCAAGACGAAATAAATAATCTGTGCACGGGCTATTCCTTTTATTACATGTATCATTTAAATTTTTGTAATATACAGATTTTAAGCAAGCATTAAAGAGTTTCCTTTTTGGGTTAAATCGAGATGAACCCTAACTCCCTAGTGGCATCTTTTTTTATTTGCCGAAACAATAAAAAAGTGATAAAATAAAATGCATCATTCCTAATGTTAACTTGTTTGGCTGCAATTAAGCCCCATCTCTCATGAGATTACTTCTTTTCAATTTATAAGAGCTTCTGAATTTGACTTTTACTGAGACTTAATTTGAATAATATTAAAAAAAAACACAGTACAGTACTTTTTTTTTTGCTAGTTAAACTCACACACACATATATTTTTGGCACCAGGAGTCAAACTCAGAGCCAAGGTTCATTGGCAACATCGTACATTACCATACTTGCAGAGTTGTTGATGTTGAACACAGTACTGTACTTTCCATAATAAGTAAAATGTTAATGTAGGAGAAACTTACACAAAATATTGTTTTTTTTTTTTTCCAAAAAATCCATTAATTATTTTTGTTATGTAAATCTCTATTAGATTTCAAATTTTATAGAAACTTCTAAGTGGTCCTAGCGAAAATGTTAATGGATCGATTTAAAAATGCAGTAAATAACACTCTCTGATCTTTCTAGTTACATCCTGATTTAATATATTTTACTCAAAAAAAATATTTGAAGTTATTGGAGAGCGGATATTTGTTACGTTTTTAAAATCGATCAATTAATCTTTCTATTATGCTATTTGGGAGTTCTCATGAAATTTGAAACTCCGTGAGAATTTAAATAACATAAAAAAGTTATGGAGGTTTTTAGGAAAACTTTGATAATTTGTGAGGATTTCCTTTACTTTAACCAATGTAAAATAACACCAGAGATACAAAAGAAGAAGCAACCAAAGAGTTGCCATTCAGGGGGATATTTGATTGCTTGCTTAAGTGTGTAAAGTGGTTGCACTTGCACCCACTTATGTTGCAAGTGATGTTTTTTCATTTTTTGGTTACGACTTTAGCTGTAAAAGTTTATAATTGAAATTGAAACTACTTACGCATGTACAGTAATTACAGTTACGAGAAAAAAAAAATGTATAAATAATTTTTCTCTTCCTTTTACAAATAAGGATTTTATTATTGATAAATGGATACTTTTCATACCACTTGAAAATAAAAGAAATATAATATTTGAAGAATTTTCAACTCTAATTATCACTTTCAATTCACGAGCTAAAAAAATAATATTTAAAAGTTTATTTGCCTTTTTTTTTCTCCTTCACACAAATATCTTGACCATACAGATAGAATTGTCGAAGACTTGAACAAAGGGAGACTTGCATAAAATGATTATAATCCTTTGCTTGCTCTTCTCACAACCATTTTACTTTAGCACTCCACAAATAATGTCATAATCAATCATCGTATCAATTTTTCCACTAACTTTCAAATGAAAAATAATCCCCTACTTATTCTGATGTAGCTTCTTTAACTTTTCATAGTATTTGTACTAAAAAATAAATCACCTTCACAACTAGAAATGAAAATAAATAGGTCTAAAAGCTAGTCCTTATACTTTCTTATTTGGAATTTTGAAATTAAAAATAAAAAAATTATTTTTTAATTCAAAATTTTAAAAAGGATGGACTAAGAACTAACTATTGGACTTGCCTATTCTCATCTCTATTCTCAACTAGGGATGAGTATCGGTCGGTTCGGTTCGATTTTAGGAGAAAAAATACCTACCGAAAATTGAACCGAACTAGTAGAATCGAAATCGAAACAGGCAGAATTTCCAACAATCCGAAACCCAAGCCGAATTTTTGGTTCTGTTCGATTCGGTCGTTTCGGTTATTTGGGTTTGAAACTAAATATGTAATAAATATTTATATTTTATAGGAAAGATAATAATTTTTCTTTTTATTTTTTCTTTTTCTACATATTAAAATAACAATAACATATTTTTCATCAAAGATTTAAAAAACATATTAAAAATAAATAAATAAAAAAGAATAAACTACAATTGTAAAATTTCGGTTTTTTCAGTCGGTTTCGATTGGAGCTAAAGCCTAATCCAAAATCCGAAATTAATTTCGATTTTTAAACCAAAACGAACCGAAAATCGAATAAACCGAAGCGATCAGTTCGGTTTGGTTTGGTTTTGCAGTTCAGTTCGGTTTTCTCGGTTTTCTGCTCAACCCTGTTCTCAACTGCAAATAAATAAAATTCCAAATAAAAATCAGGTAATAAGTTCCAATTGGGTTCAGTGGGCCTATATTAGCACTGAATACGACAGGAGGCCCACTCTAAAGAGAGCTAATTAGGACCAAATCAAACAAGTTTTTTTTATGGGAGTTGCTATTTGTGTCCACATCTTTACTGATTTCAGTTGCCTCCTTGATAATGTTTATAATTTTACCAATAGTGTAATTAACATTTAAACCCATATATTTTTTTTTTCCCACTAATGCTAAATCTAAAATTGTTGAATAAGAAAATCTTAAAAAATGGGGAAGAGAGAGATGATCGCAGGATTGTGAGTGCGATAGAGGGAGAAAGAGGAGAGAGAGAGAGAGAGAGGGATTGCAAACGGAAAGAGAGGGAGGAGAGAGGGAAACTGAAAAGAGGGAAAATTTAAAAGAAAAGAAAATATTTTCTTACTGTTTAAAGTTCCTTCCACTGTACCAAAGCTTCGAAATTGTAGTGAGGGTTGAGAGAAATTATTTTATATTTTAACACGCCCCCGCAGGTTGAAAACCCATTTTTGGGTAGAAACCTTACCAAAGCTCCGAAATTGTAGTGAGGGTTGAGGGAAATTATTTTATATTTTAACACGCCCCCGCAGGTTGAAAACCCATTTTTGGATAGAAATCTGGGCTTTAACGCAGCGGTATAATTTTTTAAAACCCACAGTTAAATGCGCGCAGTATAATTTTTTTCTTTAAAACCCTCAAATAAATGCGTGCCCAGCAGGTACCCAGAAAGAATCGAATCTGGGTTGTTCTGATACAATATTGAAAATCCCTTCCACTGCACTAAAACTCCGAAATTATAGTGAGGGTTGAGGGAAATTATTTTATATTTTAACACTTGCTAACCAAATGTCAAGAAAAAATTTATTTCCTTCTTCTTTTTTTTTTTTTTTCCTTTTCTCTTTCTGTTTCTTTTTCTTTTTTATTCTTCCTTTTTCTCTCAAACCAAACAGAGCCTAATAGTCTCTCTCTCATCCAATCCTAACTTAATTTCTTACGATTAGTTGTGTGCACTTATCTCACTAGCTACAATACTCTCTCTGTAAAAGTTGCTACTTTCCTTAAAATTACTCCTTAAAACATAATTTTGATGCATTAACTTTCTAAAAGACAAAATTTATTCGAATAATGAAGATTTTAGGATGTTAAATGCAAAATTACTTTTGTTCTTCAAACATCCAAATGTAGGTTTTAAAATAGCTTTTTTTTTTTTTTTTTTTACTAATGAGTCTTGGCTCAAGTGAGATCATCTCTTTCCAATTTTTGAGAGGTTCTGAGGGGAAAATTTTATTTACGCATGACAAATTACTTCTGATGTCTAGATTAATCTTTACACCAAGCTCTCATTTTGAAAAATCACCAATTTACTTTTTATATCCCCTTTTGTTTCTCCAAATTTAACCCTTACTCCCTCACTTTCATACTTTCGTCTATCACGACTTAACTCTAAATTTCTTAAACTTTCGTTCGAGCCCCACTCCGCTATCTGCCTGCCTCCATCACCACCCCAACTCCATCGCCACTCATCATCTCCAGCCCCAACTCTTTATTCCGACTAGTAACCGATCATCGCGCCAACAAAAAGAAAAAAAAATTTGTAACAATCAATTGCAAACAAAAATGCATCAAAAACTAAAAATAATTTTAATCTGCACCTGACATTTATCCTCCGAAACCAATTGCACGTTGGATTTTTCCATTTATTTCAAAAAAATCAAAGTCTAAACTCTAATTCGGTTTATTATAGTGAATTTGAAGAATTTAAAATTCTTCCTGACTATTTAAGGAACGTAAATATAAAAATTTTAGAAAGTTAAGAAATTGATGAGTTTATAAGAGATGTATTTTTTTAAAAGATTTAAATAGCAAAAAAATATTTTTTTTTTTGGGTTTTAAAGAAAGAATAGAGGAGTAAAACGATGATAGTATTTTAAATTTTTAAGAGGTTTTAGAGATTCTCGGATTTAAAATGGTGACTTAGTTAAAAAAAAGATTACAAACTTGTAATTGTTTGCAAGTTTCAAATATGTGCATTAAGAGTAAATTGTCATGGGTAAATAGAATTTCCCATATCGATGTTTTTAAAATAAATACGACAAATCAAGCGTTTATAATTTGACAGAGGTCAGATAGAATGGAGATGGGGTGTAGTTAGTAAATTTGAAAAGATAATATTAGAATAGTATTGGGGCACACTTAATAAATTAGTTAAATAATAAAAACTTTTGAGTGTATAGGGTGGCAAGTGGGTTGTGCCCGGCCTGGCCTGGGCACGGCCCGTGCCTGGCACGAACGGGCACGGCACGTCAGCCTAGGTATAGGTCCGGGCTTAGCCTGCCAATACGGACACGCCGGCAAGTGTTGTTCCCGAGTCGAGGTGTGCTAGCATGTTTTTTTAATTTTTAAAAAAAAAAATATTAAGTTGATTATTAAGTAAGTTTAGGAGAATAGTTAGCTTAATTTAATTAGTTTTAACAAGAAAAAACAATAGTAAAAATAAAATTTTATTATATTAAATCTCATTATATTGACATAGTTACTTTATAAATCTCTTTAGAAATTATACAAAACCTGAAGAAAAGGAGAAGACCTTGTCCGTCACTCTCAACTTATTCATAGTATTTTTTTTTAAAAGATTTTTGAGTTAAAAAAAATTACATGTAAAATTTAAAAAAATTACATGAAAAAATTTACAAATGTAGAAATTACATTTTGAAAAGAAAAATAAAAGTCTATTTTCATTCATTTTCTGGTGAATTCTCTACTTCTATTTCGTTGGACGATTCTTATTCTTTTTCTTCTGCATTGAGTTAGTCTTTCAAGTAAACACACATATCCAATATGTCTGCTATTATTGAGCTTCTCCACTCCGTGAGCACTCTACCACCTGCACTAAAAGTAGACTCCGATGCTACAGTAGATACATAAGAAGTTAGTAGATCACGGACCATGTTGGAAAGTACACGATATATTTTTTTATGTGATTTCTACCAGGCCAAAATATCAAATGTTTCATAATTTTCAGTGATCACATTATCTTCATAATTAGTCCTTTCTAAATAATAATATAATTCATTAAAATATGCACTAGATTGCCTATCCTTTTTTCGGTGAAATACGGATGATATTATTAGATTTCGGGTTTCCCTACCAGTTGGTTCCTTTGTAAGTTATGTTTTATCATCATACATATCTTCATATGTATGGTATATAATATCTAAACAAATTTTAATATTATTAACTAAATCCCTTAAATTATCTTCATAACACATATTTTTATAAAATAAATTTATTAAAATTTCAAGTTCATCTAACTTACAACGTGAATCTACAACAGTTGCAAAATATAGTAAGTATAGAAATTTTCTAAAATATTTATTAAATTTAGTTTTCATGGGTTGAACAATATCTTCAAGTATTGAATGTTCCTATATTCATTAAAAACTAAACTAATTTCGGATAGATAATATAGTGTAATATGTTTAGTTGGGTAATAAATGTCTGACAGTGCTCTAGTTGTAATTTCAAATTTGCTTAAAAATTTAGAAATGCAGTACAAATAATGCCATTTATTAATATTTAAACAACATATTGGTAATTCCATTTCATTAACTATATTTATTACATCTTTATATTGAATTGTCATATTTAATATTTTTTATGTAGAATTCCATCTTATTTTTATATCTAGAAGTAAATTCTAGGTAAAATTTTAAAATTCCTACATATTTATTTAAATAATTGTCCTTTTAGCCCACTATTTATAATAAACAGTATTATATTCCTAACTTTAGTTATTAAATCATTTACTATTCTTAATCTATTTTGTACACATGAATTATGTGACAATATACCTAATGTGAAATAATTTTCCATCTAAAATTGGTTTAGTAATATTTTTAAGAATTTTTATTGTGGTCGTATTTTCAGAAGTATTATCGAAAGAAATGGAAAAAAATTCTTTATATTTCAAATGCCGAAAAAACACTAATTAGGGATTGTGATAAATTATATACATTATGAGGGAATTCAAATCTTCTAAAGCCAATTATTCTTTTTTTGTATACACCAAACTTGATTTATATAATGGGTTGTTATATGACAACTATTTAGAGTCTCCCAACAATATGCGGTTATTCCTACACTAAAAATTAAAGATGTTAACATAGCAATTAAAATTGTCATCCTATTTTTCTATATTTTAATTATGTCATATTTACATGTAGAACGTGGGACTTTTTTAAATTCGGAAATAAAAGATTTTCTTATAAATTTTTTTGTAATTTTCGATTTTCCAACAAAGAAAACGGTTAGTCGGCATGTACTATAAATGTTGCTAAATTTTCTCTTGTATTTATAGGATTATATTTAAAAGTTTTTAAAGTTCCTCCGTAGGTGTTTTGTATTTGTTGTGGTTCATTTGGTGGATATGTTTTATCTAGGCATTTTTTAAGGTAACACATTCCACTACCTGAAGGGAATAAATAGATTTTTTGATAATGTTTATACCTAACTTTTCTAACACCATTTTTCATAATTTTTTCAAAATATTTCCATAGGTCCGTTTAGAAGTCCTATCGGGGGTGGTTGTTTGGGTTTCGGGTATGATTGCTTTGGTTGGTTCTTCTTCGGGCATAAAAAATGGTACTTTAGGAGGGTGTTTTAAGGGTTGGTAAAGGTTTTGATATTTTCCACTTGTTAAAAAAGGAGAAAAAAACCTGCGGCTTGAAAGGAAGAAGCGTCGGACGATTATGGATCCATTTCAAAAAATCTCGAAAAAACAAAATAAAAAAACTTTAAATTATAAATACCTCTTAAGTGGTGAACCACTTGAGAGATAGAGTAGAGAGATGAGTACTAGAGGGAGAAAGCCGGAACAATGCAGAAAAACTTGTTTGAGAGTTGAGAGTTGAGGCGTGCTTGAATCTCGATATTGAGGCTTGCTTGCTTGAGGCTTCTTGATCACTTGATACTTGTTTGAAACTTGATCGAATATGGTAGAATTTATTTGGAAGAATACGATATGATCTTGGTTCTATTCGATGATCGAAAGTCATTGGAGCTATAAATCTATCATCCTCTTTAATTTATATGTTATTTATTTTAATTTTTACTTTTAACTAGTATAGAAATGGAATTGAAGGATGGTTTTAGATTTTTTAGCTGTCCGGGTTTAACATTCCGGATAATAAAGTATATGTTCAGACAGTCTGGATGACACATGTAATACCCCAAATTT
This sequence comes from Dracaena cambodiana, assembly GCA_036321105.1. Lineage (NCBI taxonomy): Eukaryota > Viridiplantae > Streptophyta > Magnoliopsida > Asparagales > Asparagaceae > Dracaena > Dracaena cambodiana. The sequence continues at coordinate 13,034,725 of JAYEPQ010000002.1, read as the reverse complement.
CGAACTACTTGTATTACTCTTGGACACCGAAATAATTTTCGGTTAATGTAACTTTAAATCCACAAACCCAAATGACATTCGGTCTTCGCGATTATTAGTTTTGTAATATTTAAGATTTTTGGAGATTTTTCTTACGAGGCCGAAAAATACTCCCAAAATTATTAATTTAATAAAATTAAAATTATCCTTCTAATTATTTCAGAATTTCAGTTCATTTATTCCGGATATCGAAATAACAAACGGATAATTTTGTAGTGTTCCCCTTGTCGAGCACTGCTTCCTACATAAATTTGATAGTATTTGGAGAATATTACAAGAAATCAAAATTATTAAATAAATAAATAAATAAATAAATAAATTAAAATCAATGAGCTGTCGGATTGTGAAGAGGGTGGCAGACCATTTGATTGTGCTGTCGAGTGGAAAATTAGTGTGGCAGGTTAGGAGGCTAACGTGGGTGAACAAATAAGTTATTAAATTATAAATTTACCCTCAATTATTTTCTTCATAAACTCTCCACTCCTTTTCTCCCTCACTTCTTATTTCTTCCCCTCTAGGCCAAACCAACAACAGAGGAAAATGAATCCTCTCGGCCAAAATCAACATCAAAGAGAAGAAGAAGAAAAGGAAAAATCAAACCGAACCGAGGATTCGAACCGAATATTCAAGATCAAACCGAGGTAAGTAATACTGCTATTTTCGTTCATTTCGTTATTTTATTTATATCTATTTTCGTTCGTTTATTTATTTATTTTTGTGTACGTAATTTATCGTAAAAATGCTTGGTTCATATTTTGGACCATTAATTGATATTGAAAACTGAACCAAATTACTTGATCAACTTTGATATATAGAAATATTATGATATTTGCTTATTATTATTATTTTTTTTTAAAAGAAAAAAAATTACGTATAAGAAAACCCCACGCAAGTATTTGAACTCATGCAAAAATAGAAAGAAGAAAAAAAAATAATAATAAAAGGAGAGCTTGGGCTGAAGAGACAAGAAAAAAAAGAGAGAGAGGAAAGGGCTGAGCCAGTTCTGTGAGGTGAAAGGAAAGGAAAAAAAAAGAAAAAAGAAAAAGAAAAAATAAAGGAACTGGACCTGGCCCAGCCCAGAGGAAAAAATAAAAGAGAAAAGAAAAGAAAAAGGAAAGAAAAAGAAAAGGGGTAAGTGGGCCTGGCCCAGTCCATGAGAAATTAAAATGAAAGGAAAAATGAAGATGGGCTTGGATTTAACTTGAGCCAAAGAAAAAAAATATTAATAATAGACTGGGCCGGCCAGCCCAGCCCAGTAAAAGAAAAATAAAAAAAAAATAAAATGACATTGGGCCTAGTCTGGGCCTGACAGAAAAGAAAAGAAAAATAAAATAAAAATAAGTTGGAATTTAGTAGGCTTAGGCCTGGGCTGGACAGAAATGAAAAAAGAAAAAATTAAATTAAATTAAAATATGAAAAAGTGAAAATTTAGCAGGCTTGGGTTTAATGGATTAAATGGTTGAAGGATTTGAATTGGACTTAGTTTGGATTAATTGGACATAATTAATAATAGTAATAAATTAGATTTTAAATAAAAGAGAAATGCATATTACTATATAATTGAGCCTATAAATGTAATAAATGCATACGTTGGGTTTAAAAAAATAAACAATGCAGTATTATTATATGATTCACTTGATTCCCAAATTGGGTTATTAATTGACACTGAGAATGAAACTAGATTATTGTAATAATTTTGATGATATGCATTGTTTTACAATTGTGCTCTAATATCTATCATGCTACATGTCATGTGCTTTGATATTACAAGTCATGTGTTTTACATGTCATGTGTTTTGATATTACAAATTATGTGTTTTACATATCATATGCTTTAATATTACAAGTCCTGTGTTTTAATATTACAGATCATGTGTTATGATACTACATGTTATGTACAGCCATGGAAATGCAAGCATGTTATCATGAATTGAAAAACAATTAAAGAAGGGTTAAAAATTTTTATGTGCATAATTCATTATGAACACGGAAATGGGAGAAACTATATGATAGATAAGAGCCTTACCGTATAAGGATTGATTGTATTGTTAGGGCCGGGATTTTTTTACTGCAGCAGTCTGGATGATTACTTGATCACCAATTGATATTTACCCAGAATGGCATGTCCGTACTGTAATACAGTACGGAACTTGATTGAGTGCCTAGCGGCATGTCATGGTTCAGCGCCGTGAATATTGGGGCCGGGTCCCAGGTATGCACGGGCACTTATACGACAATAGAGAATAGCGCTATCTTATCCATTAATACAGTTTCAAAAATAAATTGGACGATGACTGAGACCAATAGAATATATGATTAAATAGATAGAGTAGTTATTGTCATGTTCATTTATTTATGCATTTATTTATACTTGCCTTCATGTTAATTTATATATTGCCTTCATGTTAATTTATATGCACACAAACAACACTGACATAAACATGCTCATGCACATTGATATTCATGTACTATGATAGTATACAATTGCTCTTTTTAAATGTATTACTTGCTGGATTTAATCCCCTGGGTTTTGAACCCAGATTTGGAACGTGAAGAAGGGGATCCAGCCCCAATTGAAGATCCGTACTTCGTTGGACAGATCGAGTAACAATAGTCAAGCGAAGTACTATCTCGAGAGTCTTTGTATATTTTGTTTATATTTCCTTTTGTCTGGACACTGCTTTCTCTTTTGATTCTTTTGTGTTCATATTTAAAACAGTGTGCCATTTTATATAATGAACTATTTATATAAATAAAATCATTTCAGTTTCAGACATATTATTTACTTATCTGATTGTGGCAGTAGTTACGGTTATTCCAAGATCCTGTGACTGTTGGGTTGTCTAGTGGAAGTAATAAGTAACGTCCTCCGTTTTGCGAAGCAGCTGAAAATCGGGGGCGTTACAACATATTCTCTATCCGGACTGTCTCGTCCAAACGAATGAAATTTTATTTCTCGTGCAAGTGATCCATTTTAAATTCTTATATAGCACACAACATTCAAAACCATGTAGTAACAGTTTTAAGTTACGGTTTACAATGCTTTCAACCAATTAACAAAACAGTGTGATCAGACGAAACTGAATCAGAAGCTACTTTGCACACACATCTCAAAAAAATTAACAAAACAATGATCACTTGCACATATCTGGTACTAGTGATCCACTATACTCATTCCATTCGCCAAAAAAAAAAATAATAATAATCCAACCCTCCTTTGCACACACACCTTTCCTATTAGTTACATTTAAGACATTTCATTTCAGCTTTCATTGTCAGTGAGGCAAGACAGTCTAAGGATTAACAACTCGAGGTATCACTAATCACCACAAACAAATAGATTATATCTTTTTAACAATCCCAAAGGCTCAAACAACTGGAAGAACTATCTAAATATTGTACAGTGTGATCAGTACATAACATCAAAAAAACTTCCGTGCACTCTCATGCAAACTGAACACAATATAGAATCGAAGCACAGGCGTAGCCAATTTAGAATCCATTGCCATCTTGATGGCAAGCCCATGAATCTACTTGCCTAATTCCATCTCTCCAACCTCCACGAACGACCCAATAACAACCCCAACGACAAGTACAAGTCTGTTAGTGGGCTCCACAACGAAAAATTGCGCACGCACCATGTCCATAAACAACCCAAGCGCCTCTCTATACCCGCCGCCATAGCAGCAGAAATCACGATGGCCCATGCCCTGGCATTTCTTTAGGGCATTTAATCAAACAGCTTGCAGGCAATGTCAGGACGATTACACACAGCATGTACGTGCACAACAACTGTAAGGCAACGGCAGTAGACCTGCGACTGCACTGGGTGGCAGAGGAAAGCTGCAACGGAGCGACGGAGCTAGACTGGTGTTAGGAGTGAGGGTGCGACAGAGAGACTTTCGGCCTAGGGTTTAGGTTAGGGGTTCAGGAAGATAAAATAAGAGGGAAAACATATGATAGTGGGGGAGAAAAATAGACAAAAGTAGTTTTTAAAATTTTAGATATGTTTATTAGGAAAAACCATTTTTTTTTTCAAGAGAGCTAGCCAAAAAAAAAAAAAGGTACGCTCCTTTGCAAACTCCCTCCGTGGGCCGTTGGTTATGATTGTCACATCACAAGTTGGTATGGTCCCACTTCATCCGAAGCAAAAGGTGGTCCCCACCTAGGTGAGAGGAGAAACAAGACTTGCTGAAGGGAGTTTCCAAACGAACACACCATTTTTCATAGTGAGCCAACTTTATAACTATCAAGTCCGGACAAACAAACACAGAGAGATGGGCTCACTAGGAAAATTGGTGTGCTCCTTTGGGAACTCTCCTTGCTGGAGGGTAGGTGTCCCTGTTGTTAATTATAAATATTATATATATATATATATATATATATATATATATATATATATATATATATATATATATATATATATATATATATATATATATAATTAAATCATAATATATTTCTTCAGCAGTTTTATTAACAAATTAAAATTGTAATTATGAGTTTCAGAATCTTATATGAATTTTAGAATCCATAAATACACTAATGTCATTTCAATTCTGGAAATTGTTAGTGAAATATTTAATACTAATTATAATTAACTATCCAAATTAGTTGGATTAGCCAAAAAAAAAAAAAAAAAAAAAACTATCCATATCAGTTTGTCTTTATCCTGAAAAGGGTTATAACCAGTAGGTTTCAGTAGCTACTAATTTAAAAAAATCTCTCTTCTTTTTTTTTTTATCACCTGCCCAGCTCATACGAATAAATATGAATCGATAACAAACGATTTTTTTCCCCTCAAAAATAACTTTATATAGTGATTCAATAAGTGATGCACCTTAATTTAGAAAATGGTTATATGTCTAATTCACTAAAAATAGTTGAATAGATAAGCTCGCATGTTCAAGATGTACAAAAAGACATATTTAGAAAATGATTCTTCTTCCCTTTTACAAGATTGCAACCCCTAACCAATGTTAACCAGAAAACCAATACATCCAAAGTTCCAATTAATAATATTACCATTTTCCTCGAAATAATGTCACATGCAGCTTCACATCCTGACATTTGAATATCTAAGAATAGTCATGGGCTCATGCAACCAATTCATTCAGGAAAATGACATTTACCTTCCCATTCCTAAGATATCAGCTTCCATCTTGTTTCGCTAAGGGTGTGTTTGGCTCATAGAAGTAATGGAAGTGTTTGGCTTATGGAAGTAATGGAAATTAAGGAAGAAATTTAGAAGTAACTTTCAAAATTGAAGTAAGAGAAAAGTTTTCTTCTTGTGTTTGTTTGCTAAAATTAAAAGAAGAAAGTGTATTAGGAAGTGAAGGAAATATTATTTAATTAGTTAAAATATACATTATCTATCATATTTTATTTATTTTTATAGAAAAAAGTATCAGTTTTGAATGATAATGATGATATATAAATAAAAAAATATTTTCTTGTCTTACTCATTTACTTCCTAAGCTCTTCCAACCCAAAAATGTGAGGAAGAAAATTTTGGAAATGAGGTGCCACATAAACGCCACATCACCATATAAGAAGTAATTTTCAATTTCTTTCTTGACCAAACAAACACTTGAAGTAGTGGAAGTAGGCTTACTTCCACTACTTCCATTTTACTTCCATGCAAACAAACACACCCTAGGTTGCAGTTTACGTTATATTAAAAAAGGGGCTTTTACATATCGGTTCTTTAAATCTTTAAAAATTAGAGTTTAGTTTCTAAAATCATCATATTTTGATTTTAATCTCCTAAATTTTTTAAGTTACTTCATTTTAGTCCCTTTGGTTAACTTTCGTTAGGCCAGTTAAAATTTTGATCCGAATTTCCCGTTATATCCCTAGAAGGGAGGGAAATCTCAGTTATTTCCCTCACTTCTCTCTTCCTCCTCTCTTCCTCTTCTTATTTGATTCCCGTTATACCCTACAAAGTCGCCGCTTTCACCGTTCCTCACCACTTCGTTCGAAAGATGAAGTCATTTTCTCAACCTCTTAACTATTAAAATTAAAATTTACCTTTTATTTGGACTGAATGGCTAACGGAGGGACTAAAGTGAAGTAACTTAAAGAATTTTGGGACTAAAATCAAAATATAAATATTTTAGGAAATAAAGTATAATTTTTTAAAAATTTAAGGAACTGATATGTAAAAACCTATATAAAAATAAGAGGAGTGAGATGTTTTTACAACAAATGTGATGGATTTCTAGGATTCTTCCCATTTCTAAGGTTGGGCCATATAGATACTCATCTAATTCAGTAGAAGTAACATGTTAGATGGAAGTTTCCAAATGAGCACACAATTTTTCCCAGTGAGCCTAGTTTTTCTAGTGAGCCCACCCTCTATTTTCAAAAGAGATGGTTTTTCTAGTGAGCACACCAAATATACATATACTACTTTCACTCTCTTTCTCTCCCACTTTTCCCTTTCCTCTACTCCCACCTCCATTCTTCTCTCCCTCACCTCTCCATTCTAGAGCCGGCCAAATCTCCAACCCAAAAACCCAACTTCGCTCTTCACTCCCTCTCTCACCTCTTCCTCTTCCCCTTCTCTACCTCCTCCTCCATCCAAATTATTTTATTTCTCTTCGATTTTGCCGTCGCCCCCACAGATCCGCCGCCGATCCACCGCTGTCGCTAGTGATCCAGCCAACGCCGCTCGTCCGTCATCGCACCGTTACTTTTTGGGTCGAGATGGGTGAGATCTCTTCCTCACTTAGCAATTTTTTTTATTTTGGTCTCTTTTTTTGGAGCAAAGAATGTGAAGTATTTGGATTTTGTGGTCTTATTGGGTTGGAGAGGAGGAAGAGGGGAGGAGGAGGAGGAAGTGGTGGAGGGATTTTGATGATAAAATTGAGAATGGAGTATTAAGGTTTTGGAGGTGGAGGGTTTTTGATCATAGAAGAATATTTTTTTTAGAATTTACCTCACAATTCATTCTTTTTATAAGTGTACCTCACAATTTATACTTTGACTATAATTAATAAAAAATTAAAATATTATAATGCTAGTTGTAAAATATGTAAAATTCCATTAATTTTCCAATCGTGGACAGTAATAATAAATTTTAATATGTCTTGAAGTTTCTAGTATTATCGTTATGGTTGATTAAATTGCAAAAGAAGGTTTGAGTGCGTTTATACCTGTATTTTACATTCTACTCCAACATCAAAATTAGATAAAATTTGATATTTGTACCAAATTTAATTCTGTAACTACTTACTTACACATAGAAAAGTCATTATTCTGATAACTATAATTTATGAATGGAATTATATATATTAATACTATTATCTTTGTATTCCATAGATGGATCTGGCAGAATCATCTCGCGTACGACCAACTGCCTCGTTGAGGAGGAAGAAAGCAGTATCTTGGCCACAAATGCGTCGCCCGATACGAGAGAGAAGATAAAGTTGTTATAGATTCTGAATTAAATTTAGAAACTCTTAATCTGCTCAGATATGAAAGTGTAAGACAAGAGGAAAGTAATAATAATTCATAAGGCTCTAAAGATAATCTTGAATGGTCAATATATCGAATTATGGGCTAATTTGTTCATGATGTGAATTTACATTGTTGTTTGAATTTGAGTTTCGTATTTATGTGTTATTGATGAAATCTCTAGTTTGAAAGAGCTAAACTTTGTATACAAATTTGAGAGATGAAAGAATTCTTTGTGTTTTTTGCATAATCAATTCTTAGATGCAATTATATTTTGATTTCTTCATCTAATAGGTTTCTATAACAAAAGGGCTTTAAAGAAGCGGCATGGGGTGTTGTTTAATACTCTTGCGAATATTAAAACCGTATATCATGTTATAGATATGTTATAGACTTTTTTGATAGACTTTATGATAGACTTTTTTTGTATTTATTTTGTTACGGATATTATTATGAATTTTTGTGTTTTATGTTGTTCGAGTACTATATTTGCATAATATGCATCCAATAATTTTTCTAGTTTTAGACTAATATGAATTTTTAAAATATTGTATTGTTGATTTTATTGTCCCCTTTTACTTTCTTGGCTTCCAATTGATTTCTCCAGTGATGATTATGTTGTTTATGTTAGATAATTAACCTATCATTAGGTATTTCATCTAATTTATTTTTGAATTGGAATGAAATAGTAGTTAAGGAAAAAAATTTGTTTGAGTTAGGAATTTAATTAGATTAGTAATAATTGAACAAAAAAATGTATTTATTTGAGAAAATAAACTAAAAAGTCATTTTGGGAAAATAAAATAAAGTAAAAATGGATTTGCTATTGTCGGGGATCAAACTCGAGACACTCTCATATGCGATGGGAATACTCACCACTATACTACAATGACTTCATGTATAATTGGATGAAAAAAATAATTATTTATAACTGTACGGACTGAAAGTCCGAACAAAGGGCTTCTGTGATATTGGACCATCCGGACTGCTAGTTCGGACAGTGGAGAGTAGTCTGGACTGTCGGTTTGGACTTTGAGTTTTTTTGGATTCATAATTTTTATCAATCTGCATTGTTTCTAAGATTTTTGAGTAAGTAAAGCCCTAATAAAATAAAAAATTTAAATTTAATTTGTGATATAATTTAATATAGGAGAAGATTTGATAGAATAACTGTGAGTTTTAGGTTTTTTTTTTTTTTTTGGTTAACTGATCTGTAGTTTGAGAAGAGAATTAGAGGATAGATTGAAGAAAAGAGTATTTTAGTTCAAAAAAATCGATGACAAGTTTGTAATATGTATGAAGTTTTTAAGTGAGCTCACTAGGAAAAATGGTGTGCCCCTCTAGAAACTCCCAACAAAACATAGTGAGACCGTATTGGATGGATGGTTCTGGAGGAGGGCAGTGTTTGTTTAAAATTAAAATAACCAATCGAAACCAATTCGAATAAGCAAACCAAGCCAAAATAATTCGGTTAGTAACTGAACCGAATCAAACGAATAATTTTAAAATCACACACATAGAACCATATACACAATATATATACATATATGCATATAAAACACACACACACACACACATATATATATATATATATATATATATATATATATATATATATATATATATATATATTGATAATACATTCATTACCAATTGTGTACCTGAAAAATTTGCTGACTAAATGTTTAAAATTATAATATTTTTAAAGTTAGAACCAGATAGCCTAATCTAACCGAATCGAACCGAGTTGGTTCAATTCAGTATCGGTTTTGTTAAATTTGACAAAAACCGATCGATGCTCATCACTAGTTCTAAAGTTTAATACATACCGCTAAGATGATCTGCAAAGAATTCTCACGGGGCTGATGACTTAGATATCGAATTATAGATAACCAAAATTTATTAAAAAAAGGATGGAATATGTTGGAGACTTGGAGGGTTATGCATAGAGAAATATCTCCCCAATTTATGCTGAAAAAGTATTTCTCTTTTTTGGCTTATGTCACATGCATCATCTTTGGAATCACATGCATCATCTTTGGAATCATTGTAATGCAAGGAAAGTTACAGTAATAGTTGAAATTAATTTTGATGTAACTTTATGTACTCACCTTGTAGCAGGAGCCAGGGTCACGCATAATATGTGATCTTTCCCAACAAATATATATATATATATATATATATATATATATATATATATATATATATATATATATATAATTATTATTACTACTACTACGTATACAAAGCTTTTCCAATCAATTTCAAACTCTCAATACATTCGACTATCATGAGTTTAATTATCGAGAATTGTATGTATTTTTTAATTATAATTATTTATTTTCTTTAATTATTAATTATGTATTTTTAATTATAATTATTTATTATTTCTCTCAGTGTCGCTGCATATTCTTGCTCCGCTGGATATGCGGTAACATTAGGAGAGATAAAGTGAAAAATAAATATATTCGTGCTAAACTAGGTGTATCTCCCATCGATGGAAAGATGCGAGAAAATCGCTTACAATGGTTTAATCATGTGCAACGTAAGCCTAAAAATGCACCAGTTCGACGGTGAAGTTTATCAATGTAGGATAAATTAAAAGAACGATGAGATAACCGAAGAAAATATGGATGTAAGTGATACGAAAATATATGGATTCTAGAATTTTAAATGAGGAGATATTACTTGATAGAAATAAACGGAGAAGTACTATCAACTTGATCGATCAAGCGTGATTCTTTTTTGGGTCATATAGCCTACTCCAATTACTTAGAATAAAAGGCTTAGTTGTTATTTATAATTATTTATTTTCTTTATGACCAGGGCAATGAATTTTCTTTATGCTTAAACCAGGTAAATACATATAGAAGGGACTTTGCCCAGATGAATAATATGATATTTCTAAAGTTTTAAATCTCCGATCTTATCACGTACAAATGGCATGGGGTCGTCATACGTACTTATGGCATGGGGTTCTTATACATACGAATAGCATGACAGCATGAATACTAGGAGTAGATTGAGTTTGAAGTATGTATTTATTCAAAGTCAATAGGTATAGTGGGAACTTCTAAAGGAGCACACCATTTGTTCGTAGTAAGCATATCTTGCTTAGTGAGCACACATTCTTTCTGAAAATAGAGTTTTTTTTTTTTTTTAAAGTGAATACACCAAAAAATCCCAAAAACATTCTCTCCTTCTTTTCCATGACCCATGACCCTCTTTTTCTCTCACTCTGTCCAATTTTTTTTTCCCCTCCAAAATCCATCACATCTGCTCCCTGTCCCTCCTCTCTACTCTCATAATTCCCTCCTCCACAACCTGATAGGAAATAATACTATCTAGAATCTAATTCCAAATGGAAAATAATACCCTTTGAAATCTAATTCCAGACATAAATGTTCTTTTGCGGGATGAACATTGAAGACAAAGGTAAAATGGTTCAAAAATTTCAATGACAAGCTTATAAAAATAGTGAAACTTCTAAGGATACTCAGGTGTGACTATTAAGACCAATGGTGTGCTTCTTTAGAAATTCCCAGGTAAATGATCACCGTCAATGGAAGCAGAGCAACTCAAGGACAGTTTTGTCCCTTGGTACTTCTTATGCTTATATATTAATGCACCTTCCATACCGAGCCTTGGCACTTCTCTCTCTCTCTCCGCAGATGACTTTGACATCATAAAACAATCTTTGGTTCATCAGTGGTTGGTTTGTGTATATTCTTGTTGGAGCCATGGGAACTGAAGATCCTTTACCAGACAACAACACCAACAGCAACAGTGTATGCTCTCTCACTCTCTCTCGTGTTTGTTTTATATTTTTTTTCCTATTCTGTTCATGGGTTGAAAGCCCAGCAAGAAAGTACACTTCAGAAAAGAGAGAGGAGGAAGTGCATGCACATAATTTTCTTTTGTTAAGAAATAAAGATGAGAATAGTTATATACAAGTTTGATTCTTAGTTTCTTCTATTTAAAATTTTAAATTAAAAATAAAAATTATATTAATTTTATCTATTATTTTTTTAAGAAATAAAGATGAGAATGGATATATATAAAGATGATTTTTTGTCCGTTGTATTTTTAATTTTAAATTAAAATAAAAAATTATATTACTTTTATTTAAAATTTTGACGAGTGAGTACGCCATAGCACACCTCAGGAAAGCCACTGCAACCTCAATCCTCCAGCCATGCCATCGGAAAAACCATTGAAAGCACATCCAAAAATCACCAACAATAAAAAATCACAATGCAAACATAAACCCAACATCAAAATTTATCATCTAAAAATTCGAGCGAAAAAACACCAAAAAATTAAATAAATGCGAAGATTAAGAAGAAAGCTCGCCGGAAATGCATGCATCTACGATCTAATTTCCATTCCAAACAGCATATCTCACCGGAGACGGGGCAGGCGGAGGTGACATAGACGAAGATGGATACAATTTAGCCCAACTCGAACGGTTTTGATGAAAAAGGCGGGACCTTTGGCACCTCCTCTACCCAATCCTTCAACCTCAACCTCGATCCAATCCAACCTAATTCTTCACCGCTGGTCGCCATGTCAGAGCCAGCAACCACCGTCGAAAAATCAACCACCATCGATTTTTCAATTTTTATGTTGACAACTTAATTTTAGGCCTACATTGACTGATCAAACGTGTTTGCGCATCCATTGACAATCATTTTATTTTATTTCTGACAAAACGTTTTTTTAGTTCTTTTTGCGGCAATTAATAAAAATCTCAGACGTGGCACAATCTCAACCATATGCAAACAACATTTTTTTTTGCCTTTCTCCTTCACCAATTTTGATCGATGAAAATTGACTATAAATGTAACTCAATGTCTAAATTCTTGTTTTTTTTTTTTTAATAATTTTTTATTTTTTCTAAAAGAATAATCCCTCCTAATGGAAATTTCGTTTAGCTGCTCCACAAACAGTTACACTTTACATCCTCCCATTTTTTTATGCAGTATGGTCCTTTTGGGAAATATATTTGCATTGTCCAATTTTGTAGCTTTTACGCGGGAATAATGGCAATAATGAAAATTAAAATTAAAATTAAAATGAAACAATAAATAAGGAGTTAGAGAATTTTGAGAGCTGGCCCATGTTTATATTTAAAAATTAGAATTTAGTCCTTCAAATCTTTATATTTATAATTTAATCCTCTAAATACTTTAAATTACCTCACTTTAATCTCCCAGCTATATTTTTGGCCCGAATTTTCCCTTCCCTTTTCTCTTCCCCATCTCTTCCTCTTCTTATTGGATTCTCCTGTCCATTCTTTTCCTCTTTCTCTTTCCTTCCAGTCAATCTTTGAAATGGAGTAATGGAGCAACTCAGGAGAAGCCAATAAAAAGATAAAAGAAAGAGAGAGAGGAGAAAAATGGAGAGGAAACCCAATGAGGAAGTGAGGAGGAAGATAAAAGGGAAGACTAAATTAAAGTAACTCAAAGGTATAACGGAAAATCCGGACTAAAAATATGGCTAAGTGACTGAAGCGAGATAACTTAAAGGATTTGACGGACTAAATTATAAATATGAAGATTTGGGGGACTAAATTCTAATTTTTAAAGATTTAAGGATAGATATATAAAAACCCTTATTTAATTAGTCTTTTTTGCCTGAGACATTATTTAGTGTTTATCTTCAATCATCTTGTGGCGCGCGCGCATATATATATATATAGCGCGCATATATATATATATATATATATATATATATATATATATATATATATATATATATATATATATATATATATATATATATATATATATATATATATATATATAATGGCTGAAATTTTTGAGAAAAATATTGTGGACAATGATATGTGCGCAGTCGGATGACAAGAAAAAGGCAATCAACGACTGGCTACCGATCGCATCGTCACGTAACGCCAAGTGGTGGTACTCGACCTTCCACAATGTCACGGCCATGGTTGGCGCCGGCGTACTCAGCTTGCCTTATGCCATGTCCGAGCTTGGATGGTAAGAAACAAGTCGAGCAATATTTTTCAAGAAAATAATTTACGCACACTGTAACGTTCGAATTTTGTGCAGGGGCCCAGGCATTGCAATCCTCATCCTATCCTGGACCATCACCCTATACACCCTATGGCAAATGGTCGAGATGCACGAGATGGTCCCTGGCAAGCGATTCGACCGATACCACGAGCTCGGGCAACACGCCTTTGGCGAAAAGCTGGGCCTATGGATCGTGGTGCCCCAACAGGTGATCGTCGAGGTAGGGGTGAACATCGTCTACATGGTCACCGGAGGAACGTCTCTCAAGAAGTTCCACGACACCGTCTGCAGGAGCTGCACCCCCATCAAGCGGACCTACTTCATCATGATCTTCGCCTCGGTGCACTTCGTGCTCTCGCAGCTGCCAAACTTCAACTCCATCTCCGGGGTCTCACTTGCCGCCGCTGCCATGTCCCTCTGGTAACTTCTTGCGTCTCTACTCGTGCATAAGTATCGATCGGTAGTATCAGCAATATCACAAGCTGCTGCATGTTATTATTGCCAGTTACTCCACCATAGCTTGGGGAGCTTCTGTGGACAGGGGGAAGCAATCAGGAGTCGATTACGGCTACAAATCTTCGAGCAGCGCGGGAACCGCCTTCAACTTCTTCAACGCACTGGGAGACGTGGCGTTCGCCTACGCAGGGCACAATGTGGTCCTCGAGATCCAAGCAACCATCCCTTCCACCCCCGAGAAGCCATCCAAGAAGCCGATGTGGAAGGGCGTCGTCATTGCCTACATCGTTGTTGCGCTCTGCTACTTCCCCGTCGCCCTCGTCGGGTACTGGGCTTTCGGAAATTCTGTTAAGGACAACGTTCTTGTTTCGCTGGACAAGCCGAGGTGGCTGATTGCAGCGGCAAACATGATGGTTGTGATTCATGTCATCGGGAGTTATCAGGTACGTACGCACCAGTTCTAATTCAAACTGACACACTGCCAGGAGCTTATTCTGACAGTTTCCTGCTGCGATTGATGCAGGTCTACGCGATGCCCGTGTTTGATATGATAGAGTCTGTGCTCGTGAGGCGGCTTCATTGTCCTCCTGGCCTTACTCTTCGCCTAATTGCTCGAAGCTTATACGTTGGTGATGTCTCTTTTCCAATTCCAGCAACCATGAATTCGATTCTGAGCAAGAAAGATATACTGATATCATCGATATTGTCTCGTGCAGCATTCACAATGTTCATCGCCATAACATTCCCTTTCTTCGGCGGGCTTCTCAGTTTCTTCGGAGGCTTTGCATTTGCGCCCACGACATACTTCGTAAGCACACAATGCAGTCAATTGTGAACTAGCTAGTCAAATAATTTCGGAAGAAAATTTACCATGACTTACTTCTGAGTACAAGTTTTGTTACTGCAGCTTCCATGTGTCATGTGGCTCATCATTTACAAGCCGAAGAGGTTCAGCTTATCTTGGATTACAAACTGGGTAAGCGCAATAGATCTCTCTTGCCCTCGACTATATTTCTTCATAGGCACCCCACGTCTGATCTCATTCTGTATCCGTTGTATCAGACCTGCATCATACTCGGAGTTCTGTTGATGGTTTTGTCGCCCATTGGCGGGCTAAGGCAGATCATCCTCGACGCCAAGACCTACAAGTTCTACTCGTGAGCTGCGGCTCTCGTAGATTATAGAGAATCGGGCAGATAGGATTGCCAGAAATAGAATTACGAGGAGGAGGAGGGGAAGACTTTACTGTTATGTTACTAGAATGTGGCTATGGAGAAGCATTAGGATATGGGATTATTTCCTGTTACACATCCAATTTGTCACTTGCTTTTTATGGAAAATGGAATTGTTATTGTTTTGTTTTGAAGGATATCTGAAAAAAAAGTTGATTATTATTTCAATTGTTGCAATTAATGTGTTGTTGGTATGATTCGGCATTGTTGGATGTACTGCTAGTGTACATAATTTTATAAGTTTGAGTAATATAGAAAACTTTTTGTAACTCTAATTACCATATACAACTTCCAGTTCAAATGCACTATTTTATGTATTTTTTATATTGTAATTTCACTTGTAATAATACAAATTGTAAGTTACAGTTAAACCTTACTTGCAGCATCCAAATGATCTCTGCAAGTGAAATACTCCAAGGCTTAAAGCTTGAAACGAAGTTCGTAAATATTGTGTCCTTTACTTACACTGTTACACTACTACTACTACATGGTCTCGTGATTTGCTATCGAACCCGAATGGAGGTAGAAAACAAAGAGGTTTAAATCTCAGAAGAATTGTAATTATGGTTGTTATGAGCGTATATTCACTAAAAAGACATAATTTTTTTTTTTTACAGAGAAATTTACAAATAAAGGATAAAATAGTAACAAACGATAACAATTTTTATTGCATTTAAAACTTCTATCAATCAATTACTCTCTACGATTTTTTTTTAATAGACATCAATGATGCTTCCAAAATTGTACAATGATAGTTTATATGAGTAACCAAATAAAAAAAATAAAAAAAAATAGAGGAAGAATGGGGGTGAGTTCACCGATGGTACCTGCAACTGTACGTTTATCCCTTTATCCTCTCGCTCCCTTAAACCCAAAACCCCTTTCACAGAGAGCAGCGAACGCTGGGGCATAAAGTAAAATGCACTGCTTCAACCTCAAGCTCAGCCCCAACCCATTCCTCTTCTCTCCTCCCCCAAATCCCCACCCCAAAACCCTAACCCTAAATCTCAAAACCCTAGCCCTTAACACCAGCCTCAAACCCCCCAAATCCTCCACCTCCCGCTACGAACCCGACGAGCTGCCCATCGACGACGATTTCCTCGCCAAGTACGCCCCCAAGGAGCGGGAGTCCGAGGACGAGGCCCGCCGCCGCAACTGGATCGAGCGGGGGTGGGCCCCGTGGGAGGAGATCCTGACCCCGGAGGCCGATTTCGCGCGCAAATCCCTCAACGAGGGCGAAGAAGTCCCCCTCCAGTCCCCCGAGGCCATTGAAGCTTTCAAGATGCTATCCCCCGCGTACTGTCGGAAGAAGATGGAGGAGAGCGGGATGACGGAGGACGAGTACCTGGCGAAGCAGTTCGAGATCAAGGGGGAGATCCCGGAGAAGCTGGAGACGACGTGGGCTGGGCCGCTGGGGCTGAGAATGATGCCGCCGAGGGACTGGCCGCCAAAAGGGTGGGAGGTGGATGAGGAGGAGCTGGAGTTTATTAGGGGGGCACATTTGATGAATTCTGAGAGGGTGGATCTGGATGGAGAAGTGGAGGACGATAAGGAGAAGCTGATGGTGGAGAGGTACAAGGTGTTCTTGAAGCAATACAAGGAGTGGGTAGCGGCGAATAGGAAGAGGTTGGAGGAGGAGTCCTATAAGGTAAAGATTTGAATTTTTGGTAGAATTTTTGGTGTTTTGAGGTAGATATTTGAAATGAACATTTACTCAACCCTAAATAAAGAGGTAGATAAAACAAATATGTAAAAGCTATAGCAATGGCTAGTGTTGCTCAATCTAGAGTGGCAAATTGGGAGAGCGTGTGTGGTCAAAGTTTGGTTATTGTCTTTAGAAGGAATAATGTTGGGTTTGAAAAGGGAAAAGAAGAAGATTTAGGTGCATGTTAGTGTTAGTAATCTTGTGAACATATTAATGCATATTAGTTAAATGGGCAGGGGGTAAAGCTGTGGTCAGAAGTGGTTATTTTAAATTAGTTTTATATATGTTTTGAGGCATTGACAGTTATACACCCTAACCATGTTTTATGTTTATTGATTTTTAGAGATTAGTTCTGGTTGGCCTTGTTAAGGAGCCATATCCTAGCATGCAAGGTCATAGAAGATGGATCTATTCAAGAGGCTAACCATGTGGAATGAGGGTCTTATAGGATGCGATGTAGGACAAAAGCGATTTAAGGTTATATGGTAGGGATTTGGGGTTTTGTGAACTTGGAAAAGAACTAGTATTTAATAAAAGGTAAAGAATAGGGCTCCGGCCTTACATCTAGGGGAATTATAAGAAAGATTTAGGAGTAACAAATTGCATGCTTTCAAAGAAACAATCTCATGATAAATCTTTAATCAATTGGCAGTTCATATACGACTATAAATAGTCCAAAACACATGCACCACATGTGCAATCAAAAAAATAAACTAAAATCTCAACAAAACAAAAAAAAAAAAAAAAAAAAAAAAAAAAAAAAAATCTAACAAAATCTGAATGATAACACCTAATAAATCCTAGCCATTCGATTTCCTCATTAGTATGGTTATTCAAACTTTTGGATTGAGATAGGTGGCTTCTGATCTTAAAGAAGATGATCTTCAGTCGTTATGTTGTGAATAGAATTTATAGAGGAAAAACTCTCTTAATGAACCTGCAACTAGAGTTCTTTTTTGATTCAATTTTGCTGCACGAGACTACAGGTGGTCAAGTTTGTTGAATGTAAAGCAGTGGGCTTAATATTGCTCTTGGGCATTTCTATCGGAATTCAGTCTATATGATTTTACCTATGGGAATAATCATCGTAATCTTAATCTTCAGGCATTGTTATATTAATTAAGATCTTCACTTTATAAAATTTGTACTTGCAAATTTCATAAAAAAGTGCCCTCAAAGTTTCTAATGTCTGAGTTCCAGAACTCATGAAGGTAGTTGCGGAATGTTGGTACATGGTTTTTAGACATTAAGTAAGAAGTTCTTACTGTTATCATGACAGCTAACCGTGTTGCTTCCCCTGTTGCTCTCACCAATTTGGATAACTCCTTTCCATAGATTTATTTTATTCAATTTTGTATTCTACTTTTTTCCTCCTTAGATCACTGATTCTTGCTCCTTTCTTTTAATGTAGTTTGACCAAGACTACTATCCTGGTAGGAGGAAACGAGGAAAGGATTACAAAGATGATATGGTATTTATCATGAGTTCTTTGCTTGCTTACGCTGGGTGTCTAGCGAATTGCCTTTCTACCAGACTACCACTAAGCATATCTTTATGTTCTTCTCTTTGCAGCTTGAACTTCCTTTCATATATCCTGGACAGGTAAACTTGCCAGTTTATTCCAGATGTTTAGTTGTTTAGTAGATGGTTTGTGGTGCTTCATCCTGATTAAAGACCAATACGTTTTTGGGTTGCAATCACAGTATAGCTGAGCTAACCATTAACTGAAAAACTGATGGTGCTATGGTTTTCAGATCTGTGTAGGAAAAGTGGTGACTTTACACCTTCACCAGGGAGCCTTTGTTGATATTGGATGTGTCCATGACGGGTGAGTCCATTATATTCCTTGGTAAAGTTGTTTTATGTTGATATGATTAATTTCTAGTCACTATGTATATTATTTGTTATTTATTTGGTCATGGTTACATGTCAATCTAGTTGAGTACCATAATTTGCAGCAATCAAAATATTTATTCAGTTTTTTATAGTTTGATAATTGCAAAAAAAAAAAAAACTTCAATCCCACCCCCCTTTCTTCTCTCTTTGATTAGCTTAGGTCGTATACCCATGCACGTTCTTATTTAATGACTGAGGGTTAACTTGCTTTAGTTTGACAGATCATGTATTAAAGTTCATTAGTTTTTCTAGGTAATGGTCAATGAATTCAATTTGATGCGCATGTTTCGTAGGATATATGCTAATATTAGGAAAGGTAAAGTGAGAGATGAGGATATTCGTGATAAAACAGGCGTAGTCCCCATCAAAGAGATGATGCAAGAAAATCGTCTACGATAGTTTGGTCATGTGCGACGTAGACCTATAAATGCACTAGTTCGACGAGTGGAGCTCGATGTAGGACAAGCTAAAGGTACGAAGGGAGGATCAAATAAAATATGGATAGAGATTATATAAATGATATGAATGTTAAATGTTTAAATTAGAACATATTGCTTGATAGGAATGAGTGGAGAAGGATTATCTATTTGATTGATTCGGTGTCTCTCTTTTGGTTCAAGTAGCCTACCCCAAATACTTGAGATAAAAGACTTAGTTGTTGTTGATGGTCAATAAATTCAATAAAAATGAAAGCCAAACTGTTCCTAATCTGGAACATGAGATTGTTGGTAACAATCATGGTGGTCATCTTTTCTCTCTGATAACCTTGTGTCTGTCTCATGGGTTATAAGGTGAAGCATTATCAGCAGGTAGTTAAAACTAGAGCCTCCATCCATGCACAGAAAGAAAGAAGAAAAAAATTATTGAAGGGTTAGTAGCTTATATTTCTATGGGAGTCAATCAAAGATCAATAACAAGCGAGATCTTATGTTTTCCTTGTGTCCACCTTTTCAGACACAATACAGTTCGTGTTCTGCTTATTCTTCCACATCATATGAAAACAAACAATGCGTTATAATTTAAGACTGCGGTGTCTGTTATCTAATTTATATGGTTTCTTACGGTTCTTCTAATTCATCTCTGCATCTTTTTCTTCTTTAGATGGGTTCCTATAAAAGGAAATGATTGGTATTGGATTCGTCATCATATTAAAGTTGGTATGCAGGTTATTGTTGAAGTTCTGGTAGGTTACTTCTCTTTCTGTCTTGAGTAAATTGTTTCTGCCACTAGTTGACAATTTTTATTGCCCTAATTTATTTTGTGCCTGAATGTAGGATATGCTATTATACTACATTGACAAGTTACTGTTATTAGTTTCTACTACAACAACAACTAAGCCTTTTATCCCAAATATTTGGAGTAGGTTACATGAACCAAAAAAAGAATCACGTAGGATCGATCACTTTGATATTCCTTCTCCATTCATTTCTATAAAGTAATATCTCCTTATTTAAACATTTAGACTCCATATCTTTACGTATCACCTCTATCCATGTTTTTTTCGGTCTTCCCTTCGTTTTTTTAACTTGTCCTACATTGATAAACTTCCCTCTTCGAACTGGTGCATTTGTAGACCTACGTTGCACATGACCAAACTATCGTAAACGATTTTCTCGCATCTTCTCATCGATGGGAACTATACCTACTTCAGTATGAATATCTTCATTTCTCACTTTATCTCTCCTAGTGTTGCCGCACATCCAACGGAGCATGCGCATCTCTGCTACACTTATCTTCTGTGAATGACGTTTCTTTATAGCCTAACATTCCGTACCATATAATAAATCTGGCCTAATAGCAGTTTTATAAAATTTTCCTTTCAATCTTAACGGAATATTACGGTTGAATAAAACTCCCGTTGCCCTCCATTTCAACCAGCTAGATTGTATCGTATGGTTAACATCATTATCGATCTCTCCATCATTCTGAATAATAGAATCCAAATATCTAAACTGACTGCTCATTTGTATCTCTTGCCTATCCAGTTTTACAGCATTATAATTTATGGTCCATTGTTTACTAACCATCGTTTACTAAATTTATACTCCATATACTCTGTTTTAGACCTACTCAATGTAAAACCTCTAGATTCTAATATATACCTCCATAACTCTAACTTGGCATTACCCATATTCTCATCTCATTAAGTAAGACAATATCATCAGCAAATAGCATACACCATGATATCTCATCCTAAATGGTTTTAGTAAGCTCATCCATTACTATAGCAAATAAGAATTGGCTTAATGCAGATTCTTGATGTAATCCAATTGTGATAGAAAAATCACTTGTTAAACCACCACATGTTCTGACATTGGCCACTACTCCATCATATATGTCCTTAATTATGTTGATATACTTGATGAGAACTTTTTTCTTCATCAGTATCCACCAAAGTATCTCTCGTCGAAGCTTATCATAGGATTTCTCTAAGTCAATAAATACCATATGCAAATCTCTATTTCTCTCTCGGAATCACTCTATAAGTTGACGAAATAAATAAATAGCTTCTGTCATCGATCATCCCGACATAAATCCAAACTGGTTCTCGATATTTTAACAGTTTGTGGCAATCTATATTCAACTACGCTTTCCCAAAGCTTCATAGTGTGATACATGAGTTTTTTTCCCCGATAGTTAGAACCATTCTGAATGTCGCTCTTATTTTTATACAAAGGTATCAGAGTACTATTCCTCCATTCATTTGGCATTTTCTTAATTTGCCAAATCTTGTTAAAAAAAATCTGTTAGTCATCTCACACCAATCCCTCCTATCTCCATGCCTCTATAGGAATTTCATCTGGACCAACAATTTTTCTTGATTTCATTCTTTTTAAAGCCTCTTTTATTTCAGACTCTTTAATTCTGCGCATAAAACTACGATTCATATCCTCACATTGAATAGTAAGATCCCCCAAATCTTGAGTAAAACTACCATTATATAATCTATCAAAATAATTTTTTCATCTTTCTTTAATCTCTTCGTCTCGAATAGAACCGTTTGATCCTCATTTTTAATACACTTTACAGTATATAAGTCTTTAGATTTTCTCTCTTATTCGAGCAATTATATATATATCATTTTCTACCTCTTTATTATCCAACTTCTCGTACACTTGTTTATATAATTTAGTTTTTGCATCCCGAACAGTTTTCTTAGCCTCCTTCTTCGCTAGTTTATACTTCTCAAAACTTATTCCATTATTATTATTATTATTATTATTATTATTATTCTTTAAATCTCTATAAAGGTCTCGCTTGATTTTAATAGTATTTTTTACCTCTTCATTCCACCATGATGTATTCTTACATGGTGGAGCACCGCCCTTTAACTCACCGAATATATTTTTAGCTATCTTTTTAATGC
This sequence comes from Dracaena cambodiana, assembly GCA_036321105.1. Lineage (NCBI taxonomy): Eukaryota > Viridiplantae > Streptophyta > Magnoliopsida > Asparagales > Asparagaceae > Dracaena > Dracaena cambodiana. Next base: position 13,012,531 of record JAYEPQ010000002.1, on the reverse strand, counting down.
AGCTAGCCATTTTATTCCATGTTACATTAGGATCATCATAATCCCTCCAATCTGCTTCTTGTACTACTCTATTTACAAAAACTTTTTAATTGCCTTCTAATCGCCACCGCTTAATTTTAGGATTTAATTTACACTTAATCTTTCTAAATTTCTGTCTAATCTGAATATGTCAAACTAAGAGTTTATATTTGGTAACTACACTCTCACCTGGCAGATATAACTAGCTCTATCTACCCTCATAGTTAAAAAGAAATCTATTTGGCTTGCATTCGATCCACTTTTAAAAGTAACTAAGTGAGAAACTCTCTTTTTAAACCAAGTATTCGCTAAAATTAAATCATAAGACAAAATAAAATCTAGAATTGAGTTACCTGCTTCATTTCTTTCTCCAAAACCAAATCCTCCATGTACACTATCAAACCCATTACGAGTAGTTCCTACATGCCCATTGAGATCACCAACAATAAATAGTTTTTCTCTAACGGGTATTCCTTGTATTATCTCATATAGATCCTCCCAAAATTGATATTTACTGGATTTATCAAGTCCTACTTGTGGTGCATATGTGCTAATGACATTAAAAATCTCTCCATCTAAAATAAGTATAACTAATAAAATTCTATCACCCTTCCTCCTAATCTCCACTATATCCCCAAGTAATTGCTTATCTATGATTACACCTACCCCATTACGTTTTTTATCTCTACCCGTATACCAATGTTTATAACCCCAAAACTCTATGACTTTAGTTTTCTCACCTACCCACTTAGTCTCCTGCACGCACAAAATATTAACGACTCTTTCTAATCATAGTATCAACTAACTCTGCTAATGTACCTGTAAGGGAATCTATATTCCATGATGCCAAACGAAATTTATGTTTACAAGCTAACTTTTTTACCCCACCTGCTCATTAAGACGTGGGAACTCTCTTATATTTGACACATCCGGGCGCCGACGTGGCACGTCGCTTCTGGGCGACGACCTAGCAATCCTCACACTTTTTTCACTACATCCAAATTCTGATGTAGCGCGTTGCTCAGTAGGGAACGCATCAACGAAATTCATATTTTGGCTCATGTCATAATATGTGACAATGTTTTACGTTGGCTGTCACTGGCCTACCACAACCCTCCTCATTTATCCTGGTTTGGGACAACTAGTATAATAAAATTAGGGTATATTTGAACTTACATTTATAATTTTATTTTGCTCAATGTTTAATAGTTTCTATGACACTGCATATTTTATGCTTGTTTTGTATTTGTATACAAGTATAAAACCTCCATTATGATACTTAAGTTCATTTCTTGTTTCATTGCCTACGCTGAAAGTTTGTGCTATCTTGCAGGCTAAACGAGATCCTTACCGTTTCCGTTTCCCTATTGAAATGCGTTTTGTCCATCCTAACATAGATCACCTTATGTATGTCCACTACACTGTTGGAACTTTTGATCTTATTATATCTAGCATTTAGTGCACATGCCATTTTTATCTTATTATGTATGCAGTGAATAGGTTTGGACTATTTGGCATTATGCACAATACACCCTATTGTCTTGTTGCTCTGTTTAACTCCACTGATTTGTGTCTGGATATTCAGATTCAACAAATTTGATTTCCCGCCAATCTTTCATCGTGAGGAAGACACAAATCCTGAACTGTTGTGGGTGAGTTCCTTCTCCTCTGCAAAATTTCAAGTTTGACTTGCTTGTCTGTGCAGTGTGATTCTATTGCCTTTTAGGTGCTTCTCCTTCATCAGTTTACTTATTGCAACCACCAGTATGGATTTTCCTGAAACGGATTGTCAGCCACTTGATATAATTCTGGTCATTGCATTATAGGTGTTCCGTCGTCCACATGCACGAACCAACTGCATATGTGCCCTTTAGTTCAGCTCATTCTCCATGTAGATAAACAACTTCAACAGAGTGCCTCCAAATTGCATTTGTTCTTGAGAAAGATAACCTATAGAGCAGGATAGATGGAAATTTAAAGAAAACAGGAGATAATGATATGTATAAGATCATGGATCAAAACTCTTGCCTACCACAACAATCACATGTGGCTTTCAAACAAGGAGGCATTTGAGCACGTTAATGAATCACATTGTTCTTGAAAACATACCATGTAGCTCACTCATATCCTCATTCTTTGATGGAACGCTATTCGAGTCTTTCCAGACAAAACACTACTTCAGGCTCTATTAGTTTCAATATTTCCTCCTACATTTTGTATACTGTTTTCTGAACTTATTTTCCATCCGGTAGCTAAATGATCCAAACAATTATCTACTAACTGACAGATTCAGCTTGTATCGTTGATCTCTTGAAGTTGTTGCATGGCAACAGTTGGAGCCTAAATTGTATAAATTTCTGCATGACTACGTTTTAATAATTGACTTGTGATGGACGGTTGTTGCTAGCCTGTCAGTTGTATGATCTGCGAACCGCAATTGCTTGTCTTGTTATTAATAAGTTCAAAACCTTTATGCTTTGGAAGTTTACAGAAAACATTTGAAAACTATCCACTCATACCTTCAAGTCCTTGTCATTAAATATTTAACAAGGTTCTCTATACTCTCTTGCAGGTTTGCTCATTACATTAATTACGTTTGTTGCAGCTGTCGTCGTTCAGGTTGCATAACATGCTTTTAATAATGCAGAATTTGATTTACTTACTGGGATATGTTTTTTTTTTTTTTTTTTTTTTTTTTTTTTTTTTTAAATAGCGGGAGTGTAGAAGACCTCCAATTCCGAGAAAGAGGCCCCCAATCAAACCGGAAGAGCAGTCTCTGTTATCAAACCATCCTTATGTTGAAAGGGTATGTACAGATCTATTCTGGCTGTTCATTTTCTACAAATATTTCGGCTTTCAGCTAAGTCACAGTGCAATAATTAGTGTACTGTGCCACCTGATGAACCTTGTCGAACTAATAGTTCTATACCGTTAGTTGTCATATTCCTTGCTTCATTACTCTATGAATGATAGGTAATTATTTTTGGATTTGCAGCTGTGGCAACTTCATGTTGCTGAGCAGATGATACTTGATGACGAGGAGGCAAATCCTGAGAAATACAAAGATAAAAAAATTACAGAAATGACTGACGCTTTTGATGAGGAGAATAGTGTTGAATATACTCAAGCTTATTTTAAGAAAGCTCTGCTCCCAAAGACGATTCTGGTGAGCAAATCCTATACAGCTTAGGCATATTGATCATTTTCTTAAAGACTTGTACTTTCTTCGGTATATTCCTAATTATTCGTTTCTCCTCTGACCAATTTTTTTTTTTTTTTACCAGCACACTAATTTGAATGAACTTGACCTGGATGCTGCTCGTGCTGAGCGTCAGGTGAACTTGTTGACTCTCGCATTCTATACATTTACGTACACACATATACATATGTACATGCACATACATGCAAATTAACACACGCTTTCACTTTTTTTTTTTTTCCATTAATTGTAAACATTGTGTTGCCCCCCACCCACATGCACATGCACACACACGCACACACCTCATCCCATCAGGTACAGTGTATTTATGATGTGATATGAAAGTTCAAGAGAAGTATGTGTCTGTTAGCCAAAAAATCTTTTATCCAACGATAAAACCCATTTTAATACCAATTACCACCTCATCACGGGTAAACTCAGCGTATCACCTGGTTTATATAGTGGAAATATTGGAGTGTGTGTAGCGAATATTTGTTGAGGTGATATTACTGCCCCATTTCCACTAGCCATCCATCAGTAGACCTTGAAACGAAGGAGAGAGTGTGTCGATGCACAGGGAAAATGCTCAAGCCCTTAGATTATAGCAGTTGTGTAACAATCTCTCATTCAAATTATTCCGCAATATTCATTTATTCACTCACCATTGATTATTCCCTCTTTCTATTTTTTTTTTTTTGTTAAAATGCAGTTAAACAAAAAGTTAAAGAAGGAAGCAGAAGCAAGAGGAGAGGTGTTCAAAATTGACAAGTTAAGACGGAATATAGAGATGGATGAGTATGACCTAATGCATTGGCGTCGTTCATTGGAAGAAACAGAAGCTTTAATCAGAGATATCAGCTGGTATGCTTCGTTTTCCTCTCTTATTCAATATTCTTTGTTATACAATTATCAAGAATCATCACATTGGTAACTATTCACAAACTGCGGCAAATTGTTGAGCCGTTTATTTCTGTTTTTTCCCTTGTCAGCCGGAGAGCTCTTGGTCTTCCTGTGGAGGAACCTGGAAGATACGATGTTGCTACTGAATTCTTCAAGGGCCGCTACGACCCAACAAGTCCCTTGTACCGCTATGACTACTGGGGAGAGCCGAAGAACTCCGAGAAGAGCAGACAGGAGAGAATGACTGAAGACCATAACAAGTCCATTGTTGGGAGAGGTCAAGTCTGGTATGAGATGTCGTATGAAGAAGCAATAAAGCAGAAGGAACGCCGGGAGGCCCAAATGAAGACTATGCCACGGGAGACTGAGGAAAAGGAAGAAGATGATGAGGACGACGACGATGATTTAGACTTTGATTACAGTATTTTAGGGAGCGCAAATTCCCAATCAACGAACAAGCCACTTGTTAATGGTACAGAATCACCTGGGATGTCGGATGAAGGCATGTTTGAGAATTAGTTAGTTGTCATATATATATGTGTGTATTATCCCGTGCCAACTTTGCTATTTTTGTACCAGTCCTTGCTCCTTAGCGTTGTTGATAAAATAATAATAATAATAATAATAATAAGGGAGTTGAGTTTACCGACTCCATGTAAATATCGCATAGAAATTTTCCGGATCAATTTTAGGTTTCTCGTAGATCAAATTGGCTACAAAGCGCCAACAAAAGTCTGCTAGCAGAAGTTTGAAGCTCCAGCCTTTTGCCCTCAAAATCTACAGGTGTGGACAGTTTAATTTGCTAACATAAAGTTGAATCTCCAGTCTTTTCCCCTGAAAATCTACAGGTATAGAAAAACTTCGAATATATTGAAAATCAGGAAGAGTAAATAATACAAAAATAAACTTTTTTGCTTCAGACGTAGTAAAATATATTGAAAATCAGGAAGAGTAAATAATACGAAAATAAACTTTTTTGCTTCAGACGTAGTAAAATAACAGTTTGAAATGAAAGTTCAAATAAGCAAATAAACTCATTTACTTTACCCTTAATACATAAATCACATGCTACTTCATATTCCCCGACATGAGCTGAGCTGCCCCTATAACTTACTGTATGTTCAATTTCTCTGTTGAAAAAAATAAAATAAAATGTCATCTTCTTATACAATTAGTGTTCTCATAATAATCCAACTCCACTGCCAGAATCACCCTCTATGAATCCAGAAAATCTTACTTCCCTACAAGAATCACCCTCTATGAATTCCATAGCTCACACATTTTACCTGCAAACATCATGATTGTGATAAAATAAAAATAAAAATAAAAATAAAAATAAAAAATAACTCATTCATTCCAAATTTGTATTTTGTTATAATATTTCATTTTCTCTTGCTCTAATGAATTTCGGTGAACAAACTTAATCCTTCAGCATAAGGAGTAACTTCTTAGAGATCAAAGGATAAAGGCATCCATGTTTTAAATTTTATAGCATTGGCTAAAATACAACCAGGTCTTTGGTTCTAGATTGACAACCATTTGTATTTTTTTTTTTTTTTTTTTTTTTTTAACTCACACACACACAACACACATACTGCCGAGCTCAGAGCCTTGTTCATTTACATTGACAAGAATCATAAACAATTAAAAGGAACTCCTTCATACCTCTCTTTTTTTTCTCATTTTCTTTTTCCAGTTTCCATTTCTTTACCGGTTGTGTACAGTTTCTAGTAAGGGGAACAACAATAAAATATTACATATTAACAGAAACCTACAAAACTATCTTCTACAGAGAGCTCCAGCTGGCTGTAGGATGCAACAAGAAAGATTAAAAAAAAAAAAAAGGGCAGGCCTTCTGATGCCTGCCCCCCATTTCAGCCTTGTATAATGAATGTACAACTGTTCTCCCAGCAGTAAACATCATAGAAACTGTAGATGCATCACCACCCTTTGCCCAGTATGCAGTATAGCAAGCATCTCTTTCTTCACTTCTTAACAGGATCCAAAAGGTTCCCAAAAAACAATTTGTGTCAATAATTAAAGCTGATTCGTTCAGCAAGCTGGAGAGGTGGTGGCATAGATCCACCTCGCACACCATAACCATAAAAAGCCTTCGATCTCAGTTAACTCAAGCCCCTGAGTTGTAGAAAAATAGATGAGTAGATTGGACCCAGCGTCATCGCGACCAAAGCAGGGTTGGAACTCTGCTCATTTTCCCAGCTTGGTCCCCAGGTGCATAGCGCAAAAGAAAAAAGGGAGATGATGCAGTGCTCAATCGATTTCTCCCTCCTCGATGTCATCATCTTTCGGAAGACTGGTTGGCTCACATTCCTCTTCTTCTTCTTCTTCTTCGTCTTTCCTGAACAATCCAAGCTGCTCCAAAGGGGTACATCTCCCAAGGTTAAACCCGGCAAAGCCCTGCATGTACTGTGGGCTCATCCCATGAACTGTGCCTAGTACATGTTCACCGGGCACAGTTCCAAGTATTTCAAGTTCTTTCACAAATAAGCTGTTGTCATTGATTTCCACTGTTTTTTCAACCTGCAAGATGCCCAAACTAATTACTATCAAATGAAAAGGGCAGAATTAACAGAGACCAGTTATCAGCAGAGGCCTGTGGAAAGGGAAAGATACACTTGCCTTCAGCAGGGCCTGACGGGCTGCTTCTCTCTCTAGTTCGATTTTCCTCTTAGCTTCAGTAGCAGCTTTGGCTTCGGTTTGCCTACGAGCAGCCTCAGCTTCTGCTTGCAACCGAGCTCTCTCTGTTTTGATATATTACAGGTTTCAGTATTGAAGAAAAAGAAAAAGGATGAGTTATGCAAAGCAACATTAGATTGGCTCATACCTTCCCTTTGCTGCCGCTCAAGTTCCTCTCTCTCACGTCGTAACTTTTGTGGGTCCTTCCTTTCAACCTAAATTCGGAAAAGAGATTCTCGAATCATGACCAGAGGTAATACGCCATTCAAAAGGAAAGGTGTGAGATAGAAGACAAACAACAAACCTGATTAAGGGTTTTCTCACGAGCTTTAAGGATAGTATCAGCGAAGCGGCTCCTCAATAGAGCTGCCCGGTAAAGCTTATCTGGAGAGACCTGCCTCTCAGATGTTGCATTCTCCCCTGTAATATTCATAAGCATATGTCAAGTTTTATACAGTTACAAATGTTACAGACCTCAAGGCTTCTCAAGTTTCCTTTCCAGAAATGCATACTTACCCTCTTTACAGTCATTGACCTCAGCAGATACAGGTCCTAGACAAGCACTGGGTTCATGTTGATCCATTCCACTGATTATTCCTATTAAATGCCACCATCAACATAAGCAACTTTTCAAGAGAATGCATGAGAGAGAGCCAAGCATAAGGCAAAAGGTGAAGAGTTTAAGAAGTTACTCTGTAGATCAATTGAGATTGCAGTATCACATTTTTCGAGGCCCCTGGCAACACCAGATTGCCCATTTTCCTGCACCATCACAGACTTCTGTAAATACTAATTCCAATTAGAAGAAAAAAGACAGCAAACTGTTCAAGCCCTGATAAGATGCATATATCTAACATATAGCATGTAATCCATACCTTGACAGATTTTCCAGGAGTGGCAGTTTTAACATCAGATTCACTTCCGGAGGAACTGCCAGAATCTGTGACAATTGGAAGTGGTACAATCATTAAGGTACAAAATGGCAATAAAATTAAACAATCTCTAGCAGATGAATGAATGTTCAACATTTATGTATGTCATCTAGGAGATGTATACATGCATGCCAACCCATGCACCCACAACAAGAGGGAGGTCCTCCAAATTGCAGGTATAGGACAGGCAACGGGTGGTAAATTACACGGAAACAGAGTTGCAGCAATTGAAGCAAGGGTCCCCCAGAAAAAATAAAGGGACCAGAAACATAAACATGAAAGCATATTGCTAGGATTTTGCTCTTTGAGCTTATTTTTCACAGTCAATGTTATTAGTAGATTATTCTCTGCTTGATGCAGACTTTTGAACTACATAAAGTACTACAATAGGCTTTCCCTCTTTAAAAATAAATTGTTCAGGAAACACGAGAATCCTAACCTCTAGAGAGATGACAACGGACCCCTTGAAAAAAGAAAAGAATTGTAATTTAAAAAAGAATTCAGAATTAAAGTCGTAGAGTAACCTGGTTAAGTATTCTCATGACAACTGTGGCTTCGATGGAATTGATTGCATAACATACTTCAGCAGTGTAAATTATTTTAAAGTTGTTATAGTGACATTACACCCATCCAAGCATTCCAAATGTATGGATCATGCTAGAATTGAAAGGAACTTGAATTCACTAAGCTGGGACTAAAGAAATTGTCTAGGTGCTCCATAAGTTTCTATGAAAAGATAAATAAGTGGAAAAGCAAGTAATAGGAAAAAAGAAGTGTTCCATAGCTAATTCACTGCCTTGAGTGAAAATTCGACACGATGCAGGGTGAAGGGGCAATGCCAAGAGATAATTATCGTCTAAAGGCAATGTCAAGAGACAATTATCCTCTCCTCCAGTTCCTTCATTGCATACCTTCTATGACACCCTGAGCAAAGATTTCCTAGAGGTGAACCATCCCAGTATCACATGCACTCAAGCAACCAATTGAATTGTTCCATGATTCCTCACCAAAAAGAAAAGCCCAAGGAGTGAAGAAGATATTTGTGTCACTCACGAGTTCATTAAAAACTATTTTTAGACTGGAGTTGTTGAATACACATCCCATGAGGGACTATGTATTAAGCAATTCTGATTCTAGAGATGGCCTCTACAAACTCGAGCAGTGGCCCTCTGCACACTCCTTTTTTGTGTGGCGCTATGCTTTGTACAACACTTGGCTTTGGCTGCATCTACTTCTGGCCAATGTAGGCTCCATCACTATTAGTAACACCCTAAGCAAGAAACTTCCGTGGAGGCATAATAGCATTACTATTTTTCGAGCATGCTTGCGGAGTTTACCCCAGTTCCTCCTTAAAATATGCTATCTATGAGGATTAAATGTTGAGTTCATGGCAACTACTATTTAACTTAGCAACACATCCATACCCTAGAACCACCTTCATTCTACACGCAGTTTTGTGAAACTAACCCTCAAAAGACTCATCTTATTCCATGAACAGAGTTTTACACTTGCTGAAATACTGGAGAGCACAAAGTCCATGATTTATCCACTAGAACTTTATGAAACCATATAATAAGATGTAACGAACCTCGGGGGCCTAGACTATGAGAAATATAAACAAATGGCCTTAGACAAACAGTTTGACCTGCTTCTTCTTCTTTTTTTTTTCTTTTTCCAAACATATGTATGGAGAACTAAAACAAAGAAGTACTTGATAACAAAGAAGTACAGTTTTGTCAAGTAAAAGTTCAAAAAAGTAGACAAGTCATAGACATAAAACAAAATTTACTGCTATTATTATTATTATTATTTTGGTAATAACTATCATAAGCAAAATCATTAAAAGAAACACTAATTCTAGCATGCAATAAAAATTGTATATGACACGAAAGTTGCTCCCAAAAAGAAAAAGAAATTGTTAAGAGTCAATGAATAAATTATATACTCGTAAACTGTTGTGACTTATACGAAAGGTGATGTCTTGATAGTAAAATGGTGCAATAAAAAGAATCAGCAAAAAACAAAAAAAAAAGAGAGAGGGAGAGAGCTAATTTTCCACTTACCACTTGAAGAAGTACCAGATTCACTACTGGAACTGCTTGAGCTGCTGCATTTGCTACTTCTGGGTGCTGTATCTTTTTCTATCTCCACAGGAGAATAGCTTGCAAGAGGAGGATCACCCCCACAAATATCAACATCCTCATCAGCAGGATCAGTTGCTGGACACAGATTAGCATGAGTAAGAAACAATTGAAGCTGCAACTACAGTAAAATTACATCCAACACAAAAGCAAGAATCTCCTAGTCAAAAGAGAAAGTGACCTCCACTGGGATGCACTGATGAATTACTAACTCCAGATTCAACCAATATCTGCACAAGAAAGAAAAACATGTGATGACAAACATATACTGGCATGCTAATGCCACCAACATTACTTGAATATTAACAGTTACCTCCATTCTTGAAGGCTCAACTTTCACCTGAGGTACCGACTGTTCCGCACCTAAATGGTCATCCAAACGCCTCCTCAGCTCAATCAGGGTATCATCATCAAGACTCTCGATGTCGATCTCTATCGTATCCTCACTGACATTTGCACTATGACTTTTCAGCTTCAAGAAGTTAAAAATGCTATCTGTCAGGCGATCAAAATTTGCGAGTAACTGGTTTCTTATTTGTTGTTTCTCATCATATGATATCTTTGGCTTTACCCTCCTTGACATTAAAACCTGAGTCTCCAATGGAGGAGCTTTTCTCTTCTTTTGGAGAGGCGGGGGTTCTGTTTTTGTAGCTTCTTTATCTCTTTTTACAGTTTTTTCTACTGCAGCCAGTTTCTCCCCTATAGGCTTCCATTTTTTTTCAAATATTTTGTTCAAGGTATCAGCCATAATATGCACATCATTACCAGGGGGGTTATAGGTCATGGCATTGCTGAAAGTAAGTCTCACATCTGAAGCAAATTCCAAAGGGCTAGAATAAGAACCAGATGCTAACTTCTTTCGAACAGTTCCAAGATCCATCGGATGCTTGATAATGTTGAAGTAATCAGGAAGTTTCAGCTTTACTGCATCAACAGGAACCTTGAAGACCCAACTATATTTATGCTGCATCAAGTTCTTGAGAAGAGTCTCGCATTGTTTCAGTACCATAGAAACTGAGTCTCCTGAAAGAGGTGGGGCTGGTTTCACAGACTCAAACCTGCCTGAGATCCCCCGCTGCAAAACCTGTTGTTTCTTTGCATGCCCATCCGTGGGCAATGATAAAGCAACACCACCAGAAATAGGTGGAATTCTAGGCATAATAATTTTCCTTTTAAGTATGCGAACCTTCTCGAGCTCTCCTCTCAGTCTCATCTCCAGGTCCTTCCTTTCTGAGCGAGACATCTTTGAGGTAGAAATAACTCGAATGGGGACATTGAAACTGTTTCTTATATCTGCATTTACGTTTATGCACTTTCTCTCTGGCACACAAGAATCCTCGGAGTCAGCGCGGCAGGAGCTGCCAAACCCTCTGGTCTCCCCCACTGTTTCAATTGCATGTCTGTAATCTGGGACAAAGCCAGAAGAGTACCCTTTGGAGAATTTCTGTGCTTTGCCCATAATCGCAGATGAACAATCGTTGTGATCTACCTTCAGTTTCTTCCCGTTGGAGCACTCTAGCATTACTGTCTGTGTCATAGGTTCAGAAATGAAACGCCTCTGCCACTCTGTAATTAAACAGTAAAGCCATTTCTTATTACCTCACATAGGAGTAGACAGTGCTTGCAAGTAAAGCTTGGAAAATATGGGGAGAATCTACAACTCCTATCATTTTTTTTTATCCTGATCTTTTATTTTCTTCTCTAAAGTTGTCCAGTGATATCACTAAAAAAAAATTTCAATAAGTACAAATTTTGAATATGAAGACATTTATTTTATGACAAAAAAATAAAGTAATATTCTTGTACTTTTCCAAATTTTTGAATATGAAGGCATTTGTTTTGTGACAAAAAATAAAGTAACATTCTTGTAATTTTCCTTCTTCTATGAATGTTATCACCAAATAGCATATGTCGCCTCTTGCAGTGTATGATCACCGTTTTATACTAGTTGAATTATATGGTTACCAGTGATAATTACCAAATAACATTGAATTATTTCCATATGGTTAAAGGATGATGCAGGTTAAAGTTAAAAGTTACAGTTCAAACTATACTAAATCAAAATGCATTTTTTATTTCCCCCATATGCTTTATTATTTTCCCTGCTCACAACTCGAATGATTACCACCTGAAGCAGCATTCTCTATTCCGCCAGTAAACAACATCTTTCATTCCTCGATGCACTTAAATCAAAAAATATCTCCAATCCAACCATGCGGCAATTGCCCATTACTCCAAATTGCATCAAGATTACTTTTTTCCGCACAAATCACAAGATCTATAGCAGAATCTTTATCTTGCAAATACAACTTTTTAAAAATAAATAAATTAGTAAAAAATAACTAGTATTCACTCCTAATTTGCACCAAATCCAACATCGAAATTCCAACTTCCCCCAAGAAACACCAGCAAAACCCTAATAATACTACCAATCCTCGATCAACCAGATAAAACCCTAATCCCCTCCCAATCAAGACCTTTTCACCGCAATGCGGCAGAAATCAAACCCTAGCTCCACCAAATCCAACTAAAACACACCCTCCGGATCGCACAATCAGAGCAAATCCCATCAAAACGAGAAAAAAAAAATAACAACACAGTTTCGATAAACCCTAAATCTCTCGCCTAAAACACATCAAAAACCCTAGAATTTGAAGAAATCCAAGTTAGAAAAACCCTATCTTACCTCTATCGTCTCGTTCGCTGGACCTTCGCAAGAGCAAAGCGAGGAGAGAGGGAGGGGCAGAGACAAGGCAAGAGAGAAAATCCCAGAGGCTCGAAATGTAATGTCGTGGTCTATTTCGCCGATACTTATAGAGAGGGCGGGCCCTAATCAGAGTCGGAATCGGGATAATCTGGGCCGTGGATTTTTTGGAATTAAACTGATGTTGGGCCCATCCGACGACGCAAATTAATCTCACGCTGAAGTCGCCTGGCCTGTGTCGTTTCTTGGGCCGAGCCGAGGAATTTGGGGTGTGAATCTTGTTCGTCTGTCATAGGATTTATATGCTGGATCCGATGGCACAGGGTGTAAATTTTGAGATGGGGATATAAGAGTAAGCACTTATCTTATGCTTTATTTTTATTTATTTTTTTTGGGAAAACAAAAAAAATGGAGGGATCAATTTTGGATTGGGCATTTGAAGATCTGCATGATTTTATTGGTAATTATCAGCATAGTACATAATCTATTATTTGATAAAATACTACCTATTCAGGTGTGAGATACGATAAAATTGTAAATATTTACACTTAATTATGGATTTGTTAACCGGTATGGCTACAAATTTTTATAATGTATAGTGTGATGTGTGGAGTGGTATTATTTTAGCATGCATAGCTACTACTTATTTATTGTTAGGGATGAAAATGGACATATCCACGGATCAATTTTTGTCCCGTCTAATTCAAAATTTTAAATAAAAAAATATTTTTTTATTTTTAATTCAAAATTTAAAATGTAACGGGTCAAAATTTGGCCTGTGAATGTGCTGATTATCATCCATATGTTTACATGGGATGTAGGATAAGGATACTTAGGATATCTAAGTGGAAGGATAAGTATTATCCTAGTTGTTATAATACATCTAACTCACTCGAGTAGTTCCCCATCATATGTGAAAATAGAGGAAATAAGATATGACCAAAAAGGGCATCGAGTTGAAAGAATGGTTTTTGCTGAATCAGGCGATAGTTAAAAAGATAAGGATGAGGATTTAGATTCACTTTGTCATATTAGGACCACCTTCCTGCAACGTGTAGTTTATAATAATTTTCATAAATTCATAAAATAGTTATATCTAGCCTTTTTTAAGGAATAATTTGTGATAGTGATAAACTATTTTAATATTATTATTCTATTGAAATATTTTATTGATATATATTATGCGATGGCTTGGGTGCACAACTAATACCCATGGATAAAAAAAAGTAGTACAAGCTCTAACCAATTTGACACAGTTATGTTAATAAATGGACATGACAACGTGTGTGGCAGACTTCATGGAGAGAATAATAAAAAAGGCCACAAAATATGGGACTTACCAAAAGGAGCATATCATTTTTCTTAGTGAGCCCACTTTTTATTTAAGGATTCGTCCGGACAAATAAATATACTAACTAAATTGTAAGCTGTTTAGAAAAAGTAGCGTGTTAGTTTGGAAACTCCCCAAAATATAGATTGCAAGTTCAATGAACCAAAAAGGACCCATGTCTTAAATGCAGTGTCTAAAAATTTTCACTATTCTTTGATAGCAGTCGTAATTGAATGCAGTGGTTGATGACTAATCAAAAGGCCAAGAATAGTAAAAATGAGAATATCCTATCAGTGAGGCTCCTAAGTATTCAGAATGATTAGCTCGAAAACGTATTGAAAATGGCCTACCAAAAAATAAATATTGAAAATGATGCCAAATAAAATAAATAACGCCAGTAGAAATAGCCTTGGGATTTTACTAAAAAGGATTAAAAACAACATTAAAATTTGATTCTAGTAATCCTTTGAGGAGGCTTATAAATATGCTATGTTGCCTAGAAATTGACAACATAATAACAATTTCTTTGAGAGAACATAAATGAAGCTTCAACATGATGAATTTGAATATGACATAATGTCTGGATTCATCTAATCTCATATTATCCTCGTGATGAATCTGAAAATGACATGTCCAGTTTTATTATTTAGAGGAATCTGAATATGTCCTGGTTTTTGATAATACCACACCTAATATTGATGATTCCGATCATGCTATATCTGGATAGACATGGATTGTTGGATATTGAGAATTTTAGTCCAAGTTAATTTTAAGAAAATTTTCCCTTCAATATTAATTTGAAAAGTTTCATGCTAGGTTACGTGTAGCTCTAATAAAAAGAAGAGGCAAAACAATCATCTAAGGCGGTTTGGTCATGTGCTATATAGATCCACAAATATACCAGTTCGATAAGTAGAATTTATCAACGTAGGACAAATTAAAAGAGCGAAGACACGATCAAAGAAAACATGGATGTAGTTAGATACGGAAATATATGAATGTTAGAGATTTAAATTGTAACGTCCCACGTCTCAAAATACGGGTAGCATTCGACGACGTATCATAAATACGCCAAGTATTAAGTACTTTTAATAAATTGAAAAGTTACTGCCACAAATTTTTACACATATACACTGAGAGAATATTGAGAAGACTATAAACAATCTTTTTATTTTGCTCCAACAAACTATTACTATGTTTATGAAAGAATCCAAAAAGGGACAATATTTATTATAACTTTAAATTTTGAGTTTTGAAAATAGCAAACCAAAGTGGAAGGAAAGAATAAAATAAATAAAAGATCTCTTAAATAATGCCCCATTATGGAAACATTACTAATTATCTACTAACTCCACGAAATGCTGCTCCAGCTGTGGTGAATCCTCCCCTTCAGTATCCTGCAAATTATTTGGGCATGCCAAACTAGAATCGTTAGAACAACCTAACAAGTACTACATGGAGAACATAATAATACACAGGCACGTTATGTTATGTGTATATATAAATAAAATATAAACTGAATGAAATCATAAAACCATGATAGTATCAAATTTTTAACTAACTGTTGAAAAAAATGTGAAACATAGATTTAAATTATATTTATCTAAAAATAATAATAAATCAACCAGTAATCGTGAAAATATATTTTGAGTGGTGTTGGAATTTAACGTGATGATAAAATTTATATGAAACTGTAAAATTATGAATGTATACAAAATATAAATATATAAGAAAAGTGAAAATGAGTTGCTTTGCAGTTGTTTTGAGAATAACAATGGTCAGAGGTATATTTGTATACATATGTCATAGATAAGCTTGTATATATATATATATATATATATATATATATATATATATATATATATATATATATATATATATATATATAACAAAATGAATATGCATATGAAATATGATGTCATATTATGTTATTAATTTTTTATATTATTTGGAACTGTCAGAAGTACTAATGAATATGAACTCTGATGAGCCTAAGTTCCAGGCACGTAGCCCTATATAGTGATGGTGATCCAGTAATCACCCAGAACCCCCATGGTTGGGTCCCTAAGTTCGGTTATACAACTTCAAGAATGTAAAACTTCTAAAACATGTGTACAGTTCCTTCTTCAAGTTCCCGCATAACCCCACAATTTTGTTTCATATTCTAAAAATAACAAATCTATAAACAAACATGTAAATGACAATGTAAAATAAACGCATACATGTATATATATTGATTTCATTTATGGGAAAAAATGTCACATTATGAACTTATTACAAATATGTAAATGATCAATTTAATCCATCAAAATTTGAAAATACAGATCAAGTACAATGGACATATAACATTATAAATTTTGTGTATGTGTGCAAGGGTATATATGTATTTTGTATGTGTTTGTGTCTTTTCTTATGAAGAAGCATACATGTCATTTTTAAAGAAATACATATATATATATATATATATATATATATATATATATATATATATATATATATATATATATATATATATATATATATATATATATATATATATATATATATATATATATATATATATATATATATATGAGAAAAATGGAAATGAGCTGACAGCTCACGCAAGTTACTTGAGCTGCAGTTCATTTCCACTATCTCTAATAATCTTTTTTTAAAAAAATATTTTGGATTATAATCTCGACCCCATAGGGTTCACTCATATCCAATTTCTTGGGTTTTAGTTTTGATTTGGTCCTCCATCAAGTTAATAAAAAATTAACGATTTTCAATGAATAAAATATTTTGTATGCACATGATGAAAGGGTAAATGAACTCCAAAATTTATGAAATTTAATCTGAAAGAAGTTAAGGAAGTAGAGATAGTAATTATTAAAAAAATTGAAGAAAAATCATTGATCATTATAGTTTTTCCGCTAGCTCACGTAACTTTTCCTGAGCTGGCGGCTCACCTACAGTAATCCCTATATATATATATATATATATATATATATATATATATATATATATATATATATATATATATATATATATATATATATATATATATATATATATATATATATATATATATGTATATATATATATTAGAATTCCTTTTTATCAATAAAAGGATGATAGAGCAAATATCCAAAAATATATATACATATAAGAAATGCTTATGCTTAATAATTAATTAAAGAACAAGGTATTTGCATATTTGGAAATCACATAATCATCATCATGATGCTATAAAGGAAATGTTATTCATTAGTTTGGATACAAATAATAGTCAATAATAGAACTTGTAAATAGCTAAGGTAATTCCCAAGCAATATATATACCCGTAAATTATGCAAGATAAAATCATTAAATTTTTTTTTCTTTTTACGATTATAGAAAGTAATAACATATCACAAAAGTTACTAATAAGTGAGTCTATGGCTCCTCAAGAAATAAAAATTTAATGGAGCTCTCAAAATAATGAATGGCAGACCTATTAACAAATAATAAAATTGTATTCATAGATCCCCATTATCTTGATACTATAAGTAGAAATATTAAAACAAATACATAGATAAATAAATTAATTAATATTTTTTCTTCAATAATTTCTTTTTCTTTTCCCCTTTTTTTGTTTTCTATGTTCTGTTCAAATGAACAGAACATCTTTGTTCTGTTCAAATGAACAGTTCATAGTTATGGTGGCTCTGTGGCCAATCCAATGCTTTTTAGCTCAAAACGGAGACATGGTAAGAACAAGTTCACGCCAAAAGGACAACAGCTTTGATACTAATTAATTAAAGTTGACAGGTTTTAAGTCCTAAATATTTAAATGTTTGGCCAACAAATTGGGTTTCAACCTACTAAGACAGGACTAACTTTTTTTTTTTTGTTCAGTGAACAGAACTGTAGTTGTGTTCACTGTTTTTTTAAATAGAACTGCAGCTCTGTTCACTGAACATAACAGTTTTTTTTAATAATTTTTTTTCCTTTGTTCATACAACCTCAAATATAGTAATAGCATGTTTTTCCGCTTTACTTTGTAGTCTACATATATAAGCAACCCTTGTTTGGATAATTTGTTTAGTTATTCTAATTCTACAGTGTCCTCATGTCAACAGAATCTCTAATTATCCTAAATTTACATCCGGTTAGCAACTTAAGATGTTTCAAAACCAAAGCATTGGGCATGACATGATCTACAAGAAGTTAAGTTAATGGAATGATAACCCCAACTTCTATAGCTAATTTAACTTTTAAATATCCATAAACATACCATATGATCTGAATATAAACATATCTTATTAGTGGTTTGTGATTATATACGAATTTACAAACTGAGAAAAGGGTGAACATCTACAAGATGAGTGTGTTAAAGGAAAGGTTGAAAGAAGCTAGTATAAAGAATACAAATTGAAAATTGGTTGATTTGTTCAATGAATCATACTAGAGAGAATAGAGGGGTTACCGAATACATACAATAAAAAGGCAAAATAAAAATTTAAAATAGTACTTGCATTTGTATGTAATACGACATAACAAATTTTTTTCATATAAAGTTAAAGAGCAAACATAAAAGTAGAATTAGTACTTGTCTCAAAATTTCACTCCGAAAATTAACTGCGAGGTCATCTTTTTCTTCTTTTTTCTTCCTCCTTCCTCTCTCTCTCTCTCTCTCTCTCTCACTCTCTCTCTCTTCCTTCTTCTGCATTCAACCCAGAAAATCTTCCTCCTCTAGCCTTTTTATTATTATTCTTATTATTATTATTTTGTTTAGATTTTTAGTTTTTTGTTAAATATTTAAGTTAAGGTAATATTTAATAGGATCAAATCTAAACCAACTAAATATGTCATTATCTTGTTAGGTAGCAAAACAAATCATATTTGTTAGACACATATCATGTTTATTTATTATTATTATTATTATTTTAGGATAATAATTTATTTATTATTTATTTTGGATTTTGTAATTTTGGGTTGTTACAATCTACTCACTTTAGAAGAAAATTTTGTCCTCAAAATTTAATTTAATGCAAAACAGGGATGTTGATATTAATAAGATAATATATGACATTAAAAAGAGCCCATAAGTTTCATTGTACACTCTTATTTAAAAGGATAAGGTTGAGAAAATTAGTCAACTCTCACAAAACAGAAGGTCTCTATATTTAGTGAGAAGTTAAAGAAACAATTGAATAAAGCAAATAAGGGGGTATGAAATCAGATAGAATGTAGTATAGTTTAAATCAAAACAGTACCTATTAACGCATTGTTGCTCTCATCGGCTTGTTTTATTGTCAGTGTGAGTGCATGTCCTTGTCTTTGGTTCTCCCTGTTTGAGCCCTTTGGGAGGCTTGTTGTTGAGTGACGAGTGCGGAACTTCTCGGGTTATGTTCCGTAGGTCTCTGCTGAGGCAGCGCGGGTAACTGTTGCTGTTGAGGGGGTACTGGAAGCCTCTGCTGCTGTTGCTGTGGTGCTGGTGCTTTGGTAATATCATCTGTCTCTCGTCGCAATAGACAACCTCCAATCTGATGATTCGCCGAGCCACATACCAGGCATAAGTTGTGGACTCGTCTGCAGTCCTTTTGAGCATGCCCGGGTCAGAAACAATAGTTGCAGACCACATTCTGATCCTGTTGTGTAATCTGATGCTTCTGTGGTGCCGCTAGAGTGCCCTTGTCCGAACTTCCTGTCATCTGATCCATACTCCTCTTTTGGGACCCATATGAATTCTTCTCTTTCTATCCACTATCTGTTCTTTCACTCTAGCAGTATTCAAAACCTAGGCATAGGTTTCAAACTGTGGAGTGGCTATGCGTTCTTGAATTTCAAAATTTAACTCATTCTGGAACCTTCGGGCCCTATCTATTTCTTAAGCCACTAACAATGGGGCAACTTTGCTCAATTTGACAAATTCTGCCGCGTAATCATCTACCGTCCGATTTTCTTGCTTCAAATAGATAAATTGCTGCTCCAGATCCCACTGTGTCGTCTGGGGAAAGAACCTTGTATAGAAACTCTCCTTAAAGGCCTCCCATATTATCAGTTTTGCCAACCGATTCTCCTCAGCCAACCATCATGTGCGAGCAATATCCATGAATTGTATTTTGATCACCTCTATACGGTTTTCATCCACTACTCATGTTGCACCCAGCAGGTTCTTCGTATCCACCAACCACTATTTTGTCTTCATAGGTTCTTCAGTTCCATAAACTGTAACGGGTTTAACTTTCTAAACTCCGAAACACTGTTCGTCTTCTATTTTCCAGCAATCAACTCCTGTCGTAACATCTCAGTTTGTTATTGTTGGTTCTCAATAAGCCCCCTAAGCAATTTCATTATGTTGGGATCTTCTATTTGGGGAGTGGTACTTGAGAAAGTGATGCGACGACAAGTTATTTCTCTGGAAGATGAAGGATTTAAATTATATCAGGAAACAAAGGACAAAAGGAATGATAAGATATAAGGAACCAAAAAAAGGACAAATATAAGAATCAAAGGTAACTTGCAATTTAAGCATATGAATATGTGACAGTAATCCTAATTTGAGTCTTCTAGCCAGTAGCTAACGTCGAACCTAGACTCTGATACTAACTGTAATGCCCCACATCCCAACATACGGATAACGTTCGGCGACGTATCATAAATATGCCAAGCCTAAAATACTTTTAATTGAGAAGACTAAACAATCTTCTTATTTTGCTCCAACAAACCATTACTATGTTTATGAAAGAATCCAAAAATGGACAATATTTATTACAACTTTAAATTTTGAGTTTTGGAAATAGCAAACCAAAATGAAAGGGAAAGTTTGAAAGAATAAAATAAATAAAAGATCTCCTAAATAACGCCTCATAATGGAAACATTACCAATTGTCTATTAACTCCGCAAAATGCTGCTCCAGCTGTGGTGGATCCTCCCCTTCAGTATCCTGCAAATTATCTGAGCGTGCCAAAGTAGGGTCGTTAGAACGACCTAGCAAGTACTATAAGGAGAACATAATAATACACAGACACGCTAAGTGTATATATAAATAAAATATAAAACTAAATGAAATCATAAAACTATGATAGTATCAAAATTTTAACTAACTGTTAAAAAGAATGTGAAACATAGATTTAAATTATATTTGTCTAAAAATAATAATAAATCAATCAATAATCGTGAAAATATATCTTGAGTGGTGTTGGAATTTAACGTGATAATAAAGTTTATATGGAACTATAAAATTATGAATGCATACAAAATATAAATATATAAGAAAAGTGAATATGAGTTGCTTTGTAGTTATATTGAGGATGATAATGGTCCGGAATACATTTGTATACATTGTCATGGATAACCTTGTAGCATATATATATATATATATATATATATATATATATATATATATATATATATATATATATATATATATATATATATATATATATATATATAAAATAAACATGCATGTGAAATATGATGTCATATTATGTTATTATTTTTCTCTTTTTATATTATTTGGAACTGTCAGAAGTAATGCATCACATGTTTTACGAGCACCCCGTACATACCCGAGACTACGGCCATGATTCCTGGTACTGTCCTAGAACGTACCGCTAAGTACTAATGAATATGAATTCTTGTGAGCCTAAGCTCTAAGTGCGCAACCCTATATACTGATGGTGATTCAGTAATCATCCAGAAACCTCATGGTTGGATCTCTAAGTTCGGTTGTACAACCTTAAAAATGTAAAACTCCTAAAACACGTGTCAAGTTCTTTCTTCAAGTTCTCCCATAACCCAACAATTTTGTTTCATATTTTAAAAATAACAATTCTATAAACAAACATGTAAATGACAATGTAAAATAAACACGTACACGTATATATTGGTTTCATTTATGGGAAAAAATGTCACACGATGAACTTATTATAAAGATTTAAATGATCAATTTAATCCATCAAAATTTAAAAATTTAGATCAAGTACAATGGACATATAACATTATAAATTTTGTGTATGTGTGCAAGGGTACATATGTATTTTGTATGTGTTTGTGTCTTTTCTTATGAAGAAGCATATATGTCATTTTTATAGAAATACACACACACACATATATATATTAGAATTCCTTTTTATCAATAAAAGGGATGATAGAGCAAATATCCAAAAATATATATACATATAAGAAATGCTTATGCTTAATAGGTCAATGAAAGTATATAAAAAAAATTAATTAATTAAAGAACAAGGTGTTTGCATATTTGGAAATCACATAATCATCATCATGATGCTATAAAGGAAATGTTATTTATTAGTTTGGATACAAATAATAGTCAGTAATAGAACTTGTAAATAGCTAAGGTAATTCCCAAGCAATATATTTACCCGTAAATTATACAAGATAAAATCATTAAATATTTTTTTTCTTTTTACGATTATAGAAAGTAATAACATATCACTAAAGCTACTAATAAGTGAATCTGTGGCTCCTCAAGAAATAAAAATTTAATGTAGCCCTCAAAATAATGAATTGTAGACCTATTAACAAACAATAAAATTGTATACATGGATCCCCATTATCTTGATACTATGAGTAGAAATATTAAAACAAATACATAGATAAATAAATTAATTAATATTTTTTCTTCAATAATTTCTTTTCCTTTTCCCTTTTTTTTGTTTTCTATGTTCTGTTCAAATGAACAGAACATCTTTGTTATGTTCAAACAAACAGTTCATAGTTATGGTGGCTCTGTGACCAATCCAATGATTTTTAGCTCAAAATGGAGACATGGTAAGAACATGTTCACGCCAAAAGGGCAACAACTTTGATACTAGTTAATTAACGTTGACAGGTTTTAAGTCCTAAATATTTAAATGTTAGGCCATCAAATTGGGTTTCAACCTGCTAAGGCAGGACTAACTGTTTTTTTTTGTCTGTTCTTCACTGTTTTTTTTTTAAAAACAGAACTGCAATTTTGTTCACTGCAGTGAACAGAACTATTTTCTATTCACTGAACAGAACATTTTTTTTTTAATAATTTTTTTCCTCTGTTCATACAATCTCAAATATAGTAATAGCATGTTTTTCTGCTTTACTTCGTAGTCTGCATATACAAGCAACCCTTGTTTGGATAATTTGTTTAGTTTATCTAATTCTATAGTGTCCCCATATCAACAGAATCTCTAATTATCCTAAATTTACATTCGGTTAGCAACTTAAAATGTTTCAAAACCAAAGCATTGGGCATGGCATGATCTACAAGAAGTTAAATTAATGGAATGATAACCCCAACTTCTATGGCTAATTTAACTTTTAAATATCCATGAGCATACCACATGATCTGAATATAAACATATCTTATTAGTGGTTTGTGATTATATACGAAGTTACAAACTGAGAAAAGGGTGAACATCTACAAGATGAGTGTGTTAAAGGAAAGGTTGAAAGAACCTAGTATAAAGAATACGAATTAAAAATGGGTTGATTTGTTCAATGAATCATACTGGAGAGAATAGAGGGGTTACCGAATACATATAACAAAAAGGCAAAATGAAAATTTAAAATAGTACTTGCATCTGTATGTAATACGACATAACAATTTTTTTTCCATATAAAGTTAAAGAGCAAACATAAACGTAAAATTAGTACTTGCATCAAAATCCCGCTCCAAAAATCTTCCTTCTCTACCCTTTTTATTATTATTCTTCTTATTATTATTATTTTGTTTAGATTTTTAGTTTTTTGTTAGATATTTAAATTAAGGTAATATTTCATAGGATCAAATTTAAACCAGCTAAATTTGTCATTATCTAGTTAGGTAGTAAAACAAATCATATTTGTTAGACACATATCATGTTTATTTATTATTATTAACTTTTTAGGATAATAATTTATTTATTATTTATTATTTATTTTAGATTTTATAATTTTGGGTTGTTACATAAATAAAAACATATTGCTCAATAGAAATGAGTGGAGAAGAATTATCTATGTGATCGAATCTACGAGATTCTCTTTTGGTTAATATAGTATTTGGAATAACAAAGCTTAATTATTGTTTTGTTATATTAATTTGAAAAGTTCTTCGCTTCTTCTTGATACAACAATCATTTAAAACTTTTAGTTGATGATTGAGCTTCTCATAAAAGGTTAACTGTTGGCTGTCTTATAATTGGCCTAACTCTAATGACTCACAAGTAGTTTCGTAGAAGTATGAAGCTACCTCTCTTCGGGAAATTCTAAATGGGCACACTACTTGACTTGGTGCTCACTAAGTCAAGTGGTGTGCTCATTTAGAATTTCCTTGTCTCTTGTCCACTCTTTCTAACGTTTTTTGGGCATATTCTCCCCAAAGCACGTACAAGTAAAGAATATCCAATAACCCGCCGGGCCTACAATTAATATTTTATGGGAGTTTCCAAAGGAGCACGCCACTTTTTCTAAGGAGCCCACTAGATATTTCTTTTTCGCTTTAGCTTTCAGTTGGAAAGTGGGCTCACTAAGAAAATGGCGTGCTCCTTTGGAAACACCCTATTTTATCGGCCTGCTCATAACATTAATGTTTACATAGAGCGTTCCGCGAAAGATTCGCTATTTTATTCGGTCTTCTTCTCTCTTTAGATTTGAGAGAGGCTGGTGGAGAGAGAAAGTGAGTTGTAGAGGGAGAGGGAGAGGGAGAGGGAGATGAGAGGGATCAACTATGGCGGAGCTTCTAATTCGGCGGACGCGGCGGCGTCGTCCTCGCTGTCGACCTCTGGGCTTTTCGCGATATTACATAATTACCCTCTCATCTCGGCTTTCGTGGCCTTTGCCACCGCTCAGCTCATCAAGTTCTTCACCACTTGGTAAATTTTGGTTTAATTTATTTACTTTGTATCTTTTGCGTGTCAATTGATGCTGAGATTATTAATATTGAGTTGTTTAGATGGGGAAGTGGGTAAAGATACTAAAGGAAGGATCTTGAATTGCTAATCTAGGGTTCGGACCATTAGTTGCCTTTGATCTGGTTAATATAGGGCGTGGGTTGACAGAAAGTTGGATTCTTGGATATATTTAAATGTGCTTATGCATTTTTTATTTTATTTTTTGAATTATGATTTTAGATGTTTTGGTGTGTAAATTGGGAGAAAATTGATCAGAATTGGGAAAATATACTGGCAAAGACTACAAGAAACCCCCCACACACCAAGAAATTGAAAGGAGCACGGTTTTGCTATTTGATCCTATTTATATAAAGATCTTTCGGTGAAACTTAGATGGCAACTTTATAGGGGATCAAGGTTTTGTTCAAGTTTAGTAGAGGCTTTTGTGTGTAGAACAAGTGTCTTTTAGTCATATTAAGCCCTTTTGCTTGAATTGTAGGCTCTTATCACAAAAAGATAGATTTCACGATCTGGAGTCAATTCTCAGACACCCTTGTCACTGTGTTATAAGAATTAGTTTGTTTTTCTCTCTTTTGCCTAAAAGGATTCTTCTTGCGCACCTGTACCACACTTCCTTGATTCATATCAAGCTTTTGATTCTATGTATATCACACAGAGAATTAGAAGTATAGGGTGTTTCCTGTTTTTTCTTCAACCTCCTTACACCTTCAATGGTTATGAATATGCTAAAACAGACCAAACCAACATTTTGGGGTATTTTTCTTTTGTCTATGCGCTGCTCTGATTTATCCAATATATTACTTGCCTATAAATCATTTTCTACTCAACACATCCATATTTGCTTAGCTAATATGTATAGCTCTTACCAAAAAATCTATCTTCTATTACAAAATCTTTGCTATAATCCATTTTCTGCAACCCATTCCACAATCTTTCTTCCAAAAAGGACTTCATTATATACTTAGACCTTCATTATTACCTTAGAACATTTAAATTTTGATTTTTGGCAAGCTAGTATGTGAGTGGAAGCATGCCAAGTCCTCCCCCCCCCACCAAAAAAAAAAAAAAAACAAAAAACAAAAACAAACCCCATATTTTAAATATCAAGTATGAAGATTGTTATTATGTGAAATGAATAATTAAATGATTGTCTAAAGATGAAATCTCTTTTAAAAAAATAATGACAAAACTCAGTAGTTAGGTTGAAGAAAATAACTCCGTTCCTTAGTTTGGGTGCTTGGGCTCCCCTTATTGATGTTTGCTCCAAATTCCATTTAGGTAAGAATGGGGAATTGAATGGTTAAACTTTATTCATAATAGACCAGGAACTATATTCGTTAGAAATTGCTCATCGGTATCGGAATGTTAAGCTCCAACCCATCAGTTACTCCATTTTGTTCTTAATATTCATTGAAATCATCCAATTCAATAAACAATGCCCAAACATCCTGTCCACTATTGCTAAATATTTCAGAAGGGGACTAATATTGACTACACTTCTCAATACACTCCCGTTGATATCATATTTCTTCTATCAGGCCTAACATTGAAGGCAATGCTCCCTGTTTATTAGGTCGAACTAAGCTGCAATTTCGAAGCGTAGACTTTTGTGGGGTGCCATAGTGTAGTCATCAGCCAATTTGTCTAACACATCTATCCAAATTTTATTCTTCATCGTCAAGATTATATTATGAAAATAATCAATAACGTGCATCTCTCCAAGCTGCTGTTTCCCTATAGTTTTAATTTTTTCTAGACTTGCAGGTACAAGGAAAAGCGTTGGGATGCTAAGCGGCTTGTTGGATCTGGGGGAATGCCATCCTCCCATTCTGCGACAGTGACAGCACTTGCTGTAGCCATTGGTTTCCAAGATGGCTTTGCTGGTTCAGTCTTTGCTACTGCAATGATATTAGCATGTGTTGTAAGCCACTCATCTTTTCGAACTGAACTGTAATTTTAAATGCTGATTGTTTTACTTACAAACCTGTGTTCTGTGTTTCTTTATAGAGTAGATGATTAGGTATTAGTTAAACTTGAGAGAATATGTAAAAGTTGACACTCCTGGTATATTTTCAACATTAAAAGTCCACCTTGCTACAAAAACCTTGATTAATTTATGCTTATCTGTAGTTGTAACTACATGGACAGGTTTGGGAAGAAAATCTTCATTTAATTTTCTGAATCAAAATAAAGATCTAGCATGAATTAAAGATTCTTGGACACTTTTGGTGGTTTTCATTGCATTTCTTTGGTCTTTTAGTCCAGAATACTTATTTAATAGTTCTTAGAAAATTTCATTTATAAACCTCAGTAATATTAAAAATTAGAGAATGCAGCCTCTTTTTTTCTTTCATTGAAAAACTTCCTCATTTTCATCACTTGTTGGCAGGTGATGTATGATGCTTTTGGCGTTAGACTACATGCGGGAAGGCAGGCAGAGGTATGCTTTTACATCTCAAAGTTAGTAACATCAATATATTTATGCTTAAGAGCTAAGATATCACAGTAGGTTTAATGATTATCTTTGGATAATTAAATGATTGCATTTAACAATGTGGCCACGTGGCTAACCTACTAATTGGTTTTTAACTCGATGTAAATCTTCCTTGCTTGAACTGACATAGGTAAAGCAGGGTGTGATCTGAACATATGAAAAATAGACAACAAATTTAGCTCTACTGAATGAGGGGATTACATTATACCTTTCTAAACATAAGCAGTTCGTGATTGGTTAAATGTCAAGTTTGACAGATTAAGATGTTAAATAGGGCATGATCTTCATCTACTATGTCTCCTATCAAAGTGGAACTATGGAGCATTACTTGAAGTCATTTAAAACCGGTTATCATACTGACCACTATAAGTTCGTGCCTAATTCCTTCCAGAGGTAACTAGGATCAAGGGATGGCCATGGCGAGAAGTGCTTACCTTCCTTTTTTTATATGCTGTTAATTCTCATGCAAATCATACCCAAGCCTTAAAATTTATGTAAATTAGGAAAAAGAAAAGGAGTCTAATGGTGATAAGATTTGCCAGGGTAAAAATTGAAAGAAGCTGAAAAAGATTTACGATGTTATTACTGTCAGAGTTACTGTACAAGTTATTGAGCCAAAATGAATCGCATTCCCATATTTTAAACATATGTTGTTTGTTTTTGTTATCCAAGTACAGTAACGACCACAATGAAGCTAAGAAGCATATCCTATGTTCAAATACTCATCTGTCTTGGTAACTTTAGTTTCTTTCTTATCATAATGTTGGGACAGCATATAAATCTTATTGCAATAACTTCTATAATCATTCCTTCTTGTAGTTCACAACCCAATAATTATAAATTTATACAAAGGGATATTGAAGCAGCACTAAGCATTCTAGGTTTTAAAATGTGTAAACTTGCGTATTTGTTTATTTCAACAACAATAATTTAGCTTCAATTACTTTATTTAATCAAAAGCGTATGTAATATAAACAAATAAACACATACGCCATGCATGAAGATTTTAAAAAAAGGGATAAACACATAACCATGCATCCAAAGTAACATCAAGCTCAGGTTATTTAGTGCTTTTATATCCTTTTTTATTTCCTTTGTTATTTTGGTTCCAAGTTCATGTTCCTCTTATTCTATTGACTCTGGTGAATGTACAGGTATTAAATCAAATTGTGTATGAACTTCCAGCAGAGCATCCTCTTGCTGACACAAGGCCACTGCGGGAACTTCTTGGCCATACCCCTCTTCAGGTTTTCTTTAAATGCTTTTATCTTGTTCCTTTTAATCTTTCCCCCTTATGCATATAGGGTTGCACATCTAGCTTGCAGATTTAAATACATTCACAGAAAAATATAATAATGAAAACAGTTGCTGTTTGAGGTCTTTAACATGTTGGCTTAAATGAAACAATCTTGAACTTTTGCGATGATCTTTTGGTACTGACAAAATTACATCATTGTCTATCTCAACATGATTTCCTACTGATTTAACTTGTAAAGCAACTTCTACCGAGTAACTTTTCCGTTGTATTCAAAAGGTTCTCAGCTGGCCAGAAGTAAATATAACTTTCCCCCATTTCGTCCTGCTGTTCCATTTTACCATTTCAGCCCATGATCTGTGGACATATACTCATGTGTCGTACTTTGACAAGGACACATGGTCTCAAGCATGGTAACCTTTTAATATTTAGATAGAGGACATGCCTATATATGTGCTTTTTTATTTTTTTTGTATATCTAATTCATACAAAAATATATGTTGCGTTATTATTCAAATATGATAGAAGATAGAATAGTAAAATTAACCATAGAATATTGTAGATCTTTCAAAAAGATGACATAACCTACTTCATAGTAGAAATATTTATATGTAAATGAAGGCTTCAATATTTATATGTGTCTGACACAGTTGGACACAAAAAAATATTTGTGTGGACAATTGTCATACATATCATGGATTTTAGCTTTGTGCAAACAACGTTGTCTGAACCAAAGCAGTTGCAGCTGTGGAAGGATGAAAAGTTTTGGTTTTTATGACTCAGTGGTTCATAATGATTAAATTGGTTTTTATTTGGGTCATTTTTTTAGTTATCTCTACTGTTGATATATATTAAGATTGCAATACTTGACAAAAGACGTGAAAAGGATTTTTGGTTAGTCAGTTATACTAAATGTGGTTCCTTATATGTAGGCACAAGTTCAAATACTCTTCCTAGTAATTCTTTTAACCTCTCACATATGATGACATTTATGTCTTTTAACCATATGGTTCTGTTCAGTTCAATATACATCAGTCAGTTCATGTGGTTCATACTTCATATTGAACTGACTGTTCATGTAATTTTGGCAATTACTAGTTTTGGCCATAGCCATATTTTATTGTTTGCAAAAACCATTACAATCAATGTAAAGCTCACCAAGTAGGAGAATTGGAACGTTGGCATAGTCCCAAATTTCGGGTTCGGTGGGCAGTGGGTGCTATAGAATGTTCTGCAGCATTAAGCCTTCTGGGGACATTTGTTAACAGATAAGCGTTGGTAATTTTGTAATGTAAATTGCTAGTCTAGTATCAAACTAATGATTCTCCATGGTGGCTTTGAATGTGGTTTGGTAGGACGATTCACCACCAATGTTGCATCTCCTCCTATAACCTCTTCGGACAAGTTTAATCCAATAGCTAGTTCGATCCCGTCCCTGTAAGCAAACACTTTGGCCTCCTCCGCGTTAGTGTAGGAACAGTCCCTGGTAGCATAGCCAAAATTTGCCCAGGTGCCGTCACAGTCGAATATTGAGTACCGACCCCAGAGTGGGGATCACTCCAAGGCCATGTAATTTAGAATTCTATGCTTGACTGTAGACACGAATGACTGGCAATGGATTGAGTGTTGATTGCTGTCTTTATTCATGCCATTGTTGAAGAAGGGTTTAGGTTTGCAGCCTTGGTATATGAGTTCACATCTGGATTTCCAAATATGCCATGCCATCATTGCTGTGAATTGAAAGAAATCATTTCCAAGTGTTGGGTTTAAACATTGATCCACCACCAAGCTAAAAAACATATCCTTCTGAACTTGCAATCTCATCCGAAGCCAAACCACACTGCTTGTGCAAAATTGCAATGGATGATCAAGCGCTCAATAGTTTCTTCATCATCTCCGCTGACTGGACAAATGGGATGGATGTGATTGAGCAGTGATGAGCACCGATGCCCCCCTCGTATTAACTGATAGAGCATTCACAAGCCCTCTCCAGAAGAAGTGTATGATACGAGGTTCTAACTTGACTACTGGAGTTGTTGATGGTGAGGAAGATGACATGGTGACGGATCTCAGATGGCATGATAAGCAAGTTTGGCAAAGAACTCACCATGCTTGCTAGGCAACCATATCAAGGAGTCATCCTCATGCGGGCTATGCTTCAAAACAGGTGTTTGAAAGGAGTTATGATATGTATGGATCAAAAAGCATCTTCACCTTGTTCTGGCCCCAACTTGTGCCATCTTCTGTTAACAAGTCGGAACTTGAGAGATATTTGTGGGACGGATTTGGGGTTGTCCAGAATCGAAGGGAGAGCATCATCGATGACTGAATATATCAATTTTAGACCGTCACTATAGACTGTTCTCAAGTAGGAAATCTCTACATTGAAGAAGCCATTTTCACAAGGGGATGCCAGGAATGTTGGTGCAGCGAGTCTGTAGCATTTGGTTGGGAAATACTTTGCTCTAATAATTCCCTTCATGTGGTTGAGATCCCTCCAATAATGTCAAGCAAGCTTCGTTGAAAGAACAAAATAATGATCATGAAATCCAATACCACCTGTAGACTTTTTCTTTTCAAGGGATTCCCAACTCTTAAAGTAAAGATGTTTACCTCCACGACTGTAGTCCAAAAGAAATGTCTCATCATGGCTTCAGGTTGCTTAATGTTTTTGCTTGGTTATTCCTATGCTCATGTGATATAGGAATTAAGGGGAGAGAAGCCTTGATAAGCAGCCGCCCTACCAGCATGGGACAATAGTGGGGCTTTCCAACCTCTCAATTTCTTCCCCTTTTCTTAAATAGAAAATCAAAAGATGAATGAGATGATTTATTGAAGAACAGTGGTTCCTAAATACTTCTCCATTTTATGCATGAGACTAACATCAAGCTGTTTAGCAAGTTTTTCTTGCTCAGCTCAAGTTGAAAGAATACCGATGACTTTGAGAAGTTGTTCAACTGGCCCGATCAGCTACTAGCGATAGTATCTTTAGCTTCTTTGTGCAGCTTGTGGCCTCATTAGGCCGAAAATGTTAAGATCATCAGTGAACATAAGGTGGGAGATTGCAGGGCAAATTGATTAATTCTGTGACCCTTACAAGCTTTGCAATTTTCTGCTTTGTGAATTAGAATAGAAAGGACCTACGAGCATAATACAAAAAGATACGGAGGCGGAGGACAACCTTGCCTTCAGCCTCTTTGCGGATAAAAAATCTGTCTACATCACCATTGGTACTGATTGCAAGAGAAGTAGAAGAAAGCAAACCTTAATCAGTGCAATAAACTTTTATAGAAAATTAGATCTTGGAAGTACCTCGATGAGAAATGACCAATTAATTATATTATACACCCAAGACATATCAGCTTTAAATTCAAAGGACCTGGATTTTCTTTTCTTCTGGCACATGCTGCTAAACAACTCCTATGCAATGCTAAAATTATCAAGCAATTGCCTGCCTGGAAAGAATATTGATTAGGAAGATAAGCCGATCGAGGAGGACTCTCATTCTATTTAATAAAGATTTTTGCCTCGATTTTATAGGGGATGTTGCGCAATCCAATAGGACGATAATCTGCAGGGCTTTGACACAATCCCTTCTTCGGAATTAAGGTGATGATCAATTCTCTAAGAGATAATGTATGATAAGAAATGAGTGCATCCATAAGATTTTAGGAATTACTTCTACCGTGGATAAAACGAGAGAAGCGATTGAGATGGATTGAACAGGTACAAACGAGGTATTTAAGTGCATTGATTGGCAGAAATGATACTATGAACAGAGGTAGAAGAATTACAAGGGCCCTAAATTAACATGGATGACATAATGTAGAAAAAAAAGAAGACATGAATTATTAAATTTAAACCATGGGGATGACTATATGAAAGAAAAAGTTTCATGTGGGTAACCCAATTTTTTTTTTTTTTTTTTTTTTTTTTTTTTTTTAATATTTGCTTTATATTGCCTTTGATAATGAAGTCTGCTTGACAATAATTTATCCTATGGGGATTCTGGCAAATAAGGATATCGTATCTCAGAGGAGATGTGCTGTAAAAGTTTTTCCCCGTTTTTTACGTTTATGTTTTTTTTTTTTCCCCTCATCTTTACTAGTTGTCTCTCGGCTTGGGGCCTTGCCTTCAGATAAAGAGGAGCATATTTACCATTTGATTTATTTTTGAATCCTTATGGTGCTCAGAAAGGCATCATATTTTCATCCCAATGACTCCTGATTTCTTCCATCTCTTGTTAAGTTTGGAAAATAATGCAACTTTCCTGCCTGCACATGCTTCTGCAATTACTTTAGCATGCCAACACGAAATATTTGTCTAGTATGGTAGCACTCTGAAATAGCACAAGTTTGACATTTGTTGGACTGAATTCAGTCTATTTTCCACCTCGTCAGGTTATTGCTGGTGCGATTCTTGGGTTGGTGACAGCCTCCATTGGACACCTTATCAACAAAATTTGATTGGCGTTCTTGATGGGCAAAGAACAACATCACAAGTACACATCTTGGATGTAGAGTCTCTTTGAAGCGGAGCTGCTCTGGTTGCAATATTGAAGTTAACCACTCACTTCATTTACTAAAAACATGTTCTATTCGATTACATATTTGCATCCAACATACCTAAATCTGAAATTGTTGTATTGGAATGCCTTTGTATAGATGTTGTAGTCTTTGTGAGACTAGATACTGGTCCAGCATGAACAGCTGACTCTTTCATTGCCATTAACCATTTTGTTAGTCTGCTTGTCGGACTCGATTGGCATGTACACTATTTGTTTAGGAAGCGCTAGAAGTTGTAATCAAACATTAGTAATTGGCGTAAAAGGAAATATGGTTTGCTTGCTTAGATTTGTCTGCGGAAGTTGTGAGATATGTAATGCGAGATAAGAAATCTCCAGGTACCATTGTAACTTTGGCTCTGCTGGCATCTCAGGGTGCAAATTATCTTGCGGATGATCAGATGAAGAGCAAAAATCATTATAGTTAGCTATCGGACCTTCTTTCTTTCTAGAAGAAGAGCACATTTCCAAAGTTTTATTTACCTGTCCAGTTATTTTCTTTTGGGAATTTGGTTTGTGCTCCCTCTTTTACCCACTTTCATTGCCTTAATAAGGCTCTTCTTGATTTCGATCATGTCAAGGCTCTTGAAGAATGTGAAACACTTCAAAATTTCAGTGTGAGGACCTATGTACACTGCTTCATCGAATTCAATCCAACTTTTTTTTAGATATTTCAGTGCAATGACCTGTCTATATCGTAAAGTTCTTGGTTTCATAGTCTTGATAGCTAGTCCTAATACTTGTGAAAGGCATTATGACAACATATTATTACTCTCTCAACCTATCTATATTGCTTCTTCAAATTCAATCAAAAGGGTAAACATCCAGTGAATCAAACAAAGGATACACTTAATGACAAATTTGTTTACATGGCAAAGAAATTACATACTAGAATATAAACCTTAGAAGTACCCCAAAAAAACACAAAAGTAAAAAAAATAAAACAACAAAAACTATCATTTGACTGTAACTGTCGCAGTGTACGGGCGCTTTTGTTGTCTGCAATATGTCACCAAAACTGATTAGGGTCACTGCAGTGCTCCAGGGGTATATCTGGGTAAAATGTTGTGTATTATCCGTATACTATAAGCTCCAATTTCTGTATGATATAAAGAGGTCTAACCTGTAACAGTTCTATAAAGAGGTCCTTTCCACTCGCAATATTTGAGAGAAGACTCTCTCTACTTGCTGAGTGATACTCTCAACAGCATCAATTTCTGTACTCCAAGCAATGTGGTCATCAGGTCTGACCAAGATGACCCCCTTGCTCGTCATCCGACACATCTCCCACCATGATTTTGATTCTGAACGCCTCACTTCCTCGGCATCTACATAGTTCTTCCAGGGCTCCAATTCATTTCCACTTCCAGAAGCATCTGTAGGTATCGAACCTTTTGGCCAGATTACACAGACTTTAAGTGACACCCTGTAGGTTTCTGCTACCTTGAAGGCCACACGAGCTACGACGTAGGAATCTTTAGATGGAGCAATGACCAGAAGGAACTCAAGCTTGTCAATTGGTATTAGATCCAACGTGGAGATTATATCCTGTTGAAAGTTGAAGAAATCAAGGAAATGAACAAATACATCAAGTAGGGGTGAGGATCTGTCTATTTCGGTTCTGTTCTTGACAATTTTGGCAAAACCGAACCAAACCGATTATGAATGATAACTGGAACCGAATAGAACTACTTCGGTCCGGTCTGGTCCAGCTCGGTTAGAAACCGAATCGTGAATAAAATTTATTTTAAAATTATAATTTTAACCGTTCTAAAAAAAAAAATCTCTTCAAGATGACCAATTGATGTTGAATTTAACTATCTATAACACACACAAACACACACATATATAATGTATGTATATATGTTTATATGTATAAATATATACTTATATATATATATGCATGTATTTATATGTAAATATGTATATAAGTTTGTATATAAATGTACAATGTTTACATAATTCGGTCGGGTTTCGGTTCACTTTTGGATTTCAAAGCTCGAAACTAAAAACCGACCGAATTATTTCAGTATGATTCGATTTTCCTTATTTGGTTTTACTTATTCAGATTGGTTTCGGTTGACTATTTCAGTTTTAACCGAACTCTCCCCACTCCTGACATCAAGTGATTTACGAATAAACAGAGTACCTCACTAGATGACGCATTCAACATCTTCAGTTGCATATGCGGTAACCTCGAACCTGGTTTACTGCAGGGAACGTAATCCCTTGACCCTCTTCTATTAGAAGCAGTTTCCACAGTTTCTCGTGTTTCATTATCCCCATCAGCAACCAGAGCTCCTTGAAGATACCTGTACATGTATCCCAAGCTCATATTAAAGAGCAGTCTACATAAGGGATGGCTAGAGTTCTGAAATAAAATTTAATGGCTAGTTTACATTCTCTATGCATCATAACAGTTTCTGACCCATCGAATGAGGACCCAGAAGGGCTATGATAGTAATAAATCGTGCTGACCTGAAACCAAGATCCTCGGCAGGAAATTGGAGCTGAAGGCTCTTCCCCTCATCAAATATAGTCCTCAACTTAGCAAGCCTCGAAGAACCAAGAAGGTTGTTTTCATTCAGTATGTATTCTGAAAGTTGTGCCCGACCTACGGAAAAGATGCCTTCCAAGAGAGCTTTCTGGAAACTAGAAGGGAGGACTGAGCCGATACTGCGATTTATTGCCTGATGGACTGAGAGACATGCAAACACAGAAAAGGTAATTATTGATAATTAGGAAGTGGCAAGCAGCAACAGGAGTTTTGACAGTGAAAAGTAGTTTCCATTTCACCTGCATTTGCAACCGTTGGGTCAAGACCAAGCGCAGCTGGAACAGACATTGCTGCTTTGAAGTTTTCAACGCTTAATTTTGTGTTGGAGATAGCAATCTAAAAAATAGTCGAGGATGGATGTCAGTTCTTCATAATTTAATTGAAGGGAAAGAGATGATCGGAACCAACAAAAAAACAGTTGTCAGGAATATTACTGGTTTACGCTCCATCTCATAGGTCTCAATAATGGAAAGTGAAGCAGCATCTTTCAATAGACAGCCAATTTTCCAGGCTAGATTATGGGCATCCTGAATGCCAGTATTCATACCTGAACAAAAATCTCTTCGGTAAGCATGTCTGCTGGTGTAACAGAACTATTCAACTTGTCATTACAGGAATATGAGGCATGAGATGCATTATATGTGGGCTATTGTATGTACCATATATTAAGCATGCTTAATTTGTTAGCAATAGCAAACAGTTTAATATTTTCTAATACATGACAGATACAAATTTTGTGGAGCCAGAAGGCACAAAAATGAGTAAGAGGTAGCAATGCGAGGGTCTGATCTCTGATTATAAATAGCGGAAAGTAGCATGTAGAAAAGCAGCAGCAGTGGGAGAGCGACTGAGAAGCAGATTGCTGACGCATGACATCAGATCAGTAAGGTCCCAATGCAGTCAAAGTTGGCTAAAGCTTAACTGTGCAGGACAGGTATCAGCTTTACTGCTAACATATTAAGTCTCCTAGGCTTCTTGCAGTTAAAATCAGCCGTGTTGATTCTTTTTAAAATATTTTCAAAATTTGAGTCCAGTAACAGTCAGTATTATAATGAGTTTAGTCCTATTTAGCCTAGTGTGAGCTGAAGCCTACTAGAAAGACATTATACCTTTTTCTATGATTCGAAGACATGGACATGAGTGTCATGCTCGGTTACGAACACAAGGTGTCAGAAACGGCAACTATTCAAAATCTAGAAATAGGGACAAGACCATATGATCATATTTCAACTAAATATCTGTACATCTCACTCATAAAAATGTGGATTGGATGCTACCTATATGTTTAAGAAAAACCTAATTTTAGTAAAATGATTTATAAAATAATTAGCTTCCATCAAAGTGACAAAATATACTCCATCTACTACTTCATAATAATGGAACAAAAAAAAAAAAATTGCTGAAAGACCTTAACAAAAAGGGCAAGATCGCCCAGGACATGTAGCTGAGAGAATGACAACCCAATTCCTCTAACTTGCATATAGCCTGAGCCACCATTCAAAGAGGATGAAGAAAAGATTTTGAACATCTCTAACGATTTGTATCGATTCCAATATAAATAGTGAAGTCAGCATTCCAGATCAAGAAATCAAGATCGCTTTGAGTTTTCAAGCAAAGGCAAAAGGAAGTGACCAGTTTTGGTTCAAATTTTATCAAGGATCAGGTAATTGCATTGATTGATTCACTTTGATTTCTAGGCATGGTCCGTATTAGCTTAGATTAAGGGATGGTCCAAATTTATCTGGGATTAATTCATGGATTTGATTCACTTTGATTTCAAGGATGGT
This sequence comes from Dracaena cambodiana, assembly GCA_036321105.1. Taxonomy (NCBI): domain Eukaryota; kingdom Viridiplantae; phylum Streptophyta; class Magnoliopsida; order Asparagales; family Asparagaceae; genus Dracaena; species Dracaena cambodiana. The sequence continues at coordinate 12,975,096 of JAYEPQ010000002.1, read as the reverse complement.
CCAGACTCACTTAAATTTAAGAGACAGTCATCAAGATTCATTTTGGCTAAAGAAACTTTGATTATTGGTGTTTTCATAGTACTAAATAATATTATATATACATTAGTTGAACTGTACCAAGAAGAGGCACGCATCCTTGAGAATCAGGGAGTCATCTTACACAAATTTGATGGCATCAGGTTTGGAACTTCAGTCTCATGCCAAACAGCAAAAAGAAGTGTAGCATTTTCAAGTGTCATCCATATCAAGAGGAGGCCTGTAGAGCAGGAAATCCACTGGGGTGGGTGGGGAAGACGTCCTAATATAACCTTAATATCCTAATAGGTGATATCAAGGACACTTTAATGAGGAAGTTCGAAGTCAAACAAACCAAATTAGATGCAAGAAAACATGCTCATTTAGAGCATGTCTTAGAATAACACCAATTAAAGACAATGAAAGGATGAAAGTGTGCATGTGTGGATGGAATGGGGGTTTGGGGTGGGGCTGGGCCTAATATAACCTTAAGATCCTAATATATCTGATATTGAGGATGCTTTAATGAGGAAATTCGAAGTCACATAAACCAAATTAGTGCAGAAAACATGCTGATTTTGATCATGTTTTAAAATGACACCAATTAAAGCCAATGAAAAGATCAGAAGGCATGTGGCTTGAACTATTTGTTCGCTGTGAGGACTAGGCTACTAAAACTGGCTTGCATTTTTTAACTTACTTTCTTGTAACCCATTTTTTGATGATCAAAGGTCTCATTCTTTCCCATTTCATGTTTGATTTCTTCTTCCAATCAATTTTACATGCCTTAGAGGATGTAATAAAAGAGTATAGTGTTTCCCGTGTTAAATGTAATCTAGTGCCATAGAGTTATAATGGAAGGCATAAAGTTCAACTTAGACACTCATAAAACTAAAAATAATATAATAGCTAGCATCTCAGCAGAAACTAAATGAATGACAGAATTGTTTATACGGTCAGCATGCAACAAATCTGAGATTCAATGAGATACTATATAGTTAATTAATAGTAACAATAAGCATAACTCACCAAAACCACCAGCAGGAGGGAATCGATGAGCAGCATCGCCAGCAAGTATGACTCGGTTATTGCATGAAACAAATGCCTCAGCAACTTCTGCATGCATCACCCATGGTTTAATGTCTATCACTTGTACATCATCAAGTTTCCGGCCAACCAGCTTGAAAATAATTTGTTCACACACCTGTGTTGTAAGAATTTTTAATGAACATATTCTCAAAGTCTATTCAGGAAAAGAAGATACCATTAAAGAGTATTACAAACATAAAAGATATCGTCAAAGAGTCTTCAATTCAAGGAAAATATTGAGTATTGTTCAATTACATTTTGCATTTAAAGATATCTGCATGAATAATAAACAAAAATGGGTAAAATAAAATTGTACTTTGGCATGGTTCCCTTCCTGTCAACAGGTAACTACAAGTTCAAACCAATCTTAGTTTGAAGGAAATTTGACTCCACAAGCTGCAAGCCAATCACGTAAAGAAACAAGCAGGAAGTGAAATTGCGAGCACTTTAGGATTCAGAAGTGATCACAGTAACTAGATGACAGTGGCAGGAAGGCTGATTCAGAATAAGAATATTATTATTGAGTGAGACCATTATCAGGTATGACCTCGTGATCCTACAAAATCCATTCCTCCAGCCTTCACATTATTAAAATTTATTGTTGGAAGCCTACTAAGTGCATCACAACCATGAACATGGTCAAACAAATAAAGCATAAGAAAAACAAAAAAAGCCTACAACTACATACACACCAAGTCCTGATTCCTGAACGTGCAATCTCTGGTGCAGCCAATTAAGCAGGTAGAACACAAGCATACAAGTTAAAAACAAAAACAAAGAAAAAATCACTTAAGCTTACCTTGAAACTGAAATCCTCAAAGCTCTGCTGAGGAGGGTAATATGGAATCTAAAGGGGAAAAGGAAGAACCAAGTCAGCCCTTCAAGCATGAGGAGACCTATATCAAGGTACTGATATTACAAATGACTGTAACTAAAGCAGTGAATCATTGCAGTCCCACATCTTCATGCAGGCATAATAGTTTGAAAGCAAAGGAACCCTGTCCTTGATCAGCTTCGACAACAGTACCTGCAGCACAAACTCCCCTTCGTTGAGATCATGTGCAACAAGCACCCCAATAGCCTCTGGATTAAAAATAAAGAAGAGCATCCCCGGTCTCTGAAACTGCAGGTATTGTCCAAGATTTCTGCTCAAGAAATGGACACTGACAAGTTTTTGCAAGTCACGCTCCCCTTTCATTTTAATACCCACTAGTTTTCGCACTGTACTTCTTGCACCATCGGAACCAACAAGAATGTCACAATGGAAGTTTCTTTCCTCCAGTCTCCATTCATTGAGAAAAGTCACTCCCACTGTGACACCTTCAGCAGTGGGGTTGACAGAAATGCACTCTAGTCCCATCAAAATCCTCTTTTCTTGTATAGAATCAAGGCTTGATCCTTCAAATCCATCAGGCGTACAAACATGAAATCCCAGATTTTTCAGCTTCGTAAGTAGCAATTTCACTAATTTGTACTGTGACAAGTGGGCAACGGATACTGGACTAACTAACTTCTCAAAATCTGGAGAGAAAGAGCAGTGAGTCAGATGAATGGCATCATTTTGATGTAAGAAAAGAAAAAGAAATCCAGTAAAGCAAGCAAGTATGCACAAACATCTAGTAGCCATTCACCTTGAGGTTGCATATGGTCCACTGACCCAAGAACTGAACCAGAGAGAGAAGTGCAATATATGAACTTTCTCCACAGATCAAGTGGAGGTTGAAGTTTCTGGACATCCTCTGCTAGGCCACCCAATTTTCGGAATAACTGCAAAGAGAGCACAAATTAAAATACAAAATATACAAAAAGAAAAATCACTCTTATTGTGGGTTACAGACCAAGTGTCAAAAGTAGAAAGATACAAGGTAAATACTTCTTCCAGAGGTAGAAATATGGACAGAAGAAACTAAAAGAATAAAGCTAGAATCTAAGCAAGAGAGAGATTCTATGGTAGCCAGACAAATATTTACAATAGAAGTTGGACAATAAAATCATATTTTATTTTATAATAAATAATTGGACGAGGCACCAAGTAACTACCTAAATGACTAAATTGCCCACAGAGTAAACATTAAAGAAAAATTAAGTAGAACCTCCATAGAGCGATTGTTAATGAAATGAGCTTGCGGATGCTGGGAAAAAACTCTGTTTTTCTCTATGACTGCACACTTAACCCCTACAAAATAGCGAGAGAATGGAAAGGATCATTATTGTTTCCAGCTATAGTCAATAACAGATCAAGATGCATATCGGTATCCTTATCATTAATAAGCAACAAATGAAACACAAGTAGGAATATTATTAGGGTAGTGCTCAACTGAAAGAAAGAAGCAGATAGAGTACAAGCAGATAGCGTGTCCACGACCCTCAAGCAACAATGTACAAAAATTATATTAATTAATCGACAATGTACAATGAAAACCCACAAATAACAGTTTATTCAATATTGTTGCTTCACTGAAGGAGGGATTCATAGAACAAGTGTTGAAAGCCAAAAGGCCTATGAAACCCAAAATGTTTTTGCTAGGCTATGAAATAATAATCCACAATCCTCATCACAACTTTAAAGTTTTGGTGAGAGGGCTTTTAATATAGTATCAGAGCAACCCATGTTCAAATTTTACTAGGCACACATTTAACTATAAATCTTTAAGAAGATTGAATAATGCTATGTCTAAGTTTCAACCTAATGAGTGTTTGATCTACGGGAGCTTGTATGAAACAATAACTCTCAACATTCACCACAATTTTGAAATTATAGTATAGTGTTAGGGGCTTTAATAGTTCTTTTCATAATGAAGAAGAGTTCAACGAGCTTCTTAGATTGAATATAAAAGTATAAGCAACTCCATCCTTTGCTCTATTACTGTTTATAGAGAACAGTCACAATAGATAAACCAATTCAGTGAGTAGAGCTTATCAATGTAGGACCAATTAAAAAAGCAAAGGAACAACAACCAAAAAAAAAAAAATGAATAGAGGTCATATGAAAAGTCATGGATGCTAAAGGCATTAATCAAGACTTATTACTCGATCTAGCATAGTTTTCATTTGGTTCATACAGACTGCCCCAAGAACTTGGGATAAAGGACATTGTTGTTGTGGGATAAAGGACATTGTTGTTGTGGTCATTATGGATGCACTGAAGAGGTTGCTATCAAGCCTTTCATGGGAAAAAGGGGTGCAGGCAATAGAAAAGCCTTAGTTACAGTGATCACAGTATATAGAAAAGGTAGTGGCATTTGAACATGCATTTAAGAGAAGTATGAGAATGACCAAAATGAAAATGAAAAGAAAGGTTAACAGGTAGAAATAATAGAATTTTCAATAGAGAATCCCAACTTTTCAGTATTATTTGGGCTAATATTTTACATTGGACTAACTTGCTTCCTTTGTCAGGGAGGATATGGGATCATAGATGGGATAACTGAAGACCTTGATAACCATATTGATATTGACTCAGATCCTAGAGGATCAACGATTACACACATGACATAGAGGACGATTACATCAATGAGTAGTTCGTACCATCTTTTAACTTCCATTTTTTTTTATCCCAAGTGTAGGGGGTTTCTGGCAATGGTTGATTATGTTACTTCGTACATGTACTTTCTCTTCTTTTCTTTATTTTGTTAATTATTTAGATGTTTCCTTAAACCCTTTTTGATGGAATGCAAGGGTCTTACCACTGTTTATTCTCCAAAAATAAAAAATTAAAAAAATTAAAATCTGTGATGAATAGGACTTCAATAAGAAATCTACCGGGTTCCTTTATAAAAGCACTGGTCCAAAAGCCCTAAACTAAGCTTGATGGCGAATGCCCTACTTCTTACATGGATATGCTAGTTGGTGAAACACACTTGCACACAAACTAAATCAAAATTTAAGTTAGTGCCATCTGAAGCTTACTAGCCAAAGCAAAACTCAAAGAAGCCACGATTTGGTACTGAGGATGACGAGCATTTGCAACTGTTAACAAGACATTTCATCCAGGGAAAACATGTGGAATTCAACAAATTCTCACCCAAAACAACAACCAACAGAAATACTCTACAACTATCCAACATGTGTTTCAGATATGAGTTCACTAAACAAGCATATACATAATGCTTGCCAAAGCAACTGCAAGACTAAACCCCTTAGCTCCTCGAGCAAATTGCATTCAATCAATTACGGTCGTCTAAGGTAATTGAAGGATAATTCTTATGTTATTCAAATGGGATGTTAAGGTTCACCATATAAACCTTCAATACTTTTAGGTTGTATTCGTCCATGTCGATGCCTTCTAGGTTCCCAATAACCCATTCTAATTTATCACTGCAATAAGATTAAAACTACAAAAAGGTCAGTTACTCCACATCACAATACCTATATCCATTAAATATGCCTTCTCATAGTAATGTAGAAAAAGTTGTATATCTAAGCCAATTGTTCATAAGTTCAATAGCTTATTCTCCATGTAGAACACAAAATTTATCCTTATATACCCCTCCAAATCCTCACAGAACTTGATTCTTAGTTCTTGATAGAACGTAATATCTTCAGAGAAATAAAAATCCGAATCGAAAAATTGTACCTTTCTTTCCTAACACTCTCTAAACTTCATTGATCATCTGCATGAGTTGTAAAGAACTACAATTTTCTTCCTTTTTTTTATTTTAGAGTGAAAATATGCTGAATGCTGGCTACTAATTTGTGACAGATGATACCTTTATCATTGAAGTGTAATCAATCTTTGAAATTTAAAACTAATTTTGTCGATATCAAGAGAGATCAGTCAACAATTTTGAACTTTTGTTTTTATTTTTTATACTCAGGATGATAATAAGGGGGGGAAATTAAAATTTTGAGATGAATACCTAATTTGGTGAGGAGAAAGGAGAGCACGAGGCCAACCGGGCCGGCACCGACGATCAGCACCGGGACGTGGAGATGACGATCGTCGACGGATGACGATAAGCTGCGAGCCGACGTTATGCTCCTCCGCCGGTCAACGTAACGGAGTTCCGTCACGCTCCACCGCCTGAGAAACTTGGCCATTTCCAATTTTGATCTATTGATCTCAGCAGACTGGCTTGTCGGCGGGCTGCAAAGAGAACAAATAGAGAGTATATACGTTGGCAAATATATGGGCTGGGCCGGCATGAGTTTGAAGATTATTGGCTGCAACAAAGTAGTGTGCATAGGCTGGACTTAGAGGTAGATTAGGGGAAATTCTAAATGCCTAACACCTTTCTCCCAGGGAGCACTAAGTATTCTAAAAGCTAGTCTTTTTTTTTTTTTTCTAGTGACCATCATAAATATTTTCAAATTACCCTTTCATTCTCTAAAATTATTTCTCCTCTTCACAAACCCATTTTTCCTAGTGAGCACCATCTCCCAAATCGTTTTCCTCCTTTGCTTGAACTTTACGCATGATTCTCGACCGTCGATCTCCGCAAATCCTCACCGCCCCAGAAGCAACGACGCCGCCAAATAGCCGTCGCCAGCCTTGTCGCCTTCACCCCTGATCCTCGTCGCGATCGACCAGCGGGCTAGGGCATTCGATTTTAGGTAAGTTTTTTTTAAAAAAATTGTTGTGGTTTTGAGCTAACATGCATAGCTAGCTAGGGCACAATAACGTAGGTTTCTGAATCTTTGTTTATTTGATAGTGAAAAGATTTTGAGTAAAAATGAGTAAAAAGAAATTTTAATTTTATAGTTTGTTGATATTGAACTACTCGAAGTCAAGATTTTTTAGTAGTCTGAATCTTTAAATGTATGTGATTTATTGTTTGAAAAGTCTTGGAAGATAAAATTCTTACTATTAGATGTTAGAGTAAATTAAAATTGTTATTTGTGTAATTTATAGTAAATGTGGATTTTGGAATCAAATAGCTAGGCATGTTATTAACCAAAGAAGAAAAAATTGCACAAATTGGTTTTTATATGCAGCAATTATTTGCTAATTTTTTTGTGTAGTTCATGGTTTATGATCGCAATATTTAATTATACTATCAAATTCAGATGGATCAATCACAGTCATCAAGAATTCATCCTACAACATTGTATAGAAGGAAGAAAACTGCATCAAAACCACCGGCCGATCCACTCACCGAAGTAGCTCAAGACAAGCTGGTTGCATCGCATGACACGGCGAACATCGAAGGCGGGAGAGACAGAGGAAGATGTCCTACATGTCATTGATGAGGGACCGACAGATTTATCAATTCTAAAGAGTTTTAAGACTCATGCTGCTTATTTCATAAGCAACAATGAGGTAAATAATAATTGATTCTAGTCGTCGTTAGTTAATTATGGATCTAATTTCTTATGAATTTACTTTTAATGCAGGAAAGAGATCCATTGCACTGCATAAACCACACAAAAAAAAAATCACCACATGGTCGTTATGGTTGAGCGAACCCAACACACGTTTCATTGAGATTATTAAGAACTATTCTCTCTACCCGTTGGTTCAATGCTCGTACCCTTATATAAGCAACGTTGGGATCTCAGCCTTCATTGAGAAGTGACATTAAGAAACCAATACTTCGTTTGCCTGAAAATGATGATCTACCATTCCCTGTAGACTTGTTAGTTAGTTTCTTGGGTGTAAGTCCTAGTGAAAGCAAAGATGAGTTAAACCAAGATTTACCAACATTGATTTGTGTTTTGTAATTTTTTTTTAGTTTCTGTGAAGTAACCGGAAAACAACTCTGTTCTGTCGCCATTAAAGTGTGTTTTGCAATGTTTGTTAATATTTTATAATTTAACCAAAAGAAACCTTTTATGTTTCGGTGTATATCTATCACGTTTCAAAAATTATCTATAGCATATTCCTTATTGGTTAATATATTTCATGTTGATTATATTCGTATAGTTTAGGTACATGTAAATTATTTGTTTGTGTATTGTAAGTCTTCATTTAGAAATTCAAAGTCACATTGTCAAATTCTTTGTTCGGCGTTCCTGCCCCCATCCAATTAAATAAACCATCCGGGGTGTAAATCCCGAATGATTACTTAACTGTCCGAGGTGTACATTCTGGACAGTTAAGTTTTCACAAAAAATGAGAAGTTCACTATCCAAAATTAAAGCCTTATCTCACCCTTTAACTGTCCGAGTTTAAAACCCCATCTCACTTTTTAACTGTTTATGATTTAAACCCCGTTTAATACTTAAAAGGGTCGGGGTTGGGAACCCAGACAGCAGAGTTCAAAAAATTTGAACCCACTGTCCGGTGACTATTTTTTTAAAAAATAATCTTTCAAAAATACAAAATAAATTCGTGCTCTCAAAAAATTAGACTATTTACTTGAAATTTCTTTACTACACATCTCTAAATACGAAAAATAGTCCGAAGAAATCAAACTTTTTATTACTTATCTTCATCTTCTTCAACGTCTAGAATGCACAGTCCAATTGGTTCTCCTCCTTCCTTTTATACTAAAAATAACTCTAAATCTACAACGAAATCAAATGAAATTACTCCACAATGAAGAAATCCATAGGATTAGGGTTTTTTCTTTTTTCCTTTTTTTTCCGTTCGCATCGTGCGGGAGGGAAGACAGAACTCGCGAGGGAAGTTGGGTCATGGTGCTCACTAGGAAATTTTCATATTCTTTTTTGTCCAAAAAAAAAAATTGTGGCACACTTGGACAAAAAAATGTGGTACATTTGAGGAGGGAGGGTTAAGAATTGAGGATATTTCAGAAAAATAAAGGTATATCCTTTTATATATATATATATATATATATATATATATATATATATATATATATATATATATATATATGGATTACTCTAGGTGAGCCGCCAGCTCAGGAAAAGTTGCGTGAGCTAGCGACAAAACTATAATCATCCAATGATTTTTCTTCAATTTTTCTTAACAATTACTATCTCTACTTTCTTAACTTCTTTATGATTAAATTTCATAAATTTTGGAGTTATTTTACTCTTTCATCAAGTGCATACAAAATGTTCTATTCATTGAAAATCGTTAATTTTTTGTTAACTTGATGTAGGACGAAATCAAAACTAAAACCCAAGAAATTCGGTATGACTGAACCCTAAGGGGTCGAGATCATAATCCAAAAGAAAATTTTAAAAAAAAATTATTAGAGATATTGGAAATGAACTGCAGCTCAGGTAACTTGCGTGAGCTGTCAGCTCATTTTTATTTTTCTCATATATATATATATATATATATATATATATATATATATATATATATATATATATAATAGAGATTTTTACATATTTGTCCTTTATATTTATAATTTAGTTCTCAAATCTTTTAAGTTACTACAATTTAGTCATCAGCTATATTTTTTGCCCTAATTTTTAGTTATACCCTTGAGTTACTTCACTTTAGTCATCTCATCACACTTCCTCCTCTTTTCCTCTTCTTATTGAATTATCCTCTCCATTTTTCTCCTCTCTCTCTTCTCTCTTCTTATTGAGTTCTTCTGAGTTACTTTACTTTAGAAATTAATTGAAAGAGAAGAGAGAGAAGAGGAGAATGGAGAGGGAAATCCAATAAGAAGAGAAAGAGAGGAGGAAGAACTAAAGTGAAGTAACTTAGGAGTTCAACGAGAAATTTGGACTTAAAATATGGCTGGAGGACTAAATTGTGGTAACTTAAAGGATTTGGAGGATTAAATTATAAATATGAAGATTTTGGGGACTAAATTCTAATTTTTAAAGATTTAAGGGATATATATGTAAAATCTCCATAATAATAATGATAATGCAAATGAGCTGACAGCTCACGCAAATTACCCGAGCTGCAACTCATTTCCACTATCTCTAATAATTCATTTAAAAAATTTCTCGTGGATTATAATCCCGACCTCCTCGGGTTCCCTCATATCTAATTTCTTGGATTTTATTTTTGATTTGATTCTCTATCATGTTGATACAATATTAACGATCTTTAATAAATATAATATTTTGTGTCCACTTAATGAAGAGGTAAATGAAGTCCGAAATTTATGAAATTTGATACGAAAGAAGTTATGATGTAAAAATACTAATTCCAAGAAAAAAAGTGAAAAAAAATTATTTGATCACTATATTTTTACCGCTAGCTCATGTAAGTTTTCATGAGCTGGCAGCTCACCTACAGTAGATAATCCCATATATATTGTAATACCCCAAATTTCGAATTATTTATATCCTTTTTTTTGGTCTGAACATACCGATTACCAAAATCAATTTTAAATACCGAAATAAACTTCGGTGGGCGTAAGTTAAAATCCGTAATTCCAAATGACATTCGGTTTTTGCGATAATTAGTTTTCTAATATTTAGATTTTTTAGAAATTTTCTAGGCCGAAAAATACTTCCAAAATTGCTAATTTAATAATATTAAAATCATCATTCTAATTATTTCGAAATTTCGATTCATTTATTCCGGACATCGAAATGACAAACGGATAATTTTGTAGCGTTCATCTCATTGAGCACTACGTCCTACATAAATTTGGTAGCATTCAAAATATATTACATGGAACCGAAATTATTAAATTATTTAATAAATATATAAAATAATTAAATTATGTTTTAAAAGGAAGGCGGTGGCTTGGGCGGTGGCCTCCCTGTGAGGCCAATCAAAAGTTGAGGGAAAGGAGATAAAAGGCAAGTGGGAAAAAGAAAAAAAAATTCTCACTACACCCTCTCTCTCACTCTCTTCCCACGTCTTCTCACTCTCTGTCTCTCTGCCTGAACCAAAAGAAAAAAAAAAGTAAGAAAAAAAGAAAAATAAACCGAACCAATCAATGATTCGAACCGAGAATTCGAGATCAAGCCGAGTCAAGTAATACTGATATATTTTTTATTCATTTTTATATTTAATTTATATTTATATACGTAATTTATTTTGCAAATTTGCTTGGTTAACATTTTGATTTATTAATTGATATTGAGAACTGAACCATAATAGTAACTCAAATTTGATACATATAAATATAAATATTGTGATATTTATTTATTTTTTATTTAAAAAAAATTTGCATGCAAACTACTGTGCATGCAAGCAATAGAGAGAAAAGAGTGAATGACAGAAAGGGAAAAAGAAAGAGAAAGAGAGAAAAAAGAGAGAGAAAAAAGAAAGGGAAGAAGAGAGAAGAAAAAAAGGGAGAGAGAGAAAAAGAGAGAAAAAAAAAGAAAGAGAAGAAGAAACGGGAGAGAGAGAAATAAAGAGAAAGAGAAAGAGAGCGTGGGCTGGACCGAGAGAAGAGAAAGAACAAAGAAAAAGAAAAATCAAAAAAGAAATTGGGCCTCGCTCAGTCCAGTAAAAAAAATAAAAACAGTGGGCTTGGATTGGGCTGGGCGAGAGAAGAGAGAGAAAAATAGAAAAAGAAAATTGGGCCTGGCCCATCTCAGAAAAAGAAAAGAAAAAAGAAACAGTGGGTTTGAATTGGGTTAGTCCGGATGGAAAGAAAACAAAAAGAAAAAAAGTTAAACAGCTGGGCTTGGGCCGGAAAAAGGAAAGAAAAGGGAAAAAAATTTGAACTTGTACTTGGATTTAATTAGAAATAATTGATGGATTGGAGATAAAATAGAAATAATAACAGTAATAATAACAAAGTAAATAAATAATTGAGGAATTGGGCCTGGAATTTAAATGAAAATTTATCAATAGAAATATATAAATCTATATGATTGAACCTAGAAAAAAAATAAGTCCATAAGTTTGGACTTAAAAATAATACAGCATTATTACATGATACACTTGGTTCACAAAATTGGGCTGTTGATTGGTATTGAGAACTTAATCGGGTTATTAAATCAGTTTTGATAATATATATTGTGATATAATTGTGCATTAATATTATTAAGACAATACGGATATCTAATTGATCATGCTATAATGCTACAAATCACGTGCTATAATACTACAAGTCATGTGCAGTCATGGAGATGCAAGCATGTTAACATGAATTGAAAAGTAATTAAAGAGAGGAAAAGAAAAATAAACAAATAATTATAAAATAAATTTATCATCTGCATAATGTATTATGAACCTGGGAATGGGAGAAATTATACGATAGATAACATGATGCGTGGCATGTGATAATTGTTAATGATATAATGTATTATATGATTCTTGCATGAATTGTACAGTTTATGTGATACATGACACATAATTCATGGTATATATACACTCGAATCTAATACATGACATGTTTAAATGAATTAATTGAATACTTGATATACGATGAGCATGATTATTCATGGGAACATGATAACAAGTTTCTTGTATCTTCATTACATGACATGAAGTATTTACGTGATACATGTGTACATGATCTTGAATTTTGATTCCTGAATTTTTATTTCTCGTGATAAGGACATGTACACAGTTTGACTTGACAAACCACGTGTTCCCATTAATTCATGCATTTCGTGTATTATTGATATGATGATTGAAAAAACTATATGATGGATAAAAACTGTATTGTATAAAAAATTTGTTGGCCAATTTCTTGATTAAGGTCGGAATTATTTTACTGCAGCGGTCTGGGTGATTACTGGATTACCAATTGATAATTAATACTCAGAGTGGTATGTTCATTATTGTACTACAATATGAAAATTGATTGTTATGCCCAGCGGCATGTCATGGTTCAGCATCATGAATATTAAGGCCGGGTCCCGAGTATGTACGGACACTTGTACAGTACGGAATTGATTGTTATCCTGTAACGCCCCCCAATTTGGCTCTACTTTTTTTTCTTTTCAAAATGGAGGACGCTACCTAAATACTATAAATAATCCAACAGTCATAGCATTTTTGAATAACCGTAACTACTACCATATCAAGATGAACAAACATGTCTAAAACTGAAAAGATTTCATTCATACAGAGAGTTGATTACATAAAACGGCACACTGCTCTAAATATTTACACAAAAGAGTCAAAATACAATAGAGTTAAAACAGTGCCTGATGAATATCATATATTGTATTTTTCCTCTCATACTTTATCTATTTTTGTATATAAATAAATGCTACTCGGGTATTTTTAGTGTCTTTTTCAGGTAATTCGATTCGTATAAGGAGATGGCAAGAAATCAATATTGGAGTAGGAAATCAGAGTCCGAAAAGTTTCTAAAGTGAGCAAAACTACGAGTCTACGACGCTGCAGAGACTCAAAGTCAAATACAGTCAAGAAAATTAAACGTACAAGACAAGACGTTCACAAGGAAAAATTTTCATAATATTTTGGCTTACTTGAGCCGCTAATTAGCGGTTTTAGTCCAATGGTGGATTGACACGTGTAATTTTCTCCCTCGACTTCGTTATAGTCTTTTAGTTTCACAATTGTATTAGAATTGGGTTTGGATTTCCGAAGCCTATATATTGGCCGTATCCTTGTATTCTAGGGTTTTATGCGGTAGTTAATGTAGATTAGGATTTAGTTTATACTCGTCTTTCATTAATAAAATTAAGGTTTTGCTGATGGGGTAGCGACCACAATACCGTGCTCCAGAGGTAAGTCATTGCTTTCTAATCTTTATTTGCTTTTTAGATAGATTTAATTGCTTTCTAGTATAGATTTATTTTCTTTCTAGATTAGATTTTATTGCTTTCTAGGATCATGTGTAGCTAATTAGTTTAGCTCTAGGATGTAGATGAAGTTAGGATCCACCATGTAATTGCTGTCTAGTATTTTCTTCTTAAATAAAATAATAAAGACATAATTTTTCTATAAAAAAGATTAAAATACAAGAACTCGAAAATTAGGACTTTGATAGGTTATACTTGAATTAGTTTTCTTGATAGCCCATACTTAGTTAGGATTTTGGGTTGTTGATTTTATCTTTTTCATTGAATTATCTAAAGATTTAGTTTGTTTTTATGAAAAGTAGTATCTTTGATGAGTTATACTTGCACACCACTTGATAGTTCATACTTAGGACACTTTAAATAAAAATTAAACTAAAAGATCATCACTTTATGAAAGAAGAAGATAATAGAAGTAAGAATATAGTTAGAAATTAGTGGATTCTAGATCCTAGGCTATTTAGTTTAATTCAACTTCAAACTAGAATCTTTGGTTAGTCCGTTAGACTAAGGAAAGAGTAAGGAACGCAAAAACACGTTAGATCCCTGCGGGACGACCTGTATAGCGCTACACCGATACTGTGCGCTTGCAGTAAATATTAGATCAAGTTTTCTAACGTTTTACCAGTTAATAGTGTGTGTTGAGTATACAGGGAATAGATATTGCAGATACAGAAAGACAAAAAGAATTGGAGAAGCCTCAGAAGTGTGCAAAAGAATCCAGAGAGTCAAACTCTCTGGTTTGACCGCCATTTAGCGGCTCTTTAGGTACATCCCGAGTCCAAATTTCCTCCTGTTCTATTATTTGTTTTCCTGGTTCTGTAAAAAAATTCAAAAAAAATAAATCAATCTTTTTTTATTCCTTTTCCATCTCTCTCCCTCTCCACCTATTTAAAAAAAAAAATTAAAAAAAATGTTTCAAAATCAAACTGGTTGCTATCATTGTCGTGATCCATATCATAATTATTATCAGTGTCCATGGATAGGAAGTTCATTAGGACTAGGTCATAATCAAATTCACAACACATATAATGAACCTACGAGCACTTCTTATACACAAAATTACAATTATGAATGGATGAATAATTCTAATAATCAAGAGCCATACCAAGAGAGTCCTCCATCTGATCCCTTCTTTATGGGCTATTCATCTTCATGTTCTATATTCAATTATAAACAAGATATTCAATTGAACATGTTAGATTAAAAACTAAAAAGATTAGAAGCAAAATATGCATGTCATGAGAATCTACCTCCAACCACTTTATATCTGTCATCAAATATGTACATGGATCCATCATATCATTCTTCAAATTCACTCATGATCTCGAGATGCAATTATTTGAGAAAAATAAGGAAAATTATGATCATGAGTCTGAGGAACGAAGACGTAGAATAGAGGAAGATATGGAAAATTTGCTAAAATCATCATATCAAAAATCATTCTCTCAAATTGAATCTTGTATGGAAGATCTTCTCAAAGCGATTTTTCAAGCTAAACTTTTTGGAGATCAACCATCTAGTAGTTTGAATATATCTAACTCCAACGAGCAATCACTCCAGTCATCTTCTGAAGTAGATACGATTCAAAATGAGTTAAATAATTTTGTGCATGATGAGTCTATAATTCAACATTGTGATCAACCTATTTTAGACAATTATGAAAATAATTATGATGAAACTGATGATAAAGAAAATATTTTGCTTGATGATTTATCTCATAGTGAGCTTGCTAGTGACACATTATCATTTGATTCTTTTGATGGAAATTGTGAAGAAATTTGTGAAGAAGAAATTTTATCTCTTCATAATAACTTGACCAATGATAAGTCTACTAGTATGGCATTTTCTTTTGAGAATTTTGATGACAGGTTTGAAGAAAATTTGCATGACAAGCCTATAATATTTGAAGATTGGAAGAAACTACAAAAAGAAGAGATTATGGTATCTGATGATTTAAAAGAGCCCTCCAAAATTGAGCTTATGATTCCACAACACCAAAATGAGTATGTTATTTCACAAGTTGATAAAACCAAAATACGTACTAATATGAAAGATACTCGTGGATGGAATATGAACGATGGTAAATGTACACTTTCCAACTTTAAAATTTTATTATTGAATAAAAAAAAAAGGTAGAAATAAATTGAGAAAAATAAAAAATAAGATGGAGAGATTAAATGCAAAATTGACAAAAAAACTAAGTTCATCCATATCAAAACATAAAAGGACACATTATGAGAGTGGAAAGCGATCAAGAGGTCGTAACCGTTTGAATTTTCTAATAAGTGTAAAATATTTGTACAATAGTTTTTTTTTTTTTTTACCACCCTTGGTTTGTGTATGAGGGCATATACGTGTCTAGGTGTGGGGAAATGGGTTAGGATATTTTCTTCATATTTTTCTAGGATTTTTATTTTTTTTAGATTCTTCATTTATTTTTTTTAGATTTTTGGGTTTCTTTATTTTACAATTTGGGTAGTTTTTAGGGTAACTAACTAAAAAAAATAAAAAAACTGAAAAAAATTTAAAAAAAATGAAAAGAAAAATAAATTAAAAAATTTTTATGTATTTTTATCAATAGATCAAACTACTTACAGATAAAAGAACAAATTTGATTTGAAATTGGATAGGAGAGTAGATTGGTTGATACACTTTGAATTTTATGAAAAAGATCAAAATTCGAAAAATAAATATTGCTAACAGTGTTGGCAGTGAAAATTTCTAAGTTAAAAAGGATTTTCTACAACAGAACGTGGAGCTAATAGCCCCGCGTTTGGTTATATTAATCTTGCGTTTGAACAAAACGCGGAGATGTTTAATAGCTCCGCGTTGATTCCGCAGTCTGGCTAGTATTAGCCTCGCGTATAAGTGAAACGCGAAGATGATCAATAGCTCCGCGTTCTGGTTATTTAGGGCCGCGTTTTGATGCAATTAAAGCTCCGCGTGAGCAGATAACCAGAATCTCAAATTGATTGAGATTATGGTTTGGGCTTATCCAAATACCTAAATCAAGTCCAATCAGAACTCTAAATCAAGATATTTAAATCAATATTAAAGATTGGATTGGAATCCTTGATGAGAGGGAATTCTATTTAGATAGAAACTCTCAAATTAACCTGGGGCTATAAATACCTTCCTGGTGAAACCCTATAGGTCTTCTTCTTTTCGGATCCTTTGACAATTCAAATACGCGAGAGAGCCTTGAAGTCAGGGGTATTCTTCTTCTTCCTTTCGGTTCTTAGAGAATTCAAGTTATGCACAGAGCCTTGAGTTCGGGAAAGACCGGAGAAGATCGTCTACAGTCGGCCGTTATCTTCGAGAGAGAAGAGTTCGACGTTCGATCGTCCAAAGGAACTACTATAGATCCCATCGCCACAGATCTCACACAAATATTGTAAAAGAGAGAGATTGAGATATAAAATCCTCTCGTTTGTTCTTCTTTTTATCTTGTTCACTTCTATTGTAATTCAAGTTTATTCAATGGGAGGAAGGCAAATAATTTCTGCTGCGAACAAACTGGCGACCACAGTGGGAGCCGTCTCTTTCACTGATGAAGAGATTGTGGCGCAATCGGACATCGACATGATCGGATCCGAAATAGACACGCTGGTCGTTGAAATCGACCAGCAGAAGTATGAGGAGTTCCTCTCCTCTGGATCAGGTGACCTGGACGAGAAACGACACTATGTCGCATGTACTCCAATACCCGAGTAACGGGTAAAAAGGTATCCACCGAGATACGGGGATCCTTGGAGACTGCGGCTATAGGGCCGATGCTCGGACAGGAAATCCTAGCAGGGGATGAGCTTCCGACTGCAAAAGAAGACATGGGAACTGGATTGACCAGAACCCAACTCCGAAATAGGAATCGGAGACTAAGGCGGAAAGCCCTCAAAGTCCGCCTTGGACGCGGAGCTAACCTTAGAGGACGCGAGGCTATGGTCCCTCGCAAACTGGCTCACGTTAATCGCTAGACCAGTCACTATCGCGTTAAACGCGAAGATACAACTTACCTTAAAAGCAAGGAAAAGGCAGCATGTGATTTTCCATGCGAGGCTGATACTAAGCCAAGCGAGAAATACGAGGCTAGTAATACTGGCGAGTTACGCAAGACTTATAACACTCGCGAGAAACGCGAGTATAAAAATTCAATAAAGCCAGCGTGTGATTTTCCACGCGAGGCTGATACTGAGCCAAGCGATAAACGCGAGGCCGGTAATACTTGCGAGAAACACAAGACTCCTTACACTCGCGAGAAATGCAAGTATAAAAATTCTTCAAAGCCAGCGTGTGATTTTCCACGCGAGGCTGATACTAAGCCAAGCAAGAAACGCGAGGCTGCTAGTACTTGCAATAAACGCAAGATTCCTGACACTCACGAGAAATGCGAGTATAAAAATTCAATAAAGCCAGCGTGTGATTTTCCACGCGGGGCTGATACTGAGCCAAGCAATAAACTCGAAGCCGGTAATACTTTGGAGAAACGCAAGATTCTCCACGAGGAACGCGAGAATGATTGGCAAATAGTTGTAAGTCATAAAAATCGTGCTAGGCGCGAAGTTACGATTTGCGTTAATCGCAAAGATAAGCCAGCATGTAAGAACTTCCCTTCACGCGAGGCTATTATTACAGAAGCTAAAATTCTGAAGACAAGCCAAGCCAGTGAAGAATGCGAGGCTAACATGGCAAGATGCGGAGCTATTCCTCAGCCCCGCGCGATAAAACGCGAAGCTACTTCTAAGCTCCGCGTGGATCAACCCAATTGCAGAATCAGGGCAGATCCTCGCATCAGCAAACCAGAACTAGACTCCAGTAATCCTAAGAAGCTTCAGTGGGTTCCTAGACTCTCCCAAAAGTTGAACGGGTCCCATGATTCCATAGATGAAGACATTGATCTCAGGGAGTATCTGTCCAAGAAAAGGAGCATAGAACAACTTCAAGCAGAACCTGTTTGTCACTGCCAGCAGCTTATGACAGCGGTATCCGCTGTAATGAACAACTGTGGCTGCAGTAAGAGCAGGGTATCTGTGTTTGACCGATTAAACGAGTCAAACAAGAACCCTACTAAAAAGACAAGAACTGCTTCCCTAAAAGAATGGAGAGCTGTAACTTCCAACATGATAGGAAGAGGGAAAAAGATTGTAGAAACGGATGATGATTCGGAATCGAGCGATGAAGAATCTCCTCACGTCACTCGACTTAAATCAGGAGCCGTCTCGCCTCGAAACTATAAGAAACTTGCAAAAGGTTCTTACGACGAGGACAGCGATAATTCAGCTATAGCCTCGCCTCCATCCTCTACGTCATCTCGGCTACAGAAGTCGGCATCACACATGGCAGATAAATCTGATGATATCAATCAGAGATTTGAAGCTCAAGAAAGAATGATTCGAAAGCAACAAAAGACGATTGAAGATTTCAAGGGGATGCTCTCAAAGTTCGTTGAGAATAATGCCAAAAAGGGCAAAGAAACTCTGAATGAAGAAGAACAGGAGGAAAAAGTCCACTCAATGCACGAGGACGACGATAGATTTTCTTTCCATGATCCGCATGGAGAAAAGATAGAAAAATTACAAAGTCAACTCGAAGTTTTGATGCACAAAAATGAGTTGAAGATTCAGGGGTCTCAAGACCATATCCGCCTAAATGGGATGTGATACCATACCCTCAGAAGTACAAGCCGCTCAAGTTAGAGCCTTATGATGGGAAAAGATCTCCCAGTCAGCATATTTATTATTTCTTGTCCCAAGCAGGACATCTGATGAGTAATGACCCGATTATGACCAAAGTATTCGCAAGTACTTTGCGAGGGCCTGCTTTTACTTGGTTCATGCAGTTGCCCCCAGGTTCTATTAATACCTTGTTCGATGTTGAGAAATAATTTCTCTCACGTTTCTTCGAGGATGATACCGAGATTACGGTTCATTCCCTCCTTGCGACTACACAAGGGGAACAAGAAACAGTAAAAGATTTTATAGAAAGGTTCCGGGAGAAGTCCGTGCATTGCAAACACGGAATGGTCTAGGAAACTCTAGTCGAGACTTGTCGACACAATCTTAAGACCAATGTGCTCCTAAAAATGGGGGTCGTAGAGTCTAAGACATGAAGGGATTTGCTCAAATAGGGAGAGCAAGCTGAGGACCTGATTCGGCAAGTTGAAGAATCTCATGGATCAAGAAGTACTGGGGGTAATAAGCCATATACCCAAAATAGCAGCAATAAGAATAAAGGGAAAGCTATAATGGCGTCAGAAGCTGCTCCGCAAAAGACAAATCCTCCTCCAAAACCGAAGCCCCAAAATAATCAGGGAATAAGGCAAAATAGAACTCAGCAGGAGAGAAATTATACTTTCAAGACAGAACAGACGCCTATCCTCTTTCACCTCCTCATGAGGAAGGGAATGCTGAAACTTCCGGAGAACAGGAAGCCAGAAGACGCTGGCAAGACCAATGACCCTAATTACTGTCTTTATCACCAGAATGTTGGGCACCCGACTAGGGATTGTTACCCTTTTAAGAACAGAATCCAAGCACTAATAGAAGCTGGAGTTCTAACGCTTAAGGAAGAGCAGAAGAAGGTCACCGCCAACATGGCAACGATAGTGATTGGAACCCATGAGTTCCCCGCAGGAGTGGCCCCAATCCCAAAGGGTAAGATGGTTACAAAGAATCTTGACCCGCACAATAAAGCTCAAGAAGGACGCGTCCCTGTAATAACCCAGAAGGGGGAAGTTATATGGGTTCACCCTGACTTATTAGAAGATGAGCAGTGGACTACCGCAGGTCATGGGAAAAAGCGGACTATTAATGCCATTTCTGCAGAGATAAAGAAAGAATATATAGTTTCGGGAGCCTTCACAGATTCTGAAGAAGAGCCCGAAACTATGACCACTCATCAAGATGGGGCAGGCCTTTCCGGCACTCGATCTGGGAAGACATATCTCAAGGACTACACCAGAGTAGATCCAAAAGATATATATGCGGAACTTTCAAAACCGGCAAAGCAGAAAGGACTTCGCTTTCAAAAGAATCCTATTAGAGATGAAGAAGCCAAGGAGACTTCCTTCAAATTTGACATAGTAGCTCAGCTGGCTAACATCCCAGCGTGAGTCACACTGTACGAGTTGCTTCGATTGTCAAAGTCAACTCGTGAGGCGTTGAGAGAGGCCTTGGCAGACTCTGAGTCATTCCTAGCTCAAATTGTCGAGCCGGCCATCGAAGAACGGGACTCTTGCCCCCACTGTCATCAAGTGAGGAGGCAGATTCCACAAATCATCTTCTCTCTGGAGGACATGCAGATGAGGAATATAAAGCATAACAGGCATTTATATTTCACCGGATATGTTGGGTCTACAAAGGTAGACCGAATTCAAATTGATCCGGGTTCTGCACTCAGTGTCGTGCCCAGAAGATTGATGCAGCTGTTGGGGATTTCCCTTCATCGCTTGACGCCTACAAACACCACTATTTATGGATTTAACGCTAATAACAGTCATCCTCTTGGTAAGATCCGATTACGGTGTCAAATTGGAGACTTGAGAACGGAGGTTACATGCTACGTTATTGATGCTGATACCTCCTACAATATTTTATTGGGACGACCTTGGATCCATGCTCACATGATAGTCCCGTCGACTCTTCACCAATGCATGAAATATTGCGATGAGGAAGGAGAAGTCCGGACACTTGTTGCAGATAAGCAACCGTTCAAAAGGCTGGAGAATTATTTCACAGATGCTGCACTCTATAAGCCAGCCCATGAAGCCTCTAATTACCATCCGAGCAAGCTTCAAAAGCCTGATGAAGGCGGCAATGAAGCCGACACTGAATACGAACTTCCAGAAGAAGACGACGGGGGTGATTATGAAATCAACCCTCACTTAGATTTTAATTTGAGTCTTGATATAGCTGATGTAATAGAGGAAGAGTGGATTATAAATGAAAACATAAAGTTAGTCTACGAGCATGCTGTAGCTACTGAGTCTGAACCTTTTTGTACTTCCACTGAAGTGGATGACCTATCCGAACTTGAAGTTCTGGCGGCATATCATTTGCCACTTAGGTCATCCCTCCTCTCTCGGTCCAAAATAGTTAAGGGAAAAGGTCACTACTTCGAAGTGCCTTCTCGACAAAAATCCCAAAAGCCGATCATGTTCGGCAGAGTGATTACGTCACCTCGGCAAAAACAAGGCAATGAAAGTGATGAGAAAACATCACCTCAATTTCACTTGTATGAACAGAAATCCCGACAGATGATGGAGAAAATGGGTTATAATCTTACCCAGAAGCCGGGATTAAACTTTGGAAAAGGGCGACGCAATCTTATACCCTCATTTAGACCAAGAGGAAAGAGCCCAGACTATTATCAAAAAACTCACAGGGGGTTGGGTTATGTATCTACCCCTCCCTCATCACCATCAAAAAATGAAGAGAGTTCTTCGGCCAAAGAAGATACATCTTCACTTGGCCATGATTTGGACATAAGTACCGGTGTTTGGTTTCAATCCTTGACAGCCAATATGGCTTCAGCCGCACCAGAAAGCGACGAGGAGCCAATTGATGTTCATGATTCCTGGGCCAAGCATATGGACACTCTCTAGGATGTCCGCTTTGAACAGCGCGACCCGCCCATAGAAGACATTAATACAAGTCAACATGGGAACGGAAGAAAATCCGAAACCCATCTTCATAAGCGACACGCTACCTCCTGTGGAAAAGGAGGAACTAATATCTCTTATTAAAGAGTATATAGACGTGTTCGCATGGAGTTATGAAGACATGCCCGGGCTTGACCCTCAAATTGCCACACACCGGTTAAATATTAAAGAAGACGCCAAGCCTGTCAAACAACAGCAAAGGCGTTTCCGACCGGAATTGATGGAGGCAATAGTTGCTGAGGTCAATAAGCTTATTAAATCCGGATTCATCCGTGAAGAACAACATCCTGATTAGGTGGCTAATATAGTGCCGGTTCGTAAGAAGAACGGCAAAATTCGGATATGCATCGATTTTCGAGATCTGAACGCTGCATGTCCTAAGGACGAATTTCCACTCCCCATCACCGATGTGATGATTGATAATACTTGTGGTTATGAGAGGATGTCCTTTATGGATAGCTTCTCAGGTTATAACCAAATTAAGATGCACCCAGATGATGAAAAGCATACAGCATTCAGAACGCCGCTGGGAGTATACTGTTATACGGTGATGCCGTTCGGATTGAAGAACGCAGGTGCCACCTACCAACGCGCAATGAGTGTCATATTCAAAGAACACCTGCGCAAAACCGTGGAGTGCTATGTGGATGACTTAGCAGTCAAAAACAAAGACAAAGAAGATCATCTTCATGATTTAAGAGTGGTCTTCGATCTTATGCGGAAACATCATCTGAAGATGAATCCTACCAAGTCATTCATGGGGGTGTCCAGTGGGAAATTTCTTGGGTTTATAATTACCTCAAAAGGAATTTTTCTCGACCCTGAAAAGATAAAAGCGATTAGCTAAATGCCGCCTCCCCGCAATCTTAAGGAATTAAGGGGGTTACAAGGAAAGCTCGCCTATATTCGACGCTTCATTTCCAACCTATCTGGACGATGCCAGCCATTCTCAAAACTTATGAAAAAAGGAGTGTCTTTCGTATGGGATGAGGTATGTCAACATGCATTTGATGACCTCAAGGAGTACCTTACTAAGCCTCCTGTACTTATGGCACCAGCCCCTACGCAGCCCTTCCTTGTATATGTAAGGGTCATGGATAATGCTTTAGGAGCATTATTTGCTCAATATAATGAGCACGGCCATGAACATGCCCTCTACTATTTAAGCAGAACAATGATTGGGGCCGAACAGCGGTATACCCCGATTAAAAAGGAATGTTTAGCTCTAGTGTTTGCTGTTCAGAAAATACGACACTACCTTTCAGGGCAAACAATTCATGTCATATCACGGGTTAACCCCTTGAAGATCCTCATGACGAAACCAGGATCCTTAAACGGCCGATTCGCTAAATGGGCCTTGCTACTATCACCCTACAACATATACTTCGTCCCTCAAAAAGCCATGAAGGGACAGGCAATCGTTGATTTCCTTGCAGACCATCCAATGTGGTCCAAACAGACGTCAGAGGTCAACACAGTTAGCAAAGAACAACCTTGGCAGATGTTCTTTGATGGGGCTGCCAGACGATTTACTGCTGGAGTAGGGATTGTGCTTATATCCCCACATAAACATATATTGCCTAACGGTTACTCATTACAGAACCGTGTACGAATAATGTGGCGGAATATAACGCGCTCATTATCGGCTTAAAAATAGCTCTACAACTGGGGGTGAACCATCTAGAGGCATATGGAGACTCTAAACTCATCGTCAATCAGATGACAGGTGAGTATGAAGTCAGACATGAAGCCCTCATTCCCTATCATCTGCTAGCAATTGAGCTAGCAGGATATTTTGAGCAATTTTATATATACCATATATCTCGGAATGAGAACGTATATGCAGATGCTCTTGCCGCATTAGCCGCAACACTGTTAATCCCGCCAGGTGAAGCTAAAAGCATCACCATTGGTAGCAGAGAACTCCTCCACCCAGACGCGGTGTCTCAAGCCGAAGAGGTAAGCCAGACAGGCTTAATGTTGGAACCCCATGATTGGCGATTTCCGTTTGTGGATTATGCTTTACATGGAATATTACAAAAAGATCTAAAGAAAGCCACCTCGATAAAAAGGAAGGCTGTAACACCCCAAAATTATCAAGTCAAAAGTTTCTTTCTATACACCTTCAAATTTAAATTGTATTTCTAAGGGCACCTCCTTGGCATTTTGTGGGGATGAGTTGTTAGAAGAGAGTAAGATGTGGCACTCTAGTTGACATTTGTCATGCATGCAAGAAGCCTTAGGACTAAGCTAGAGGATAAGGTGACCAAAATGCCCTTAGGTATATATAACCTTATTCCCTCAAAGAGAAGTCTGATAAAAAAAGAACAAAATAGAAATCACTTTTGGTTCTTCTAGTTCGTTGAGTAAAGGAAATAGAAGGGAGGGTTTGCTACAACAAAGGAGGAGATTAAAGGGAATAGAGGCAAGTATCACCTTGTTCTTGTTCTCTCTTTGAATCGTATTTGAGTGCAAGTAGCAAGTATGATCTTTCTTGGAAATTATTTGATTTTTATTATGAGTACATGATTCCTTTTTCATTATGGATAAATTCACATCATATTGGATCTGCATACTTAGAAAAATTTCTAGACTGCATACTTAGCCTGATTTACGGATGTTGGCTATTTTTGGCTTAGCCTCGCGTTTGGCAATTTTTAGCCTCGCGTTTGGCTATTTTCTACTTCCTGTTTGGCTATTTCTTTAGCCTCGCGTTTGACAATTTTTAGCCTCGCGTTTGGCTATTTTCTGCTTCCTGTTTGGCTATTTCTTTAGCCTCGCCTTTGACAATTTTTAGCCTCGCGTTTGGCAATGTTAGCCTCGCGTTTGGCTATTTTCTGCTTCCTGTCTGGCTATGTTTTTAGCCTCGCGTTTGACAATTTTTAGCCTCGCGTTTGGCAATTTTTAGCCTCGCGTTTGGCTATTTTCTGCTTCCTGTTTGGCTATTTCTTTAGCCTCGTGTTTGGCAATTTTAGCCTCTCGTTTGGCTATTTTCTGCTTCCTGTTTGGCTATTTCAGCTCTGCATTTGGCTATTTTCAGTTTCAAGAGAAATACGGATTTATACACTTGGCATTTCGCGGATTTATGATAACATGACATGTGAATATCAACATGATACATGAAGGCAAGATTATTCATGATGACAAGTTCTAGTATCTTTATTACAATGCAAGTTCTAGTATCCTTATTACAGGATAACAAGTTCTAGTTTCTTTATTACAATACAATTTCTAGTATCCTTATTATAGGATAACAAGTTCTAGTATCTTTATTACAAGACATGATTACAAGTTCTAGTATCCTTATCACAAGTTCTAGTATCCTTATTACAGGATAACAAGTTCTAGTATCTTTATTACAAGACATGATTACAAGTTCTAGTATCCTTATTACAAGTTCTAGTATCCTTATTACAGGATAACAAGTTCTAGTATCTTTATTACAAGATATGATTACAAGTTCTAGTATCTTTATTACACGACATTATTACAAATTCTAGTATTCTTATTACAAGTTCTAGTACATTATTACAAGACATGATTACAAGTTCTAGTATCCTTATTACATGACATGAAGCATTCTTGATTCTTGAACTCTTGATTCTTGTGAAATGATATGTGTACAATTTGACATGAAAGTCCACGTGTTTCCTTTAATACACGCATATCATATGCATTACTAACATGGGAAAGACTACATGATGGATAGATAAGTACTGTATTGTACAAGGATCTTGTTGGCCAACTTCTTGATTAGGTGCTAAGGGCCTTTTACTAGCAGTACTGGGTGGTACTGAGCCACCATCTGATACATGAGTCACCATATGGGTGATGCCCGTTACTTGTTTCATTTAACGGGATCTGACTTGTAGCACCTAGCGGTGTGTCATGGTTCAGAACCATGAATTAGAGGCCGGGTCCCGGGTATGCACGGGCACTTGTACAATATGAGAAACTACGCGCTATCTTATCCATCATTGAGTTTCAATTCCAACACTAACATGATATGGACCTATTAAATTTTACACGAAGCTTATGAATGACTTACATAGTTCTGGTTACATGCAACATGATTGATATCGAAGCTTGTGAATGATTTACATTGTTCTGGTTATATACAACATGATTGATATTTACTTCGCTTACACTTGTCACCTTTACATGGTTTGTTTCTGCTATTTGAATGAATAGTTTTACTCAATTCATTTTCAGCATTCTTAAGATACGATTGTATCAACGTAATTTATTTATTCTTTTATTTATTTGTACTGTGAAAGTACACGTGTTTCATGTTTTTGTGTTACTTGCTGGTGTTTGCCCGAAAAATTGAATCTTCCTTTATATGCCAATTTAATTTTGAATTACAGCAATAAAAGAAAAATTACAAAATAGAAAATCGAGATTACAAGAATGAGGATCGATTGATTTCGATTCCCCTTTATTTTTGTGGGTCTGGCAGCGGTGGAGCTTTGTTTCTGTACTCCGTTGACGATCCGATCTCTCTGAATTGAGGAACTCCTCTCTGGATATTTGGACTCTGGAAAATTGGACTCTTCCCGAAAGGATCTCCCCCCAATCCAAAAGTCCCAAAGTCAAAAATCCCCTCTCCCGTTAAATTCCTGTATTTTATAAACCGAAGAAGCTCGAAATCCGGCTCAATTCTCTCCTGAAAAAGCGGATCACGGATTATCAGGAAAATAAATAGGAAATAAAACAACGGGAAAACAACGAAAAACAACCCGCGGGTGGCAACCCGCGGGATCGCCCCCGCGGGTTGCCACCCGCGGGAATCCTCCCGCGGGTGGCAACCCGCGGGAATCCTCCCGCGGGTGGCAACCCGCGGGAATCTTCCCGCGGGTGGCAACCCGCGAGGGTTCCCGCGGGTTGCAACCCGCGGGTGCTCCCGCGGGTTGAAACCTGCGGGTGCAACCCGCGGGTGGCCCACTTAGCAAAAATGATTTTTTTTTTTTTTTTTTTTTTTTTTGGTATCTACATAACCCCCTCCAAAGTTTTCGAAGTTCTATATTGAACCTACTGAATTTCGAAATACTTTGGATTCTTTAATTTTGGTTATAGACCTTTTAAAAGATTTGGTCGATAGAGATAACTGTTAATATATTTATTTATTCCATAACAAGCAGAGGTATGATTTTAACGTACTCATTAGAGGACAAGCAGAGGTATAATGTTAACGTGCTTATTTTAGGTCAAGCAGAGGTATAATATTAACGTGCTTATTTTAATCCTAACCGTTCAGTGACATCTAGTATGACGAATCAGGAAAAGACAGAGGTGACATTAAACGTGTCTTGGAGCTTAACCTATTCAGAGGATCTGGTCGTGATAGGGACAAGCTGACTAAACAGAGGTGATGGTTAACGTGTTTAGTTTTGGAATTGGACTATCAGAGGTAACTGTTAACTTGATAGGGAGATGATTTTCGTTAGAGGTGATTTTCAACTTAACGATATCAAAAGCACGTTCATCAGAGGTTGTAATGTTGGACTTGATGAAGTGTGAATTTTCTTTTCTGTCAGAGGTGAAATCTTAACGTGACAGGGGATCGATTTAATTAGGATTTTATCTCTTTTGATTTTGAATTATGATGTCAGAGGTATGATTTTAACTTGACAAATATTTTGGAGTGTCGCTTGCTCTGTTAGAGCAAAATGACAAGAAAAGTTTTGCTGTCAGAGGTGAAATCTTAACGTGACAGGAGATTTATCTGATTAGGATTTTTAGCAAACCCCCAGCTATCAACGGGTTTGATTTGCCTTTACCAACTACCGTTTGAGTCGGGCTAGCCATGCTATTCCCCTCAGCATGGTGAGTTGTCAAGGATTTCGTTTGGGTTTAAATACCAAATTTTTCCTCTTCCCTTTGCCTTAGCAGCTTAGGGCAGTGATGTATTCTTATATTCGGATAAGAATACTGTTGTGACAGATTTGTCGTGGGATTTTTAGCAAACCCCCAGCTATCAACGGGTTTGATTTTGCCTTTACCAACTACCGTTTGAGTTGGGCTAGCCATGCTATTATCCTCAGCATAGTGAGTTGTCGAGGATTTCATTTGGCTTAAATGCCAAACTTTTTCTCTTCCCTTTGCCTTAGCAGCGTTGGGTGATTCATGCTTTTTACCCCCAGCATAGTGGGGTTGGCGAGAAATTTATTCTCTTCCCGTAGCCTAGTCGGCGTTGGGCGGTTCATACTTATTACCCCCAGTATGATGGGGTTGGCGAGAAATTTATTCTCTTCCCGTAGCCTTGTCGGCGTTGGGTAATTCATACTTTTTACCCCCAGTATGATGGGGTTGGCGAGAAATTTATTCTCTTCCCGTAGCTTTAGCGGCGTTGGGCAATTCATACTTTTTACCCAAAGTATGATGGGGTTGGCAAGAAATTTATTCTCTTCCCGTAGCCTTGTCGGCGTTGGGTAATTCATACTTTTTACCCCCAGTATGATGGGGTTGACGAGAAATTTATTCTCTCCCCGTAGCCTTGTCGGCGTTGGGAATTCATACTTTTTACCCCCAGTATGGTGGGGTTGGCGAGAAATTTATTCTCTCCCCGTAGCCTTGTCGGCGTTGGGTAATTCATACTTTTTACCCCCAGTATGGTGGGGTTGGCGAGAAATTTATTCTCTTCCCGTAGCCTTATCGGCGTTGGGCGGTTCATCATTTTTTTTTATTTTATTTTATTTTATATATACATTTTTATTTCTTTATCTCTCTTTTTTTTTTGTTTGCAATGATGTCCTTTTTTTTTTTTTAGGTGATGACGCCTAGCAGTTTATTTTTTATTATTTATTTATTTATTTATTTTGGTAAGCGATGAGGCCTTGCAAATATATTTTTATTTATTATTATTTTTTTTGTTTATTTTTATTTATTTACTTTTTTTTTGTTTATATTTTTATATATTTTTTAATATTTTTTTATTTTTTTATTTTAATTAATTTTTTTTATTTTATTTATTTATTTTTTTTGGCATCCGCGGGTGCATCCGTTGGATACAACCCATGGGTAGAGCACTCATACTGCATGTTTTTTTTTCCTTTTTTTTTTAATATTTATTATTTTTTTAACTTTGTCAATTTTTTATGGGCGATAACACCATTTCCTTTTTTTTTTTCCTTCTTTTTTTTTTTATTAATATTATTTTTATTCTTTATTTTTTTTTTATGCGGGAGAGAGGGAGAAAAGTGCGGGTGACCCAGAGGGGTCCCACCCATCTGTGGGTTGCGTCCCGCGCCCGCGCTTCCATCTGCGGGTTGTATCCCGCGCTTCCATATGTGGGTTGCGTCCATGTGGGTCCCAAGATTCCATCTGCGGGTTGCATCCCGCGCTTCCATATGCGGGTTGCGTCCACGCGGGTCCCAAGATTCCATCTGCGGGTTGCATCCCGCGCTTCCATATGCGGGTTGCGTCCACGCGGGTCCCAAGATTCCATCTGCGGGTTGCATCCCGAGCTTTCATATGCGGGTTGCGTCCATGTGGGTCCCAAGATTCCATCTGCGGGTTGCATCCCGCGCTTCCATATGCGGGTTGCGTCCACGCGGGTCCCAAGATTCCATCTGCGGGTTGCATCCCACGCTTCCATATGCTGTTGCGTCCACGCGGGTCCCAAGATTCTATCTGCGGGTTGCATCCCTTGCTTCCATATGCGGGTTGCGTCCATGTGGGTCCCAAGATTCCATCTGCGGGTTGCATCCCACGCTTCCATATGCTGGTTGCGTCCACGCGGGTCCCAAGATTCTATCTGCGGGTTGCATCCCTTGCTTCCATATGCGGGTTGCGTCCACGCGGGTCTCAAGATTCCATCTGCGGGTTGCATCCCACGCTTCCATATGCTGGTTGCGTCCACGCGGGTCCCAAGATTCTATCTGCGGGTTGCATCCCTTGCTTCCATATGCGGGTTGCGTCCACGCGGGTGCATCCTGGAGTTGTATCCAGTCTTGTCAATTTTTTTTTTTTTTTTTTTTTTTGGGCGATAACGCCTCAAATTTTTTTTTTTTTTTTTTTTTTTTTTGACAGACGATGACGTCTTGTCATATTTTTTTGGGCGATGACGCCTCAAAAAAAATTTTTTTTTTTTTTTTTGACAGACGATGACGTCTTATCATTTTTTTTTTTTTGGGCGATGACGCCTCAATTTTTTTTTTTTTATGGGCAATGACGCCTCATAATTTTTTTTTTTTTTGACAGACGATGACGTCTTGTCATTTTTTTTTTTTTTGGGCGATGACGCCTCAATTTTTTTTTTTTTATGGGCGATGACGCCTCATAATTTTTTTTTTTTGACAGACGATGACGTCTTGTCAATTTTGGTGGGCGATGACGCCTCACATTTATTTATCGTTACCCGGCGATGACGCCTAGGCTCCGAAAAAAAAAAAAATTTAAAGATTGGATTGCGCCGCCCAAACTCCCACTGTGGTCGCCAATTCTTGTTTGCCCGAAAAATTGAATCTTCCTTTATATGCCAATTTAATTTTGAATTACAGCAATAAAAGAAAAATTACAAAATAGAAAATCGAGATTACAAGAATGGGGATCGATTGATTTCGATTCCCCTTTATTTTTGTGGGTCTGGCAGCGGTGGAGCTTTGTTTCTGTACTCCGTTGACGATCCGATCTCTCTGAATTGAGGAACTCCTCTCTGGATATTTGGACTCTGGAAAATTGGACTCTTCCCGAAAGGATCTCCCCCCAATCCAAAAGTCCCAAAATCAAAAGTCCCCTCTCCCGTTAAATTCCTGTATTTTATAAACCGAAGAAGCTCGAAATCCGGCTCAATTCTCTCCTGAAAAAGCGGATCACGGATTATCAGGAAAATAAATAGGAAATAAAACAACGGAAAAACAACGAAAAACAACCCGCGGGTGGCAACCCGCGGGATCGCCCCCGCGGGTTGCCACCCGCGGGAATCCTCCCGCGGGTGGCAACCCGCGGGAATCTTCCCGCGGGTGGCAACCCGCGAGGGTTCCCGCGGGTTGCAACCCGCGGGTGCTCCCGCGGGTGGCATCCCGCGGGGGTCCCGCGGGATGCAACCCGCGGGTGCTCCCGCGGGTTGCATCCCGCGGGTTGAAACCTGCGGGTGCAACCCGCGGGTGTGCCCACTTAGCAAAAATGAATTTTTTTTTTTTTTTTGGTATCTACAGCTGGGTTTAATCCCCTGGGTTTTCTTAAGCCCAGATCACGAAAGAAGAGAAGGGGAGATTGCTCCAGACAACGATCCTTACTTCACCAACCAGGTCGAGTAGAGGGTACTAGCAGCACAACACCTTTTGGGTACTTCGCACTTCTTGTTCTTGTTTCCTTTGTCACTTCTTGTTCTTGTTTCCTTTTTCTGGGCACTGCTTTAACTTGTAGTATTTAACTCTTTTATGTAAATATTTAGAGCAGTGTGCCATTCTATGTAATCAACTCTCTGTATAAATGAAATCCTTTCAGTTTCAGACATGGTTATTCATCTTGACAAGGCAGTAGTTACGGTTATTCCAAGATCATGGGACTGTTGGGTTATTTATAGTATTTAAGCGGCGTCCCCTGTTTTGAGGAAGGAAAAAAAAAATAATAGAGCCGAATTGGGGGCGTTACAGTTTTGGTATCAGAGCCTAGGTTTAGGTGGGAGACCATATGACTACTGCCACATGAAAACATGTCTAAGATGCACTCTTGACACTTCTTCATTATCTTTGCTATCTATCGATCTAGTATCGTGCATATTTTATTGTTTCTAATTCATTTGGAATATCTATCTTGAAATTCCATCTGATTAATCTTCCTTGGTCCGTCACAGAATGATGACGACCAAATCTTCTACTAGCGCAAGCCCAAATCCAATGAGTGAAGAGTCTGAGCTTAGAAATATGGTACAAAGGGTAGCACAAACGCAACAAACCACAATAATGATATTAGAAAGGATATTGCAGTGCCAAAAACAAGAGAGAATCAAAATGGTGAACCTTCTAAGGGTGGCGAATAAGAGGTCAGTAGCATTTAAAGGGTCATATAGGCAAGGAGCAAACCCATCGGCCAGGAAATTTGATGGCACACCAACAAAGAAGCAGGTGATGCCGAATCGAGGTATAGTAATATGTAATTATTATCATAAACCAGGACATATCAAGAAAATGTATAGAAGAGCTCAAGGGTTGTGTCTGGTGTGCGGATCCACTAGTCATCAGTTGAGAGATTGCCCAAAAACTCAACAGTCGGCAAAAACTAAGGTCCCATTTCAGGCAAAGGACAGACCAACAAGCATATCAACCCAGAAGGTTTCAGGACCAGATCAGAAAGGGCCTTTGGAAAACTAACAACAAACTCATGCCAGCACCCGAGGAGGAACAGAATGGAGGAAATGGTAAGTTAAGCTGATGAATGTGGAGAAAGTTCAAACCACTGTAGGAGTCGTGGCAGGTATAATTTTAGTTGGCAATATACCGGTCATTATTTTATTTGATTCCGGAGCATCACACAGTTTCATCACTAGCATATTTGTTTCCCGCAATTTTATCAATTTTACTATCTTACCTGCAAGGTGGGATATTAAGACCAGGAATGATAGTATCATAACCAATAAGAGTATAGATTGTATACCTTGGTGATTAATGAATTTTGTGCCAACTTATTAGTTATTAGTGGAGGATAATATGATGTTATCTTAGGTATTAATTGGTTGAGTACCTTCCATGCAGTAATAGATTGTAGAAGAAGGAATGATCTCAGTAGTGTCAGAATTCTTAAAAATATTTTTTGAAGAGATACCTGGACTATTACCAGCAAAGATAGTAGAATTTACTATTGATATCATCCCTGGAGCTGAACCAGTTTATAAGCCACCTTATCGAATGGGGATTGCAGAACTAGAATAAGTTAAGAAGCAAGTGGGTGAGTTAATGAAATTGGGTTTTATAAGACCCAGTGTGTCACCTTGGGGAGCTCCAGTATTATTAGTATGAAAGAAGGACGGGAGTAAAAGGTTATGCGTAGACTATAGAGGATTGAATGCAGTAATAATTAAGAATAAATATCTATTGCCAAGAATAACTGATCTGTTCGATCAACTTGGAGGAGTGAAGGTATTCTCAAGAATAGATTTTCGTTCAGGATTTCATCAAGTAAGAGTCCAAACAGAAGATATCCCAAAGACTGCATTTAGAACCAGACATGGTCATTATGAATATTTAGTGATGCCATTTGGGGTAACTAATGCTCCAGTGGTGTTTATGAATTTGATGAACCATATTTTTGCTCAGTATTTAGACAAATTTGTGGTAGTATTTATTAATGATATATTAATCTACTCTACGAATAGAGAAGAACACGTTAAACATTTGAGGATAGCATTACAAACTTTAAGGGAACAAAGGCTATACAGAAAATTGAGCAAATGTGAATTTTGGTTGAATAAAATTGCTTTCTTGGGTCATATAATATCTGAAGATGGTGTATCAGCAGATCCTAAAAAGATAGAGGCTATGATGGATTGGCCTGTACCAAAATCAGTATCAGAAGTTCGCAATTTTCTGTAGATGGCTGGATATTACAGGCGGTTTGTACAAGATTTTGCAAAAATTGCGTCTCCTCTAACTAAGTTGACGCGAAAGGGAATCGAATATGTCTGGACAGAAGGATGCGATAAGGCATTTGAAGAATTGAAATAAAGACTGACAACCTCACCTGTGTTAGAAATTCCAGACAATACTGGAGGTATGAAAATTTGTAATGATTTTTCAAGTTAGGGATTATGATATATGTTGGTACAAAGTGAAAAAATAATTAAATTTGGATCTTACCCTTAAGTTTCCAAGAAAGGTAAAATAAATATAAAAAAAAAATGATTCCATACTTGTGTTTCTTTTAGAAGATTGGGGAGACTAAATATAAGAAATATGACCTTGAGTATGCAGTTCTAAAGGGAAGAAGAATAATTAAGAATAATTGGTGTTGGTAGACTTGGCGGAGTAAATATAGTTGATGAGATTAAATAGGCAAGCGAACTAGAAGATTTGGAGCAATTCACGGAAAGGTAAATGTAAGGATACAAAGAGATTTTAGAAGGCTGAGAATTAGTCGATTGAAAGTAGATGATAAAAAGTTGATGATAAATTATAATTAAAGAAGACAAATTTTATCAAGTCAGAACATGACCATATATCTTGGTACTCAAGTTAAAACTTATCTTCCCAAACGATTGTCTTATTTCATTACTTTTGTTGATCAATCCCATTTGACATTTTAAATCTTCCATCTGCACTTTATTTCAATGTAGTCCATGTTTTCAAAAAAAAAAAATTTTTTTTGTTTTTTGTATATCACAAGTCTTATCGAGACAGTGAGGCAATTGTAGAGATTTATTCTCTGGCGCCAACAATTACAGCCACTTGATAGGACAATCTTGTGTAATTGAAATTTTGTAATTAACCATGAAGTCATTTCCAATCTTGTATTTTTACCATTCACTACTCCATTACATCAACATTGTAATAATTGAGGTTCATTTTCTCTTCTAGTGTCTGTCACAACTAGGTAATAGGACCACATAAGATCTTTATCACTTGTATCTTTCCCATTGATTAATCAGGATAGCGTGGCACCCTGAATTAGTAGCAGCTATTCCTGATTAAACTTTATCCTGCATTTACAAATAAATTGGAAATCTTGTCTATCCAATATCATTCCTATCAAAGACAGAAAATTTTTCATCATGTATTTTGTGTATCATAAATAAAGAGACGCTTAGATGAAAGTCCAAAATAGTGACTCTATCAAAAGTAGACGAATTCTAATATGGAATGCACGATGACTAAGGGACTCTACTCGAGAACATGAGGACGACATCAGAATTTCATGATCATGCATGTTACTTGAATATATTTTTACATGACAATAAATACTTGGGTACACTGACATAGTTTTGAATTGGAATTTCGAGGACGAAATTCTTTTATTAGGTGGGTAGAATGTAACACCCCAAAATTATCAAGTCAAAAGTTTCTTTCTATACACCTTCAAATTTAAATTGCATTTCTAAGGGAACCTCCTTGGCATTTTGTGGGGATGAGTTGTTAAAAGAGAGTAAGAGGTGGCACTCTAGTTGACATTTGTCATGCATGCAAGAAGCCTTAGGACTAGGCTAGAGGATAAGGTGACCAAAATGCCCTTAGGTATATATAACCTTATTCCCTCAAAGAGAAGTCTGATCAAAAAAGAACAAAATAGAAATCACTCTTGGTTCTTCTAGTTCGTTGAGTAAAGGAAATAGAAGGGAGGGTTTACTACAACAAAGGAGGAGATTAAAGGAAATAGAGGCAAGTATCACCTTATTCTTGTTCTCTCTTTGAATCGTATTTGAGTGCAAGTAGCAAGTGTGATCTTTCTTGGAAATTATTTGATTTTTATTATGAGTACATGATTCCTTTTTCTTTATGGATAAATTCACATCATATTGGATCTGCATACTTAGAAAAATTTCTAGACTGCATACTTAGCCTGATTTACGGATGTTGGCTATTTTTGGCTTAGCCTCGCGTTTGGCAATTTTTAGCCTCGCGTTTGGCTATTTTCTGCTTCCTGTTTGGCTATTTCTTTAGCCTCGCGTTTGACAATTTTTAGCCTCGCGTTTGACAATTTTTAGCCTCGCATTTGACAATTTTTAGCCTCGCGTTTGGCTATTTTCTGCTTCCTATTTGGCTATTTCTTTAGCCTCGCGTTTGACAATTTTTAGCCTCGCGTTTGGCAATGTTAGCCTCGCGTTTGGCTATTTTCTGCTTCCTGTTTGGCTATGTTTTTAGCCTCGCGTTTGACAATTTTTAGCCTCGCGTTTGGCAATTTTTAACCTCGCGTTTGGCTATTTTCTGCTTCCTGTTTGGCTATTTCTTTAGCCTCGTGTTTGGCAATTTTAGCCTCTCGTTTGGCTATTTTCTGCTTCCTGTTTGGCTATTTCAGCTCTGCGTTTGGCTATTTTCAGTTTCAAGAGAAACACGGATTTAAACACTTGGCATGATTCGCGGATTTATGATAACATGACATGTGAATATCAACATGATACATGAAGGAAAGATTATTCATGATGACAAGTTCTAGTATCTTTATTACAATATAAGTTTTAGTATCCTTATTACAGGATAACAAGTTCTAGTATCTTTATTACAATACAAGTTCTAGTATCCTTATTACAGGATAACAAGTTCTAGTATCTTTATTACAAGACATGATTACAAGTTCTAGTATCCTTATCACAAGTTCTAGTATCCTTATTACAGGATAATAAGTTCTAGTATCTTTATTACAAGACATGATTACAAGTTCTAGTATCCTTATTACAAGTTCTAGTATCCTTATTACAGGATAACAAGTTCTAGTATCTTTATTACAAGATATGATTACAAGTTCTAGTATCTTTATTACACGACATGATTACAAGTTCTAGTATCCTTATTACAAGTTCTAGTACATTATTACAAGACATGATTACAAGTTCTAGTATCCTTATTACATGACATGAAGCATTCTTGATTCTTGAACTCTTGATTCTTGTGAAATGATATGTGTACAATTTGACATGAAAGTCCACGTGTTTCCTTTAATTCACCCATATCATATGCATTACTAACATGGGAAAGACTACATGATGGATAGATAAGTACTGTATTGTACAAAAATCTTATTGGCCAACTTCTTGATTAGGTGCTGAGGGCCTTTTACTAGCAGCACTGGGTGGTACTGAGCCACCATCTGATACATGAGTCACCATATGGGTGATGCCCGTTACTTGTTTCATTTAACGGGATCTGACTTGTAGCACCTAGCGGTGTGTCATGGTTCAGCGCCATGAATTAGAGGCCGGGTCCCGGGTATGCACGGGCACTTGTACAATATGAGAAACTGCGCGCTATCTTATCCATTATTGAGTTTCAATTCCAACACTAATATGATATGGACCTATTAAATTTTACACGAAGCTTGTGAATGACTTACATAGTTCTAGTTACATGCAACATGATTGATATCGAAGCTTGTGAATGATTTACATTGTTCTGGTTATATGCAACATGATTGATATTTACTTCGCTTACACTTGTCACCTTTACATGGTTTGTTTCTGCTATTTGAATGAATAGTCTTACTCAATTCATTTTCAGCATTCTTAAGATACGATTGTATCAACGTAATTTATTTATTCTTTTATTTATTTGTACTGTGAAAGTACACGTGTTTCTTGTTTTTGTGTTACTTGCTGGGTTTAATCCCCTGGGTTTTCTTAAGTCCAGATCACGAAAGAAGAGAAGGGGAGATTGCTCCAAACAACGATCCTTACTTCACCAACTAGGTCGAGTAGAGGGTACTAGCAGCACAACACCTTTTGGGTACTTCGCACTTCTTATTCTTGTTTCCTTTGTCACTTCTTGTTCTTGTTTCCTTTTTCTGGGCACTGCTTTAACTTGTAGTATTTAACTCTTTTATGTAAATATTTAGAGCAGTGTGTCATTCTATGTAATCAACTCTCTGTATAAATGAAATCCTTTCAGTTTCAGACATAGTTATTCAGCTTGACATGGCAGTAGTTACGGTTATTCCAAGATCATGGGACTGTTGGGTTATTTATAGTATTTAAGCTGCGTCCCCTGTTTTGAGGAAGGAAAAAAAATAATAGAGCCGAATTGGGGGCGTTACAAAGGCCCAGAGATTTTATTATGACCATGAGCTTCAGACTTTGTATAGAAAGTCAAGAGATGGTCTGCTACTACGCTGCATATCAAAAGCAGAAGTAGAAGAAGTGCTGAGAGAAACACATGATGGAGTATGTGGAGCTCATCAGCCCGGCCCAAAACTCGGAGACCACATCAGAAGGCTGGGATATTACTGGCTGAACATGATTACGGAAGTAATGGCATATGCTAAACGGTGCCATTAATGTCAGATACATGCTAACTTCATCTATCAACCCCCAGAATACTTGCACAACACTGTTGCTAGTTGGCCGTTTGAGGCATGGGGAATGGATATCGTGGGGCCTATAACTCCCCCATCATCCAGAGGACATCGATTTATCCTTGCGATAACTGATTATTTTTCAAGGTGGACCGAAGCTGTGCCCATGAGAGAGGTGAAAACGACAGATGTGATTAAGTTCATCAAGCATCATGTCATTTACCGTTTTGGCATCCCTCGGAGGATCATCCATGATAATGGTCCACAATTCGTCAGCGAGAGGTTTTCAAGATTCTGTGATAAATTCAGAATCAAGGACGTCGCTTCAACGCCATATAACCCTGCGGCAAATGGATTGGCCGAAACCTTCAATAAGACGATTATTAAGCTCCTTCGGAAGTTCGTCTCTTCCAATAAACGAGATTGGGATGAAAAGGTAGGAGAGTGTCTGTGGGCTTATCGCACCACCGTTCGCACCCCTACAAAAGCTATCCCATTTTCTTTGGTCTATGGAAGCAAGGCCGTCTTACCTCTCGAAATCCAGATCCTTCATTAAGAGTGGCCTTAGCTACAAAGATGACGACAGAAGAGCGCCATCAACAAAGACTGCGAGAACTAGAGGCGTTGGATGAAAAGCGTCTCAGGGCCCAACAACGGATTGAGTTGTATCAAGCCCGAATCTCGCGAACGTTCAATAAAAACGTTAAACCAAGGACCTTTAAACAAGGAGACTTGGTTTTGGCTGTTAAAAAGCCAATGGTTCTAACCCACAAGACTAAGGGTAAATTTGAACCAAAGTGGGAATGACCGTTTGTTGTGGAAACCGTATACTCAAGTGGAGCCTACCACTTAATGAATCAGAATGGTGATAGGATGATGATGCCGATCAATGGCAAGTTTCTGAAATGCGCAATTGAGCGCCTCCGACCTAAAACCTGGTGTGCCCAGTTCTCAAGTTTGAACCGCCTCCAGTCTTTTTATTAGGCATGCGCAATTATGCGCCTCTGACCTAAAACCTGGTGTGCCTAGTTCTCAAGTTTGAACCGCCTCCAGTCTTTTTATTAGGCATGCTCAATTGAGCGCCTCTGACCTAAAATCTGGTGTGCCCGGTTCTCAAGTTTGAACCGCCTCCAGTCTTTTTATTAGGCA
Organism: Dracaena cambodiana; assembly: GCA_036321105.1. NCBI lineage: Eukaryota > Viridiplantae > Streptophyta > Magnoliopsida > Asparagales > Asparagaceae > Dracaena > Dracaena cambodiana. Next base: position 12,935,696 of record JAYEPQ010000002.1, on the reverse strand, counting down.
TGCGTAATTGAGCTCCTCTAACCTAAAACCTGGTGTGCCCAGTTCTCAAGTTTGAACCGTCTCCAGTCTTTTTATTAGGCATGCGCAATTGAGCGCCTCTGACCTAAAACCTGGTGTGCCAGTTCTCAAGTTTGAACCGCCTCCAGTCTTTTTATTAGGCATGAGCAATTGAGCGCTTCTGACCTAAAACCTGGTGTGCCCGGTTCTCAAGTTTGAACCGCCTCCAGTCTTTTTATTAGGCATGCGCAATTGAGCGCCTCTGACCTAAAACCTGGTGTGCCCGGTTCTCAAATTTGAACCTCCTCCAGTCTTTTTATTAGGCATGCGCAATTGAACGCCTCTGACCTAAAACCTGGTGTGCCCGGTTCTCAAGTTTGAACCGCCTCCAGTCTTTTTATTAGGCATGCGCAATTAAGCGCCTCTGACCTAAAACCTGGTGTGCCCAGTTCTCAAGTTTGAACCGCCTCCAGTCTTTTTATTAGGCATGCGCAATTGAGCGCCTCTGACCTAAAACCTGGTGTGCCCGGTACTCAAGTTTGAACCGCCTCCAGTCTTTTTATTAGGCATGACAATTGAGCGCCTCTGACCTAAAACCTGGTGTGCCCGGTTCTCAAGTTTGAACCGCCTCCAGTCTTTTTATTAGGTATGCGCAATTGAGCGCCTCTGACCTAAAACCTGGTGTGCCCGGTTCTTAAGTTTGAACCGCCTCCAGTCTTCTTCTTAGGCATGCGCAATTGAGCGCCTCTGACCTAAAACCTAGTGTGTCCAGTTCTCAAGTTTGAACCGCATCCAGTCTTCTTCTTAGGCATGCGCAATTGAGCGCCTCTGACCTAAAACCTGGTGTGTCCGGTTCTTAAGTTTGAACCGCCTCCAGTCTTCTTCTTAGGCATGCGCAATTGAGCGCCTCTGACCTAAAACCTGGTGTGCCCAGTTCTCAAGTTTGAACCGCCTCCAGTCTTTTTATTAGGCATGCGCAATTATGCGCCTCTGACCTAAAACCTGGTGTGCCCAGTTCTCAAGTTTGAACCGCCTCCAGTCTTCTTCTTAGGCATGCGCAATTGAGCGCCTCTGACCTAAAACCTGGTGTGTCCGGTTCTCGAGTTTGAACCGCCTCCAGTCTTCTTCTTAGGCATGCGCAATTGAGCGGCTCTGACCTAAAACCTGGTGTGCCCAGTTCTCAAGTTTGAACCGCCTCCAGTCTTCTTCTTAGGCATGCGCAATTGAGCGCCTCTGACCTAAAACCTAGTGTGCCCGGTTCTCAAGTTTGAACCGCCTCCAGTCTTCTTCTTAGGTATGCGCAATTGAGCGCCTCTGACCTAAAACCTGGTGTGCCCAGTTCTCAAGTTTGAACCGCCTCCAGTCTTTTTATTAGGCATGTGCAATTGAGCGCCTCTGACCTAAAACCTGGTGTGCCAAGTTCTCAAGTTTGAACCGCCTCCAGTCTTTTTATTAGACATGCGCAATTGAGCGCCTCTGACCTAAAACCTGGTGTGCCCGGTTCTCAAGTTTGAACCGCCTCCAGTCTTTTTATTAGGCATGCGCAATTGAGCGCCTCTGACCTAAATTTGATGAATCCTGACCAGATCATCGTGGTGTGCCCAGTTCAAAGTTTCACCATTGACTCTTGGACCGCCTCCACTTGCCCAATGCTAGAAGAGGAGATCAAACTCCTCGCCAACCCTATCATACTGGGGGTAAAAGTATGAAATCCACTTGCCCAATGCTATTATAGCGGCGGGAAGAGGAGATTAAACTCCTCGCCAACCCTATCATACTGGGGGTAAAAGTATGAAATCAATTACCCAATGCTGATTAAAAACAAAGGGGAGAGGAAATCAATTCCTCGATAACTCACCATGCTGAGGGGAATAGCATGGCTAGCCCAATGCAAACGGCAATTAGTAAAGGCTAATCAAATCCATTAATAGCTGGGGGTTTGCTAAAAATCCCGTGGACCTGTCATGTTAAACTTTTACCTCTGACAGTATGATTTGGATTATTCCCATCTTCATTCAAGATACGCCAATGAGCCTCGAACCACTTACATAGAATAACTGAATCTTTTGATGATAAGTTATCTGTTATGCAAGCAAAGTTGGTAGCCAACAGGTAAAAGAATCAGAAAGATTACCTTTATTCATCTATGGAGAGTGAAGCTACAAAAAGTTCTCTCTTTATTACAAGTTCTTACAAAAGGAATGAGCAATAAAAAAGTAAAAGAAAACTATGGATCTCCTAGATGCTTTAATTTATTCATCGCTTCGTCAACCACTCGACGACGAGTTGCTTCTACAGAGTGTTGAGCCTGCCGGAGTAAGTCATCATCATTTATTGCAACTTGCTGGGTTAGATGCTGGCGAGACTCTTCCATAGTATGGCTTCTTATTGTCTCCTCCTGATCAACTTGCTCACATTGAAGGATCAGCGCTTCCTACTTCTTAACAGCTTCCCCTAATTGAAGCTCGCTGGCTACTAAGATCGCCCGAGCGTTAGCAATGGTCTCCTGGGCGTTGAGAATGGCAGCCTGACTCCCCTCAATCTCAGAATTCACCAACTCCAAACCCCTAAGAATGGACTCCCGACTAGCCTGGAACTCCGCTACCGCTCGAGACCATTCTTCTTCTTGGCGCCTCAATTCCTCTTGACGAGCAACCAACTCCACCCGAAGACGAGCCCACTCGATCCCACTAATCGTCTCAACATCCGCTTAGCAAACTGTGTTGAGTATGTTCACCTGCTCTTCTAAAGCTCTAAAACGGACCCGGTAAGGAGCTGCTCGGTCCTGTCCCCCGACTCTTTCAATATTTTCCAAACAACTGGATAACATCGGACGGCCGAGACTAAAGAAATCTAGTCCGCCGGAAATCCTACATCTTCTTAGCAACCGCATAAAATCATTGACACTGTAATTGAAGAGTTCCTCAAAAGGATCCACGGTGTCTGCATTTAAAACAGGCAGCGCTAAAGAAGATGTTGCTAAAGGAGGAGCGGCATCCGTTGGAATTGAAGAAGAAGGAGCCCGTCTTTGCACCAGGATCATGATATGCGGGCCCAGTAAGGCCAACGCAGATGAAGCGGAACTAGGAACTCGAGGAGCATCGCCGGTACAAGTCACCCTGGCAGCGCCACTGACAGGAGAGGATGAGGGAGTATTTCCACCAGAAGCTCCTCCAGTGACAGAAGTAGCTTCAAAAGAGAACTTCAAATTCTCCTCAGCCCCTGCTAGAAGACTTGGAGCTGGAGGAGTTACAGGTGTTTTAACAGCCATTATGGTAGAAGGCGTTAATATTGCTGGCTGAGGAGCAGGAGGCACACCGACAATTACTGGAAAAGTTTCGTCAGAACAGACATTTGGTGTTGGAGACGACAAACTTGGAGACAGAGTGGCTTCTTTTGCCGCAGCTGCGACAATCGCCTCTGTCCTATCATCACTCCCAAGTTCATCAATTGGGGGAACCGAAGAAGGAACAGAGGGAGGAGTTGTCGTAAAATAGTCTGCACTGAAATCGCTTGCAGAGCTACCCAAACCACCCACTGAGCCAGTGGTGCCCGAATAGTCCACTTTATCATCAGACTCCACCTGAGTAGTTGAATGCATTGGCGAGAGGAGCTGGCCACCTGTACCTCAGAAAAGCAAGATAAAGAGAATTGCATACATACAAATAAAATAAAATAATAATAAATAGAAGACAGGATACAAAATCTAAGAAAGCCATACCAGGAGATACAAGTCCAGTTGTCGGACTTGAAGGGGGAGCCACCGTCATCTCCAGAAGTATACCCGTCTCATCACCAGGTGGTTGCACAACAGGATGCTCAACGGGTTCTGCGGTTGGAGGAGCCGGAACTTCGGAAGCACTTGAAGCCCCAACGGATCCAATCTCCCCTGCCGGCACTGGAGGTAGAGTTGAAGCCAGCAGATCCAAAGCAAACTTAATAGCCACTTCTTGGGGGGCTATTAGAGTTCTCGGAGCCAACTTCGGCTTCTTTTTGATATGTCCTTTCTTTAAGGTACCGCGGCGTTTTGGGGTCGGGCTCTAGGGACGAATGACGACAGGTTGGGGAGCACCTCCAGCATCAGGATTATCGTCTTCATTATTTTCATCATCATCGTCAGACTCGCGGACGTTTGATAGTTCGGCCGCGACGCCAAGGAATTCATCCATTCCTTTTACTCTAACTCTGGAAGCACCTTGGCGGCTAATGTAGAAAGCCTCGATCTCTTTGCAACAATTTCGGTTGATCGAGAAGCGAGGCACGTCGGCATTTGCAACACTATCCAGGTGCAGAAACTGAGGGTCATAGACAAGTCTGGCAACTTCTGGGGAAGGGTGAATTCAGCTCCGGTCCCACCGGCTACAAAATGAAACCAGCCACGGGCACCGTCATACAGATTCCCCTCATAAGCTAAACTCTTGTTCGGATTGCCCACGTAAAGTTGGGAATATCCAAATTGGCGAGCAAAACAACTCGGGATGTATGGTTCAATAAAACATTTACTGTCTTGACGATATACCAGATGCCCGGGCCGGATATTGAGAAGCCACCAGAACACTCCTGAGGATAAGGCCGTAAAATTATCTGCGCCTACAATATCCCTCAACTTTAACCCGTATCCTCCGCCAGGGAAATTGGGGAAGCACCGGAAGATCTCAAAATTCTGGTGATGCCGGAGAGTCTTCCGAATTTGGGACATATAGTAGTGCTTCCATGAAGAGCGCTAGCTCTACAAAGTAACACTTGTCACCAAAGCGGCGTGAAGCAGCACTCATCAAAGATGGGCAGTGCATAACGAGCCATGCCATCAAATAAGTATAAGGAAGCTCCACCCTGGGGTTCGGAGTCTTCACTTGGGCAATTTCTTTCGACTTGCCTTTCCCTTTTGCCTTGCCTTTATCAGCAGGGATGAAGTCCTAACAGAGCGTCCGCAATCCATGCTGAAGATTGCACACCATGGCAGGGAGAAGTCCAAAAGGTCGGCCGTATGCAAGGAGGATCGATGGATATACCACGGTCATCGCAATTGCCTCTTTTGGCAGTGATGGCACGACGCATCTCTTCAGCCACAACATCAGAAACCCAGCAATAAGGCCTCTGTTGGATACTGGGGACTGAGCCTGATAATGGTAGCTCTTGAAAGAGATACCAGGATCGAATCCATCTTCATTGGAATCAGTCGTATAAAGCATTAGCCGGGTCTTGGCAATACGGCGATCAATCTCTGTGATATAAACAGGAGTATGACCATGAACAGTTGTTGAACTGTCTTTAGAGTTCAAGTTGGCAAAGAGGTAATCGGCTCATTTCTTATGGCCGATACCTTGGTTACGCACACCTGCTAAGTCAGCACAGATGTGGTAGTGGCACATCATCTCCCAGTAGGTGGCATAGATACGCTCGTCCTTGACCAGTAACATGTTCAACTCCTCAGTAGTGGGTCTATACTCCTCGTAGGGGACTTCGCCCATTGAGAACCCTGATACCTCGAACATCTCATGAAGAGCAAACCCTAGCTCACTCACTGGCGTATAAAGGGTGCAAGTCTAAGGGTTGTACATTTCTAAGAAACAGAAGAAATGATAGGCGCTCTGAGGGAACCCGAATTGAACACTCCTGATAGCCTTGTACAGGCCAATCTCTTTCAATATGGGTTCATGAGAATCCAACATGTATTGGACAAGGCGGGCCCACCACATGTTGCCAGAAGAGTATACCCAGCCGGGCATCCTGAAGTCGCTAGCCGGGTATTGACCTTCTTTCGCCGGGAACTCACTTAGGAAAGTTCTTGCGCAGGTCGGAACCTCTCCTACTGGGAGCTCCTTGCCAAAACGGTCTGGAAGCAAACTAGTAATACATTTAGTGGGACCATCTTGATAAGCCCCATATGCGCCCAATTTGCCTGTAGGGACGCCATCCTGATCTTGAGTTAAACCCCACTTTAATTCTCGGGGCATCGCCAATCTCTGAAGACATACCAGGGGGTAGCTATGATCCATTCTGGGCAGAAACATTAAAGGTTCGCCAGAGTTATAAAGCCACATACAATCCTGTTCAGAGAGGATCTCGTCGGATTGTTCCATCTGATCCCCGAAGAGAAATGCGTGTTTTTCTAGTGCTTCCCTGTTTACATCTTCGAAGGCCGCATCAGTGATAATCTCACGTGCAGTAGTGGGATGATACTTGATAAACTTTTCCCTGCGCTCACTTGAATCGGGTTTGTATTGGGCAAGGATGGTGGTGAAGCGAAATTGAGCTGATGGATCAGGACCACCAGCAAAGCCAAAATAGTGCTTGTGGGGAAGAGCTTCCGCTGAGTACCCTGCTACAAAAAGGACAACCAGAGTTAGAAAAGTTTTTACAAAAACAGAAAATTTTTCTAAGTATGGATGCGCGAAGCTAAAAGTAACTCCACGCAAAGCTAAAAGTTAGACCGTGCGAAGCTAAAAGTAACTCCGCGCAAAGCTAAAAATTAGACTGCGCGAAGCTAAAAGTAGTTCCGCGCGAAGCTAAGAATTAGACCGCGCAGAAGTCAAAAAGATAGCCTCGCGTTTCAACGCGACTGCTAAAATCAAATGGCCTCGCGTTTCAACGCGACTGCTACTCAAAATAGCCTCGCGTTTCAACGCGGCTGCTAAATCAAATAGCCCCGCGCTTCAAAAACGCGAGGATGACGCGATAATTTCGCGTAAGAAGAAAGTCAGAGACTTTTCTTCTTCTCCAAGACTTACAGCAGGAGTACGGCGATCTCGCCGGTAAAAGAGTTGATTGATCAGTTAAAATTAAGCCAAATCACTCTAGAAATATTTTAAAAAGTCTCGATGGAGAGATTCTTACCCCCAATAGGCGAAATGTGGGCTGGCGCGTCGCTGCCATGGCCGCCGCCACCACTGCTTGCGCCAGTTGCCGATAATGGAGCTGCGCGAGAAGTAGCACGAGTTTGGGTGCCATTGCTTAAAAACCTGAGGGAAATCGACGGGAAATCGGGAGAAACTCGGTCGGAAAAAGCTCGGGTCGCCTGAACTATGATCGCCTGAATCTCTAAGTTTCTGGAAAATTCTCAAGTGAAGTGAGAAGGATAAGGAATAGAGATTTCATTTAAATGAAAGAAACCGCCTCTTGGAGTTCAGTGCGAATTTCGGAGAAGATGACTAATCAGTTACTCTCAAAAACGCGAAGTTAAATAGCTTCGCTCAATGATGGAAAACGCGAAGTTATTAACTCCGCGCAACTATGCAAAACGCGAGGATAACCCGGTGCCTTTGCTTTGCGTTCTTATGAAGAACTTGGATTTTTGGCGAGTGCAATTAGGCGCTTCCATCTAAGTTAAGATGATCCTTATCTGATTATTTGGGTATTAATAGTCTAAGTTACGCAAATGAACCTTAGATTATTTTACCAAAATTATAAACCATCTATTTGTTGAGCAAGCAAGATTCTTGAGGCCGACAGATAGAGAGGAAAATAATTTGCTCTTTATTCATAAAAAAAAAAAGATTACAAAGAGGGAGTTATAGCTCTCCCAAAAGTTTCTACAAATTCATTGACACATCAATAACCTAACGGCGAGATTTCTCCGTGGGGTGTTGAAGTTCAATTCCAGGGTTCACATACAAGAGATCTCCTCTGCAAATATCAACTATGATCTGTTTAAAGTCCTTAGTGGATTATCTAAAGATACTGCTACAAGAATCCTAATGAAAATGCACAAGTTGGATTCGACATGCTACAAGCGCTTAGATGATCATCTCTATTGCTTTGGAAAGCAACAGAGATTGTCATCTAACAGAAATGGTCATCAAGAAAACTTAACGAGCCGCCGCAGAGTTCTTGTAACTCCTTCAAAAGGAGCCAGGGCTTGAAACCTGCAACTATGTTGTGAAGCATATGCTTCTGGCTTCCTTAGAGTTACTTTTGCTGACGAAGACTGGTAAAGCCACATGCACTCCTCTTCAAGAAGGATCTGGTCCAAGTACTGCACTGCAAAAGAAGAATCAAGAGTTAGAAAAAACTCAAAAAATCTTCTAAGTATGGAAACATGGAGCTAAGGATAAACTCCGCGCGCAGTTGAGGAAATAGCCTATCGATGAAACGCGACTGCTAGTCAAAATAGCCTCGCGATTGAAGCGCGACTGCTAATTAAAATAGCCTCGCGATGAAACGCGACTGCTAGTCAAAATAGCCTCGCGATTGAAGCGCGACTGCTAATCAAAATAGCCTCGTGATTTAATCACGACTGCTAGTCAAAATAGCCTCACGATTTAAACACGACTGTTAGTTAAAATAGCCTCGCGATTTAAACGTGACTGCTAGTTAAAGTAGCCCCGTGTTTTAAACGCGAGGATGACGCGATAACTTCGCGTAGAAGAAGATCAGAGTTTCTGTCCGTCTTCTCCTTTCTTCCCAAGCCTTACGGCCGGAGAACGGCGATCTCGCCGGCTCAAAATTGGCTGGTCGGTTAAAACCAAGCCAAAACATTCCAAAATTGATTTAAGGAGTCTAAAAGTTGAGAATTTCTACTTCTAATTGGTGTAGCATGGATTGGCTCGCCATTAGGGCCACTGCCTCGGCCGCTGCCGCAGTTGCTAACGCTGGCCGCCGATGGTGAGGAGGCGTGCGATGCCGTACTCTTCTTAAATGACATCCTAGCGATGAAGATCTATGGAAAGATGAAGGAAGTTCGGTCGAAGATCATTCTTCCAAACTGATTTGCCTGAGTCGCCTGAGCCCTGAAACTCTTAGATTCTTCGGATGAAATGAAGAAGAAGATGAGTCAAGGACTCTATTTAAACAAAATTTCTGTCGCTTGGTATTCGGCGTAGAAATTCAGAGTAATTAATGAAACAATTACTCGTTTCACTGAAAAAGAAGCTGATTAGCTCCGCGTAAGTGAGCATAACGCGAGATAGACTGGGTATTCTAAACTCCGCGTTTCAGTTTAAATAATCAAAAGTATTTCAAAATCTGCTAAGTTCTAAGCCTTTTTGAAAACTTTGGAGGGGTTCTGTTGGCAGTGAAAATTTCTAAGTTAAAAAGGATTTTCCACAACAGAACGCAGAGCTAATAGCCCCGCATTTGGTTATATTAATCTTGCATTTGAACAAAATGCGGAGATGTTTAATAGCTCCGCGTTGATTCCGCAGTCTGGCTAATATTAGCCTCGCGTTTGAGTGAAACGCGGAGATGATCAATAGCTCCGCGTTAGCTCCGCGTTCTGGTTATTTAGCTCCGCGTTTTGATGCGATTAAAGCTCCGCATGAGCAGATAACCAGAATCTCAAATTGATTGAGATTATGGTTTGGGCTTATCCAAATACCTAAATCAAGTCCAATCAGAACTCTAAATCAAGAGATTTAAATCAATATTAAAGATTGGATTGGAATCCTTGATGAGAGGAAATTCTATTTAGATAGAAACTCTCAAATTAACATGGGGCTATAAATACCTTCCTGGTAAAACCCTATGGGTCTTCTTCTTTTCGGATCATTTGACAATTCAAGTACGCGAGAGAGCCTTGAAGTCAGGGGTATTCTTCTTCTTCCTTTCGGTTCTTAGAGAATTCAAATTACGTACAGAGCCTTGAGTTTGGGAAAGACCGGAGAAGATCGTCTACAGTCGGCCATTATCTTCGAGAGAGAAGAGTTCGACGTTCGATCGTCCAAAGGAACTACTATAGATCCCATCGCCACAGATCCTACACAAATATTGTAAAAGAGAGAGATTGAGATATAAAATCCTCTCGTTTGTTCTTCTTTTTATCTTGTTCACTTCTATTGTAATTCAAGTTTATTCAATGGGAGGAAGGCAAATAATTTCTGCTGCGAACAAACAGTAGTTTTGAGGTAAGTATACATCTATTTTTTACTTCATAATAGTTTATTAGGTTAAGGACAAAGATGATAACGATTAAGTAAGTTTTCTCTCTCTAAACAAAAAAAAGAGAAAAAAATAGAAAAAAAGGAGAAAAAAAGTGAGAATAAAATAATGGGGTGCGCCTTGTATTAAGGCAATAGGCTCAAGAGTGTAAAAAGAGTATGATCTAAGTAATCGGGTATTTTGCATCTAAGTAAGCGTAAATATTCGAATGAAAGGTGAAATATTCTAAAAAAAAAAGAAAAGAGTATGAACCGAGTAATCGGGTATGTTGCGCCTAAGTAAGCGTGAATATTCGTATGGAAGGTGAAATATTCTTAAAAATAAAAAAAAATTAAAAAATAAAGAAAAAAAAGAAAAACATTTGTTATGAGAGAGGAGATGAATCATGAGTTAGAGTTGGAGTCCAAAACCAAAGTAAACTATCACACGTGCACGTATATGTATATGAGCCAATAGATTATCTGTTAGTGGGTATTGAAAGATATGATTTAAATTTTTAATTAAAATGATAAGTGTATCTTATATGACGCTCGATTTGAAAATTGATAATCTAAATGCGTTCTTGAGTTTGTATATTAGTGAGATTAATTGATGAAAATATCATAAAAAAAAGATTTTTCTTTCCTTTGTATAAAATTTCTATTTTTCTTGATTTTCGGTTATCCTTATTTTTCTTTTCTTTACTCCTTAATCTATTTTCTTCTTGAATTTTGTGCGTATATTCACTGCAAACTCTCACGAGACAACACTCGTCCACTAGGGTAACCTAAAAGTTTAAAGGTTTGTTGCACGTGCTAAGTGCAATCGCGATTCCTGCGAAAGTGAGTTAGGATTTTTATTTTTCTTTTTAGATTTAGATTTTGCTCGAGAACTAGCAAAAGATAGGTGTGGGGGTGTGATGAATATCATATATTATATTTTTCCTCTCATATTTTATCTATTTTTGTATATAAATAAATACTACTCGGGTATTTTTAGTGTCTTTTTCAGACAATTCGATTCGTATAAGAAGATGGCAAGAAATCAATGTTGGAGTAGGAAATCAGAGTCCGAAAAATTTCTAAAGTGAGCAAAACTACGAGACTACGACGCTGCAGAGACTCAAAGTCAAATACAGTCAAGAAAATTAAACGTACAAGACAAGACGTTCACAACAAAAAAATTTCATAATATTTTGGCTTACTTGAGCCGCTAATTAGCGGTTTTAGTCCAATCGTGGATAGACACGTGTAATTTTCTCCCTCGGCTTCGTTATAGTCTTTTAGTTTCATAATTGTATTAGAATTGGGTTTGGATTTTCGAAGCCTATATATTGACCGTATCCTTGTATTCTAGGGTTTTATGCAATAGTTAATATAGATTAGGATTTAGTTTGTACTCGTCTTTCATTAATAAAATTAAGGTTTTGCTGAAGGGGTGGCGGCCACAATACCGTGCTCCAGAGGTAAGCCATTGCTTTCTAATCTTTATTTGCTTTTTAGATAGATTTAATTGCTTTCTAGTATAGATTTATTTTCTTTCTAGATTAGATTTTATTGCTTTCTAGAATCATGTGTAGCTAATTAGTTTAGCTTTAGGATGTAGATGAAGTTAAAATCCACCATGTAATTGCTCTCTAGTATTTTCTTCTTAAATAAAATAATAAAGACATGATTTTTCTATAAAAAAGATTAAAATACAAGAACTCGAAGATTAGGACTTTGATAGGTTATACTTGAATTAGGTTTCTTGATAGTCTATGCTTAGTTAGGATTTGGGGTTGTTGATTTTATCTTTTTTATTGAATTATCTAAAGATTTAGTTTGTTTTTATAAAAAGTAGTATCTTTGATAAGTTATACTTGCACACCACTTGATAGATCATACTTAGAGCACTTTAAATAAAGATTAAACTAAAAGATCATCTCTTTATGAAAGAAGAAGATAATAGAAGTAAGAACATGGTTAGAAATTAGTGGATTCTAGATCCTAGGCTATTTAGTTTAACTCAACTTCAAACTAGAATATTTGGTTAGTTCGTTAGACTAAGGAAAGAGTAAGGAACGTAAAAACACCTTAGATCCCTGTAGGATGACCTGTACAGCGCTACACCGATACTGTGCGCTTGCAGTAAATATTAGATCAGTGCCCAGCAAAAGGAAATAGAAACAAGAAGTGTGAAGTGCCCAGTAGTACTGTACTAATATCATCTACTCGATCTGGTTGGTGAAGTAAGGGTCATTGTCTGGAGCAATCTCCCCTTCTCTACTTTCATGACCTGGGCTTAAGAAAACCCAGGGGATTAAACCCAGCAAGTAACACAAGAGCATGAACATGTGTACTATCATAGTACAAAAATAAATAAAAAATATACAAATATATTGCGTTGGTACAAAACATATCATGAGAATACTAAAAATGAATTAAGCAAGTTTATTTATGCAAATAGCGGACACAAATCATATAAATGTGACAAGTCTATGTGAAGTCCCCATTAGTATGTAGGTAAAGAGATAAGTGTCAATTATGTTGCATGTAACAAGAACTATGTAAGTTATCCACAAGATTCATGTAAAATTTAACAAGTCTATATCATGTTAGTGTTGGAATTGGAACTCATTGATAGATAAGATAGCGCGCAGTTTCTCATATTATACAAGTGTCCATGCATACCCGGGACCCGGCCTCAAATTCATGGTGCTGAACCATGACACACTGCTAAGTGATTATAAGTCAGATCCCGTTCAATGAAACAAGTAACGGGCATCACCCATATGGTGACTCATGTATCAGATGGTGGGTCAGTACCACCCAGTGCTGCTAGTAAAAGGCCCTCAGTACCTAATCAATAAGTTGACCAACAAAATTCTTGTATAATACGGTACTTATCTATCCATCATGTAGTTTTTCCCATGTTAGTAATGCATATGATATACGTGAATTAAAGGAAACACATGGCCTTTCATGTCAAATTATGTACATATCATTTTCACAAGAATTGTAATGTCCCCGTTTTTCAGTTGCTTCCCAAAACGGAGGACGCTACTTATTACTTGCACTAGACAACCCAATAGTCACAGGATCCTGGAATAACCGTAACTACCGCCACAATCAGATTAATAAATAACATGTCTGAAACTTGAAATGATTTCATTTATACAAAGAGTTCATTACATAACATAGCACACTGCTTTAAATATGAACACAAAAAAATCAAAAGAGCAAGCAGTGCCCAGACAAAAGGAAATATAAACAAAATATACAAAGATCTCTAGAAAGTATTTCACTTGCCTACTGTCGCTCGGTCTGGTTAATGAAATACAGCTTTTTAATTGGGGCTAGTTCTCCTTCTTCGCTTTCTAAACCTGGGTTCGAAACCCAGGGGATTAAACCCAGCAAGTAACACAAGGAAAATATATGTGTACTATTACAGTACTAAAGATAAAAGTATGCAAATGAATAAAATACTTTCATTGGGAATATCTCATAATAAACAGAAAAAAATGCAATTAAATCGTGATAATATTGAACAGTCACGTGAATAATGAAAAATATAACAGCAAGATTATATATGTCATTTGCAAATAACATGTAAATATCATGTAAAGATCATATCTTGTAAAGATGTCAAGTCTAAGTCAAATCTTTGTTAGCATTTGAAACTAAATAATGGATATGATAGCGCGCAGTTTTCGTATTGTATAAGTGCATGTGCATACCCAGGACCCGGCCTCAAACCCATGGCGCTGAAGCATGACACACCGCTAGGTGTTCAAGTCAAATCCCGTACTGTGAAACAGTACCGGACATCACTCTTATAGTGACTCATGTATCAGACGGTGGCTCAGTACCACCCAGTGTTGCTGCAGTAAAATTCCTCAGCACCTCAATCAAGAAGTTGGCCAACAAAATTCTTGTACAATACAGTTCTTATCCATCATGTAGTTTCTCCCATTCCCGTGTTCATAATGAATTATGCAAATGAAAATTTTATAATCTTTCTTTAATTGTTTTTCAATTCATGGTAACATTCTTGCATTTTCATGACTGTACATAACATGTAGTATCATAACACATGATCTGTAATATTAAAACACATGACTTGTAATATCAAATCACATGACATGTAAAACACATGACTTGTAATATCAAAACTCATGACATGTAAAACACATGACTTATAGCATGATAAATTAACGCATGATATATTAATACACATGATTTGTAATATCAAGGCACATGACTTGTAGCATGATAGATTTAGTGCACAATTGTACCACAATGCATATCATAAAAAATATTACAATAATCTGGTTTCATTCTCAGTGTCAATTAATAACCTAATTTGGGAATCAAGTGAATCATATAATAATACTGCATTATTTTTAAACCTAACGTATGCATTTATTACATTTCTAGGCTCAATTATATATATTAACATGCATTTCTCTTTTCATTAAAATCTAATTTATTACTATTATTAATTTATCAATTATGTCCAATTAATCCAAGCCAAGTCCAATTCAATTCCCTCAATCATTTAATCAATCAAACCCAAGCCTACTAAATTCCCACTTTTTCATATTTTTATTTTATTTTTATTTTTCCTTTTCTTTTCTGTCAAGTCCAAACCCACTAAATTCTCACTTATTTTTTTATTTTATTTTTCTTTTCTTTTTTGTCAGGCCCAGACCTACTGTTATTATTGTTTTTATGTTTTTTTTTCTTTCCTGCCCCAAGCCCATCAAGCCCAGTTTTATTTCTTTTATTTTCTTTTATTTTTTTTCCTGTAGCTAAGCCCATGATCTCTCTCTTTGTCTTTTTCTTTTTCTTTTTCGTTATTTTTTTGGGTTAAACAAACGTAATAATATTTATATATATCAAAATTGACCTAATAATTTGTTTTAGTTCTCAATATCAATTAATAATCCAAAATATGAATCAAACATTTTTAAAAAATAATTTACGTATATAAATGTAAATTAAATAACGAAACGAATGGAAATAGAATAAAATAACGAAATGAACGAAAATAGCAGTATTACTTGCCTCGGTTTGATCTTGAATATTCGGTTCGAATTCTCGGTTCGGTTTGATTTTTCCTTTTCTTTTTTTTTTTCTTTGCTGTTGATTTTGGCCGAGAGGATTCATTTTCCTCTGCTGTTGGTTTGGCCGAGAAGGGAAGAATGAGAAGGGAAGAAATGAGAAGTGAGGGAGAAAAGTAGTGGAGAGTTTATGAAGAAAATAATTGAGGGTAAATTTATAATTTTAATAACTTATCTGTTCACCCACATTAGCCTCCTAACCTGCCACACTAATTTTCCACTCGACAGCACAATCAAATGGTCTGCCATCCTCTTCACAATCCGATAGCTCATTGATTTTAATTTATTTATTTATTTATTTATTTAATAATTTAATAATTTTGATTTCTTATAATATTCTCCAAATACTATCAAATTTATGTAGGACGTAGTGCTTGATGAGGGGAACACTACAAAATTATCCGTTGGTTATTTCGATGTCCCGAATAAATGAATCGAAATTCCGAAGTAATTAGAAGGATAATTTTAATTTTATTAAATTAACAATTTTGGGAGTATTTTTCGGCCTCGTAAGAAAAATCTCTAAAAATCATAAATATTACAAAACTAATAATCGCAAAGACCGAATATCATTTGGATTTGTGGATTTAAAGTTATGTTAACCGAAAGTTATTTCGGTGTCCAAAATTGACTTCGGCTGACTTATTCGGCACCACTAGCAATACAAATAGCTCAAAATTTGGGGTATTACATCCTACCCACCTAATAAAAAATTTCGTCCTCGAAATTTAATTGGTGTTTTTGATCATGAGAAAAGGTATGCATATTTTGTCTTGATGTCCTTTTCAAGCTCCCAAGTTGAATCTCGTGGTGATTGTACATTCCATGAAATAAGAACTAATAATATTACTTTATCCTTTAAGACTTCTCCCGTCGGTTAATGATTCTTACATGTCACTTCTCATATTTTAATCCTGATCTCAAGTCTACTTTTGATAGATTTATTAATTTACACTTCCAGCTAAGCGCTTTCTTAATATTGAGATATATAATATATCATGAATGACTTCCGTTTTTTTTTTTTATATGAATGATAATGGATAGACAGAATTCTCAATTTATTCTTGAAGATTTATTTAGGTGAAGGAACACAAAAGTGAGATAAAATTTAATCAGGAATAGCTGCTACTAATTTGGAGTGTCACGCCATCCTGATTAAGTTATGTGTAAGATACATGTGATAAATATTTTTGTAGAGTTTTTTTTTCCTAAGATCCTATTACATGTTGTAATTGACTCTAGAAATGAAAAAAAAATCTGAACTATTATAATATCGATGTAACAAGACTATAAATGGTAGGGACACAAGATAAGAAATGAATTCATGACTAGTTACAAAATTTAATCACATACAACGATCTTATTAAGCGACTGCAATTGCTGGCGCCAGAGGATACATCTCTACAATTGCCTCGCCAACTTAATAAGACTTGTGATATATAAAAGGTTTAAAACAGGAATCATATTATGATAAGATTCAGATGAAAGATACAAAATGTCATATGGGGAATGGTCAACAAAAGCAATAGATAAGACAATCATTTGGAAATATAAGCCTAACTTGAGTAACAAGATACAATGTCATGCTCCGCCATAATAAAATTTGTCTTCTTTAATTATAGTTTATTATTAATTTCTTATCATTTACTTTTAACTTGCCTAATTCTACAAAATTCTCAGTGTTATAAAATTTCTTTATATTTTTACACTTATTCTTCCATAGGTTTTTTTTTTTTTTTAGTTCATTATCAATTTATAAATATTGTTGGAGCATTAGTTACTGAAAACAGTATCACCAATTATTCATAGTGACTATGTTTGGTTCTAATGCAGTTTTTGAAATATTTTCTGCTCGGATATTTATTTGACAAAATCCCAAATAAAGATCTATCCTCGAGAATTCTCTTCCTTCTCCCAATTGATCAAATAGATTAGTTATCATAAGTAGTGGATATTTTTTTTTATTGTTACTATATTTAAACATCTATACTCCACACACAACTTTTTACTCTCATCCTTCTTTCCTATTAATAACACTGGACTCAATAAAATATTAGATCTTACAAAACCCAACCTCAATAGTCCATTTACTTATTTCTTAACTTATTCTAGTTCTGCAACTCTCATTCCATAAAGTGATCTACAAACTGGTTCAGCTCTAGAGAGAATATCAATAATAAATTCTACTGTCCTTACTAGTGTTAGTTCAAGTATCTCTTCAGAAAATATGTCTAAAGTTTATAATACAAAAATTATTTCTTCTCCTACTTTCATTTCTTCCAAAACACTTCCTCTTAGAAATATCTTAGATTCTGACTATTGGCTTTCACCAATAAACTCAAAATCTGAGTGATCATGAATCTAAAATATTACTCTTCTTCTACTGCATTCTATTACCGCGTGGAAGGTATTTAACTATTTAACTATTTAACGTCTTGAATGACATCATATCTATTTCCATTAATAGTTAGCAAATTGGCATAAAATTCTTCATCATTAATCATTAAAGGATGTATTGATTGAAAATTGGATAGATATCATTCTCTGATAGTCCATATAGGAATCAACAAAAGGAATTCAAGATAGATATCTCAAACAAATAGGAAATAATAACACGGCACGATAGTAGATCTGATAGATATTAAAGAATAAGAAATAATTATTACGAATAAGTCACAGACATGTTCTTATGTGGCAGTAGTCATATAGTCTTCCACCTAAACCTAGACTCTGATACCACCCTATAATGTCCCCATTTTTCAGCTGCTTCCCAAAACGGAGGACGCTACTTATTACTTGCACTAGACAACCCAACAGTCACAAGATTTTGGAATAACCGTAACTACTGCCACAATCAGATTAATAAATAACATGTCTGAAACTTGAAATGATTTCATTTATACAAAGAGTTCATTACATAACATAGCACACTGCTTTAAATATGAACACAAAAGAATCAAAAGAGCAAGCAGTGCCCAGACAAAAGGAAATATAAACAAAATATACAAAGATCTCTAGAAAGTATTTCACTTGCCTACTGTCGCTCGGTCTGGTCAATGAAATACGGCTTTTTAATTGGGGCTAGTTCTCCTTCTTCGCTTTCTAAACATGGGTTCAAAACCCAGGGGATTAAACGCAGCAAGTAACACAAGGAAAATATATGTGTACTATTACAGTACTAAAGATAAAAGTATGCAAATGAATAAAATGCTTTCATTGGGAATATCTCTTAATAAACAGAAAAAAATGCAATTAAATCGTGATAATATTGAACAGTCACGTGAATAATGAAAAATATAACAGTAAGATTATATATGTCATTTGCAAATAACATGTAAATATCATGTAAAGATCATATCTTGTAAAGATGTCAAGTCTAAATCAAATCTTTGTTAGCATTTGAAACTAAATAATGGATATGATAGCGCGCAGTTTCCGTATTGTACAAGTGCCTGTGTATATCCGGGACCCCGCTTCAAACTCATGGCGCTGAACCATGACACACCGCTAGGTGTTCAAGTCAAACCCCGTATTGTGAAACAGTAACGGACATCACTCTTATAGTGACTCATGTATCAGACGGTGGCTCAGTACCACCCAGTATTGCTGCAGTAAAAGTCCTCAGCACCTCAATCAAGAAGTTGGCCAACAAAATCCTTGTACAATACAGTTCTTATCCATCATGTAGTTTCTCCTATTCCCGTGTTCATAATGAATTATGCAAATGAAAATTTTATAATCTTTCTTTAATTGTTTTTCAATTCATGATAATATTCTTGCATTTCCATGACTGTACATGACATGTAGTATCATAACACATGATCTGTAATATTAAAACACGTGACTTGTAATATCAAATCACATGACATGTAAAATACATGACTTGTAATATCAAAACTCATGACATGTAAAACACATGACTTGTAGCATGATAAATTAACGCATGATATATTAGTACATATGATTTGTAATATCAAGGCACATGACTTGTAGTATGATAGATATTAGTGCACAATTATACCACAATGTATATCATCAAAAATATTACAATAATCTGGTTTCATTCTCAGTTTCAATTAATAACCCAATTTGGGAATCAAGTGAATCATATAATAATACTGCATTATTTTTAAATCCAACGTATGCATTTATTACATTTCTAGGCTCAATTATATATATTAACATGCATTTCTCTTTTAATTAAAATCTAATTTATTACTATTATTAATTTTTCAATTATGTCCAATTAATCCAAGCCAAGTCCAATTCAATTCTCTCAATCATTTAACCCATCAAATCCAAGCCTACTAAATTCCCACTTTTTAATATTTTTATTTTAATTTTACTTTTCCTTTTCTTTTCTGTCCAGTCCAAGCCCACTAAATTCTCACTTATTTTTTTATTTTCTTTTTCTTTTCTTTTCTGTCAGACCCAGACCTACTGTTACTATTATTTTTATATTTTTTTTTTCTTTCCTGGCCCAAGCCCATCAAGCCTAGTTTTATTTCTTTTATTTTCTTTTTTTTTTCTATAGCCCAAGCCCATGATCTCTCTCTTTTTCTTTTCCTTTTTCTTTTTCGTTATTTTCTTTGGGCCGGGCCAGGCCCAATTCACGATTTTCTTTACTTTTTTTTCTTTTTTTTTTCCTTCTGGGCTGGGCCAGGCCCATGAACTCTTTCTCTCTATTTTTTTTTTTCTTTTCCTATCTCTTTGGCCCAACTGCTTTCCATGCAAAAGTTTTATTATTATTTATTTTTTATTTTTTTTTGCATGTAACTTTTATTTTTGCATGCCTAAGTTCAATAGTGTGTATTTTTTTTCTTTGTTTTTTTTTCTTTTCTTTTTTTTTAAAACCAAAAATAAACAAACGTAATAATATTTATATATATCAAAATTGACCTAATAATTTGTTTTAGTTCTCAATTTCAATTAATATTCCAAAATATGAATCAAACATTTTTAAAAAATAATTTACGTATACAAATGTAAATTAAATAACGAAACGAACGGAAATAGAATAAAATAACGAAATGAACGAAAATAGTAGTATTACTTGCCTCGGTTTGATCTTGAATATTCGGTTCGAATCCTCGGTTCGGTTTGATTTTTTCTTTTCTCTTTTTTTTTTCTTTGTTGATTTTGGCCAAGAGGATTTATTTTCCTCTGCTGTTGGTTTGGCCGAGAGGGGAAGAAATGAGAAGTGAGCTGTTGGTTTGGCCGAGAGGGGAAGAAATGAGAAGTGAGGGAGAAAAGTAGTGGAGAGTTTATGAAGAAAATAATTGAGGGTAAATTTGTAATTTTAATAACTTATATGTTCACCCACGTTAGCCTCCTAACCTGCCACACTAATTTTCCACTCGACAGCACAATCAAATGGTCTGTCACCCTCTTCACAATCCGACAGCTCATTGATTTTAATTTATTTATTTATTTAATAATTTAATAATTTTGGTTTCTTATAATATTCTCCAAATACTATCAAATTTATGTAGGACGTAGTGCTTGACGAGGGGAACACTACAAAATTATCCGTTGGTTATTTTGATGTCCGGAATAAATGAACCGAAATTCCGAAGTAATTAGAAGGATAATTTTAATTTTATTAAATTAACAATTTTTAGAGTATTTTTCGGCCTCGTAAGAAAAACCTCCAAAAATCCTAAATATTACAAAGCTAATAATCGCAAAGACCGAATATCATTTGGATTTATGAATTTAAAGTTATGTTAACCGAAAGTTATTTCGGTGTCCAAAATTGACTTCGGTTGACTTATTCAGCACCACTAGCAATACAAGTAGCTCGAAATTTGGGGTATTACAAGAATCAAGAGTTCATGAATCAAGATTTGGGATCATATACACATGTATCATAAGAATACTTAATGTCATGTAATAAAAATATTAGAATTTGTTATCATGAATAATCTTGCCTTTATGTATCATAAGAATATTTCATGTCATGTAATAAAGATACTAGAACTTGTTCTCATGAATAATCTTGCCATCATGTATCATAAGAATATTTCATGTCATGTAATAAAAATACTAGAACTTGTTCTCATGAATAATCTTGCCTTCATGTATCATAAGAATATTTCATGTCATGTAATAAAGATACTAGAACTTGTTCTCATTAATAATCTTGCCTTCATGTATCATAAGAATATTTTATGTCATATAATAAAGATACTAGAACTTGTTCTCATGAATAATCTTGCCTTCATGTATCATAAGAATATTTCATGTCATGTAATAAAAATACTAGAATTTGTTCTCATGAATAATCTTACCTTCATGTATCATAAGAATACTTCATGTCATGTAATAATGATACTAGAACTTGTTCTCATGAATAATCTTGCCTTCATGTATCATAAGAATATTTTATGTCATGTAATAAAGATACTAGAACTTATTCTCATGAATAATCTTGTCTTCATGTATCATATTGGTATTCACATGTCATGTTATCATAAAATGACTAAGTATGTAAATCCGCGAATCTGGCTAAATATGTAAATCCGCGAATCTGGCTAAGTATGTAAATCCGCGAATCAGACTAAGTATGTAAATCCGTGAATCAGGCTAAGTAGGTAAATCCGCTAATCTGGCTAAGTCTGTAAATCCGCGAATCAGGCTAAATAGATAAATCCGCGAATCAGGCTATGTATGTAAATCCGCAAATCTGGCCAAGTCTGTAAATCCGCGAATCAGGCTAAGTATGTAAATCCGCGAATCAGACTAAGTGTGCAGTCTGCGAATCTGCTCAGTGTGCAGTCCGCAAATCAGGCTTAGTAGGTAAATCCACGAATCTGGCTAAGTTTATAAATCCGCGAATCAGCCTAAGTATGTAAATCCGCAAATCAGACTAAGTGTGCAGTCTGCGAATCTGCTAAGTGTGCAGTCCGCGAATCAAGCTAAGTAGGTAAATCTGCGAATCTGGCTAAATCTGTAAATCCGCGAATCAGACTAAGTGTGCAGTCTGCGAATCTGCTAAGTATGCAGTCCGCGAATTTTCTAAGTATGCAGATCCAAAATGATGTAAAATTATCCATAAAGAAAAAGGAATCATACACTCATAATACAAATCAAATAACTCTCAAGAAAGAATATGCATGTTACTTATACTCAAATACGATTCAAAGAGAAAACAATAACAAGATGCTACTTACACCAAATCCATAAAAGAATTATGTTCTCACAATACAAATCAAATAATTTCCAAGAAAGAGCATACATGTCACTTATACTCAAATACGACTCAAAGAGAGAACAAGAACAAGGTGTTACTTGCCTCAAATTCCTCTTCAATCTCCTTAGATTCAGCAAATCTCTTTACTCCTTTCCTTTCTCTTTTCTCCCTTCCTTTCTTTCTTTCTAGCGAACCAGAATAACTAAGGTTAGAGAAAGTAAGGTGATTTTATTTTGTTCCTTTGACAATATTTCTCTAGAGAGAATGTGGTTATATATGCCTAAGGGCATTTTAGTAACCTTGTCCTCTAGTCTAGTCTCATGGTTTTTTGCATGTATGACAAGTGTCCAACTAGAGTGTCACCTCTCACTCTCCTCTGATAATTCAACACCACTAAATGCCAAAGGGATACTTTTAGAAACTTAATTAAATTTGAAGGTATATAGAAAGAAATTTTTAATCTTGATAATTTATAATTTAATAAGCATGGAAATTTTGGGGTGTTACATATGCCTAGCGGCATGTCATGATTCAATACCATGAATATTGAGGCCGGGTCTCGGGTATGCACAAGCACTTGTACAATAAGGAAAATTGTGTGTTATCTTATCCATTATTTAATTTCAAATGCTAACAAGAAAATGATCTAGACTTGTCATTTTTACATGATATGTACCTCACAATTGCAAATGACAAGTATAGTCTTGTTGTTCTATTATTCATTATTCATTATTCACGTGACACGTTTGATACGAACACAACTTATTCACCCATTCTCTATCTTCAGTACTGTGATAGTGTGTGTGTGTGTGTGTGTGTGTATTTCTCGTGTTACTTGCTGGGTTAATCCCCTGGGTTTCAAATCCAGGTTTAGGAGACGAAGAAGGAGAATCAGTCCCCACTAAAGACCCATACTTCATTGATCAGACCGAGCAATAGTAAATAGTGAAGTACTTTAGGAGGACCTTTATTTATATTTCTTTTTGTCTGTACACTGCTTTTCTCTTTTGTATTCATATTCAAAGTAGTGTGCTATCTTATGTACCTAAGTTTTGTATAAATGAAACATTTTCAGTTTCAGACGTGTTATTTATTCATCTGATTGTGGTAGTAATTACGGTTATTCTAAAATCTTGTGACTGTTGGGTTGTCTAGTCCAATTTTAAGTAGCATCCCCTGTTTTGAAAAATAGCAGAAAAACGGGGGCTATATATATATATATATATATATATATATATATATATATATATATATATATATATATATATATATATATATATATTCAAATGTTAAGAGATGTATTCTCCAAGGAGTGTGCCTTTAGAGAATTGGATTTGCCTGATTACCTCTTTCGCAAAGACTGAGGAATTTCTAAAGGAGCACACCATTTATTATAGTGAGCACACTCACAAATCTGGTTAATATAACAAGTTTGTCATCGAATTTTTTAGACGCTAATGTCCTTGACTTCACTCTCCAAAAGGACATCCCTCTTCAGAGTTAGATATCAGACAGTATTGTATATTAGATCCTTGATGGTATTATTTTTCGTCTGCGGTTAGATCCCGAACGGTATTATTTCTCACATAGTGGATGCAAGTAGCGCATGAGGCCTGTGGTGGCATCACCGCAACGACACGCGTACAGCCGGCGTGGCTAGGGCTTGGATCGGAAGACATGAACGATGAGATTGTAGAGTTTGGAAATGAATGTTTTGCTGCGCTTACCAGAAGGAATAAAGGGCAAAGGGAAAGAAGTGGTCTATGCACTAGAAAAAGCCCTCTCTTTTTATGTGCGCACTGCGCAAGGTGTGCTCTGTATTAACAAGCGATGTGCTCGTTTAGAAACTCTCCCAAGACTATGATCCATAATTTCCAAATCAGTCCAATTCTGGAGTGAGTGGGCCCCTAGAGAAATGACAGGTGTCACCGTGCTTAAAAAATATTTCCTATGAAAAAAAAAAATTCTAAAAGCTATTTTTCTAAGAAAGACTAGTGATCTTCCAAGCTTATGATAAATATCACTTCAATAACGAATTCATTACATTCAAAAAGTTAAACAGGTATGACTACGAAATAGGAATCATACATTTAGACTACACTAAGAATCATTACATTTAAGATATCTCAAACTTCGAGAAATTATTGATATTTTTATATTCTTTATAGAAAGAAGAACTCAATAACGTATATTTTGATTTTGATGAACTAAGCTCTAGAGAAATTTATAAAAAAATTACAAACGTTTTCCCAAAATTGATTAAACCATTGGAGGTGGAGGAGAGAAAACTAGAATTACCAATATGTCTAATTTTTTTCATTAAAAAGGAAACTAAAGTACAAGAACCCCGCAACATAATATTTTTTCCAAAAACCCCTATGAACTATTTTATGATATGTAAACGCTCATTGGATTTCAAAAATCTTCAAATGGTATTAGCTAAAAATTAATGAATCTATTTAATAATGTATTATATACACAACATTCAACCTTTCTAAATACTCACACTACAAGAAAATGTGTCTTTAGTGACGATATCTTAGTGACAAGTATTAAAATTATCACTGAAACTGAATATTTGTGACAAAAATTAAATGTTGTCACAAATATTGTGTTTTCCGTGAGGAGAGAAATAATTGTCACAAGAACATAAGTTTTTGTGATAAAAACTTGTCACAAAAACATAGTTTTCAGTTATGAGAACGAAAAATCGCTACTAAAATATAAAAATTTTAGTAACGACGACTAAAACTTGTCACTAAAAAATAGTTTTCAATGACGCTAACTAAAATTTGTTGCTAAAACTTAAATATTTCAGTGACAACAAATAAAAATTGTCACTAAACATAATTTTCAGTAACGAAGGCTATAAATCGTCACTGAAAAATAAATTTTTCTGTGACAACTAAAAAAATTGTCACTAAAACTGAGTATTTAGTAACAGAAACTATATGTCGTCACTAAAACATAAATATCTTCTGTGACAACGAAAACACACATCACTAAAACTGAATATTTAGTGAAGAAAACCCTAGTTCGTTACTAAAACATAAATTTTTCTGTGACAAGTAAAATAATTGTCACTAAAACTAAGTGTTTCAGTGAAGAAAACTAAACATCATCACTAGAACATAAATTATTTTTGTGACAACTCAAAAACTTGTCACTCAAACTAATTGTTCAGTGATGAAAACTAAATATTGTTATTAAAACATAAAATGTTTTAGTAGCAAATATAATAACTTGTCACTAAAATTGAGTTTTCAGTGACAAAAATTAAATATTGTAACTAAAACACAAAATTTTCAATTACAACGAGAAAGAGTTGCCACTAAAACATAGAAATCAATTATAACTATTTTTATTGGTCACAAACAATTGTTTTGTTAGGGATTATATTGTCACAAAATTTATTTTTATTTCTAATTAATTCTATAAAATTATCAACTTACAACAATCATGAGACTTAAATTATTTATTTATTTTTTTACACCTAATCTTGGTCGTCTATCCATATCCTATGATATAATAACTCCTTGAAGTATTATAAAAATAATACAAATAGAATTACAATGATTAACCTAATGTATATATATTTAATCTAAATTTATCTCGGCCATTTATTCAGATACTATATGATAAAATAACTTCTGTTTTATATTGTAATTGGAATACAAATAGAATTATAATTCTTAACTTAATCTATATATTTAACGTAAACCCTATCTCAGCCATTTATCCAAATCCTATGATAACTAGATATCCTCTAAATCTATTATAATTATAATACAAATAGAATTATAATTATAATACAAATGTTATTATTATCATTATATAAAACCTAACCTAACTAGCCGCAACAAATTTCACATAAACTTCGCAATATCTGATCGATACTTCCCACGTTCGGCCAGCGTGCTCTCCCTCAGATCCGCAAGGAGCAGGTACGCCCGCAAGGATCAGGTGCGCCCCTCCCCCCGCTGTAACACCCCAAACTATCATTTCAAATTATCAAGGCAAAAGTTTCTTTCTATACACCTTCAAATTTAAATTTAATTTCTAAGGGCACCACCTTGGCCTTTTGTGGGGATGAATTGTTAGAAGAGGGTGAGAGGTGGCACTCTAATTGCCATTTGTCATGCATGCAAGAAGCCTCAGGGCTAGGCTAGAGGACAAGGTGACCAAAATACCCTTAGGAATATATAACCTTATTCTCTCAAAGAGAATTCTGATCAAAAGTACAAAATAAAAATCACTCTTTACCCTTGGTTCTTCTAGTTCGTTGAGTAAAGAAAATAGAAGGGAGGCTTTACTACATCAAAGGAGGAGATTAAAGGGAATAGAGGCAAATATCACCTTGTTCTTATTCTCTCTTTGAATCGTATTTGAGTACAAGTAGCATGTATGATCTTTCTTGGAAATTATTTGATTTTTTATTATAAGTACATGATTCCTTTTTCTTTATGGATAAATTCACATCATATTAGATCTGCATACTTAGAAAAATTTCTGGACTGCATACTTAGCCTGATTTACGAATGTTGGCTATTTTCGGCTTAGCCTCGCGTTTGGCAATTTTTAGCCTCGCGTTTGACTATTTCTGCTTCCTGTTTGACTATCCTTTTAGCCTCGCGTTTGGCCATTTTTAGCCTCGCGTTTGGCAATTTTTAGCCTCGCGTTTGACTATTTCTGCTTCCTGTTTGACTATCCTTTTAGCCTCGCGTTTGGCCATTTTTAGCCTCGCGTTTGACAATTTTTAGCCTCGCGTTTGACTATTTCTGCTTCCTGTTTGACTATCCATTTTTAGCCTCGCGTTTGACAATTTTTAGCCTCGCGTTTGACAATTTTTAGCCTCGCGTTTGACTATTTCTGCTTCCTGTTTGACTATCCTTTTAGCCTCGCGTTTGGCCATTTTTAGCCTCGCGTTTGGCAACGGATTTATACACTTGGCATGATTTGCGGATTTATGATAATATGACATGTGAATATCAACATGATACATGAAGGCAAGATTATTCATGATGACAAATTCTAGTATCTTTATTACAAGACATGATTATAAGTTCTAGTATCCTTATTACAGGATAACAAGTTCTAGTATTTTTATTATAAGACATGATTACAAGTTCTAGTATCCTTATTACACGACATGATAACAAGTTCTAGTATCTTTATTACAAGACATGATTACAAGTTCTAGTATCATTATTACATGACATGAAGCATCCTTATAATACATGTGTACATGATTCCAAATCTTGATTCTTGAACTCTTGATTCTTGTGAAATGATATGTGTACAATTTGACATGAGAGTCCACGTGTTTCCTTTAATTCACGCATATCATATGCATTACTAACATGGGAAAAACTACATGATGGATAGATAAGTACTGTATTGTACAAGGATCTTGTTGGCCAACTTCTTGATTAGGTGTTGAGGGCCTTTTACTAGCAGCACTGGGTGGTACTGAGCCACCATCTGATACATGAGTCACCATATGGGTGATGCCCGTTACTTGTTTCATTTAATGGGATCTGACTTGTAGCACCTAGCGGTGTGTCATGGTTCAGCGCCATGAATTAGAGGCCGGGTCCCGAGTATGCACGGGCACTTGTACAATATGAGAAACTGCGCGCTATCATATCCATCATTGAGTTTCAATTCCAACACTAACATGACATGGACCTATTAAATTTTACACGAAGCTTGTGAATGATTTACATTGTTCTGGTTACATGCAACATGATTGATATCGAAGCTTGTGAATGATTTACATTGTTCTGGTTATATGCAACATGATTGATATTTACTTCGCTTACACTTGTCACCTTTACATGATTTGTTTCTGCTATTTGAATGAATAGTCTTACTCAATTCATTTTCAGCATTCTTAAGATACGATTGTATCAACGTAATTTATTTATTCTTTTATTTATTTGTACTGTGAAAATACACGTGTATCTTGTTTTTGTGTTACTTGCTGGGTTTAATCCCCTGGGTTTTCTTAAGCCCAGATCACGAAAGAAGAGAAGGAGAGATTGCTCCAGACAACGATCCTTACTTCACCAACCAGGTCGAGTAGAGGATACTACTAGCACAATACTATTGGGGTACTTCGCACTTCTTGTTCTTGTCTACTTTGTCACTTCTTGTTCTTGTTTCCTTTTTCTGGGCACTGTTTTAACTTGTAGTATTTAACTCTTTTGTGTAAATATTTAAAGCAGTGTGCCATTCTATGTAATCAACTCTCTGTATAAATGAAATCCTTTCAGTTTCAGACATGGTTATTCATCTTGACATGGCAGTAGTTACGGTTATTCCAAGATCATGGGACTGTTGAGTTATTCATAGTATTAAGTAATGTCGCCCACTTAAAAAAAAAGGTAGAGCCGAAGTGGGGGCGTTACAGTTTTGGTATCAGAGCCTAGGTTTAGATGGGAGACCATATGACTACTGCCACACGAAAACATGTCTAAGATACACTCTTGACACTTCTTCCTTATCTTTGATATCCATCAGATCTAATATCGTGCCTATTTTATTGTTTCTAATTCATTTGGAATATCTATCTTGAAACTCCATCTGATTAATCTTCCTTGGTCAGTCACAGAATGATGACGACCCAATTTTCTACTAGCGCAAGCCCAAATTCAACGAGTGAAGAGTCTGAGCTTAGAAATATGGTACAAAGGGTAGCACAAACGCAACAAACCACAATAATGATATTAGAAAGGATATTGCAGTGCCAAAAACGAGAGAGAATCAAAATGGTGAACCTTCTAAGGGTGGCGAATAAGAGGTCAGTAGCATTTAAAGGGTCATATAGGCAAGGAGCAGACCCATCGGCCAGGAAATTTGATGGCACACCAACAAAAAAAGCAGGTGATGCCGAATCGAGGTATAGTAATATGTAATTATTGTCATAAACCAGGACATATCAAGAAAATGTGTAGAAGAGCTCAAGGGTTGTGTCTGGTGTGCGGATCCACTAGTCATCAGTTGAGAGATTGCCTAAAAACTCAACAATCGGCAAAAGCTAAGGTTCCATGTCAGGCAAAGGACAGACCAACAAGCATATCAACCCAGAAGATTTCAGGACCAGATCAGAAAGGGCTTTTGGAAAACTAACAACAAACTCATGCCAGCACCCGAGGAGGAACAGAATGGAGGAAATGGTAAGTTAAGCTGATGAATGTGGAGAAAGTTCAAACCACTGTAGGAGTCGTGGCAGGTATAATTTTAGTTGGCAATATACCGGCCATTGTTTTATTTGATTCCGGAGCGTCACACAGTTTCATCACTAGCATATTTGTTTCCTGCAATTTTATCGATTTTACTATCTTACCTGCGAGGTGGGATATTAAGACCGGGAATGATAGTATCATAACCAATAAAGAGTATAGATTGTATTCCTTGGTGATTAATGAATTTTGTGCCAACTTATTAATTATTAGTGGAGGATAATATGATGTTATCTTAGGTATTGATTGGTTGAGTACCTTCCATGCAGTAATAGGTTGTAGAAGAAGGAATGATCTCAGTAGTGTCAGAATTCTTAAATATATTTTTTGAAGAGGTACCTGAACTACCACCAGCAAGGATAGTAGAATTTACTATTGATATTATACCTAGAGCTGAACCAGTTTATAAACCACCTTATCGAATGGGGATTGCAGAGCTAGAAGAAGTCAAGAAGCAAGTGGATGAGTTAATGAAATTGGGTTTTATAAGACCCAGTGTGTCACCTTGGGGAGCTCCAGTACTATTGGTAGGAAAGAAGGACGGGAGTAAAAGGTTATGTATAGATTACAGAGGTTTGAATGCAGTAACAATTAAGAATAAATACCCATTGCCAAGGATTACTGATCTATTTGATCAACTTGGAGGAGCGAAGGTATTCTCAAGAATAGATCTTCGTTCCGGATTTCATCAAGTAAGAGTCCGAACAGAAGATATCCCAAGAACTGCATTTAGAACCAGACATGGTCATTATGAATATTTAGTGATGCCATTTGGGGTAACTAATGCTCCAGCGGTGTTTATGAATTTGATGAACCATGTTTTTACTCAGTATTTGGACAAATTTGTGGTGGTGTTTATTGATGATATATTGATCTACTCTAAGAATAGAGAAGAGCACGTTAAACATTTGAGGATAGCATTACAAACTTTAAGGGAACAAAGGCTATACGGAAAATTGAGCAAATGTGAATTTTGGTTGAGTCAAATTGCTTTCTTGGGTCATATAATATCTGAAAATGGTGTATCAGCAGATCCTAAAAAGATAGAGGCTGTGATGGAATGGCCTGTACCAAAATCAGTATCAGAAGTTCGCAGCTTTTTGGGGATGGCTGGATATTACAGGCGGTTTATACAAGATTTTGCAAAAATTGCGTCTCCTCTAACTAAGTTGACGCGAAAGGGAATCGAATATGTCTGGACGGAAGGGTGCGATAAGGCATTTGAAGAATTGAAACTAAGACTGACAACATCACCTGTGTTAGCAATTCCAGATAACACTGGAGGAATGAAAATCTATAATGATGCTTCAAAACTAGGACTGGGATGCGTGTTGACTCAGCATGAAAGAGTGATTGAGTTTGCATCAAGACAATTAAAATCTCATGAAAGAAATTATCCCACTCACGACTTGGAACTAGCATCAATAATTCATGCTTTGAAAATTTGGAGACATTACTTACTAGGACAAAGGGTGGAAGTGTACACTGACCATAAAAGTTTGAAATATATTTTCACTCAAAAGGAACTAAATATGAGACAGAGACGATGGTTAGAGTTAGTAGCAGATTATGACTTGGAAATTAAATATCATCCAGGAAGGATCAATATAGTGCCAGATGCTCTGAGTAGAAGACCTGCAATAGAAAGATTGACTCAACAAAAGGAATTGTTGGCAGAAATACAAAGGATGGATTTGGAAATAATTCTACCAGGAATGATAGCACAACTTATGGAAATGCGACTACAGTCACCCTTGATAGAGCAGATCAAGCAAGCCCAAGTTGATGATGAAAGCTTTCAAAGGTTAAAGAGCAAAATTGAGACAGGTAAGAGGCCTGAGATGAAGATACACTCAGATGGGACTATTAGATTCAGGGAGAGGTTATGGGTGCCCAAGGGAGAGACGAGGAAGAGAGTTTTAGAAGAAGCTCATAAATCAGCATATTCCATTCATCCCGGAGGCAATAAAATGTACAAGGATATGAAGAGGTACTTCTGGTGGCCGGGCATGAAGAAAGAAATTGCAAGATATGTATCCATGTGTTCTACTTGCCAACAAGTGAAGGTCGAACATCAGAAAATAGCTGGATTACTTCAACCCTTAACAATTCCAGAATGGAAGTGGGAACAAATATCAATGGATTTTGTTACGGGATTACCAAGGAGCACCAAAAGTAATAATGCGATTTGGGTGGTAGTGGACCGACTGACCAAGTCAGCTCATTTTATCCCATTTAGGGTTGGTCAGTCAACAGAAGTATTAGTAAAAAGATTCATGCAGGAAGTGGTGAGGTTACATGGAGTCCCATTTAGAATTGTCTCAGATAGAGATACAAGATTTAGATCACAATACTGGAAGAAATTGATGGATAGTTTAGGAACACATTTAGACTTGTCTTCAGCATATCACCCACAAACAGATGGACAATCAGAACGAACTATCCAAATACTTGAAGACATGCTTAGAGCATGTATGCTAGATTTTGGAGGATCTTGGGAAGACCATTTATATATGGCGGAGTTTTCCTACAATAATAGCTATCAAGAGAGTATCAAAATGGCACCATTTGAGGCTTTGTATGGCAGGAAATGTAAATCTCCATTATGTTGGAACGAGGTAGGAGAGCGGAGCATTTTGGGACCTGAATTAATTACTCAAGCAACAGAGCAAGTAAAGGTTATTAGGGAACATATGAAAGCTGCACAAGATAGACAAAAGAAATGGGCAGATCGACGTAGAAAATCATTGGAGTTTGAAATAGGAGATAAGGTATTTATCAAGATATCGCCAATAAAGGGAGTGATTAGATTCGGTAAGAAGGGAAAACTTAGTCCAAGATATATTGGACCATTTGAAATTACAGAAAGAATCGGGAATCTTGCATACAGATTATCATTACCGTCTGAAATGGAAACTATTCATGATGTATTCCATGTGTCGCAATTAAGGAAGTGCTTGGGCAATGAACATAAGGCTGTGGACTTATCCGAGGTGGATCTGAGATCCGATCTAAAGTATGAGAAACAACCTGTAGCAATCATTGATCGACGGGAGAAAATCCTAAAGAACAAAGTGATACCGTTGGTCCTTGTTTCATGGGATGCACGATCACTTGGGGACTCCACTTGGGAACTTGAAGGCGATATCAAAATAAAATACCCGTACCTATTTTCATTATCAGGTATGTAAGTTGAGTCTATTTTTATATGACAACACGTACCTGTATATAATAGTATACTTTTTAAAATTGGAATTTCGAGGACGAAATTCTTTTATTAGGTGGGTAGAATGTAACACCCCAAACTATCATTTCAAATTATCAAGGCAAAAGTTTCTTTCTATACACCTTCAAATTTAAATTTAATTTCTAAGGGCACCACCTTGGCCTTTGTGGGGATGAATTGTTAGAAGAGGGTGAGAGGTGGCACTCTAGTTGCCATTTGTCATGCATGCAAGAAGCCTCAGGGCTAGGCTAGAGGACAAGGTGACCAAAATACCCTTAGGCATATATAACCTTATTCTCTCAAAGAGAATTCTGATCAAAAGTACAAAATAAAAATCACTCTTTACCCTTGGTTCTTCTAGTTCGTTGAGTAAAGAAAATAGAAGGGAGGCTTTACTACAACAAAGGAGGAGATTAAAGGGAATAGAGGCAAGTAGCACCTTGTTCTTGTTCTCTCTTTGAATCGTATTTGAGTACAAGTAGCATGTATGATCTTTCTTGGAAATTATTTGATTTTTTATTATAAGTACATGATTCCTTTTTCTTTATGGATAAATTCACATCATATTAGATCTGCATACTTAGAAAAATTTCTGGACTGCATACTTAGCCTGATTTACGAATGTTGGCTATTTTCGGCTTAGCCTCGCGTTTGGCAATTTTTAGCCTCGCGTTTGACTATTTCTGCTTCCTGTTTGACTATCCTTTTAGCCTCGCATTTGGCCATTTTTAGCCTCGCGTTTGGCAATTTTTAGCCTCGCGTTTGACTATTTCTGCTTCCTGTTTGACTATCCTTTTAGCCTCGCGTTTGGCCATTTTTAGCCTCGCGTTTGACAATTTTTAGCCTCGCGTTTGACTATTTCTGCTTCCTGTTTGACTATCCATTTTTAGCCTCGCGTTTGACAATTTTTAGCCTCGCGTTTGACAATTTTTAGCCTCGCGTTTGACTATTTCTGCTTCCTGTTTGACTATCCTTTTAGCCTCTCGTTTGGCCATTTTTAGCCTCGCGTTTGGCAACGGATTTATACACTTGGCATGATTTGCGGATTTATGATAATATGACATGTGAATATCAACATGATACATGAAGGCAAGATTATTCATGATGACAAATTCTAGTATCTTTATTACAAGACATGATTACAAGTTCTAGTATCCTTATTACAGGATAACAAGTTCTAGTATTTTTATTACAAGACATGATTACAAGTTCTAGTATCCTTATTACACGACATGATAACAAGTTCTAGTATCTTTATTACAAGACATGATTACAAGTTCTAGTATCATTATTACATGACATGAAGCATCCTTATAATACATGTGTACATGATTCCAAATCTTGATTCTTGAACTCTTGATTCTTGTGAAATGATATGTGTACAATTTGACATGAGAGTCCACGTGTTTCCTTTAATTCACGCATATCATATGCATTACTAACATGGGAAAAACTACATGATGGATAGATAAGTACTGTATTGTACAAGGATCTTGTTGGCCAACTTCTTGATTAGGTGTTGAGGGCCTTTTACTAGCAGCACTGGGTGGTACTGAGCCACCATCTGATACATGAGTCACCATATGGGTGATGCCCGTTACTTGTTTCATTTAATGGGATCTGACTTGTAGCACCTAGCGGTGTGTCATGGTTCAGCGCCATGAATTAGAGGCCGGGTCCCGAGTATGCACGGGCACTTGTACAATATGAGAAACTGCGCGCTATCATATCCATCATTG